>VXBU01007937.1:73734-230889 GCA_013400315.1 Bombycilla garrulus
TCTCTCTGCTAGCAGCCAAATAATACTTAGGTATTTTGCTGCTCTCTGTTTCTGCCTGCTTGTCATCTTACAGCAGTAGTTTCAGCAGAATTAACTTACTGGTGCGTGCCTCAAATGTTGTGGTATGGCACTCAACTACTCCACTGCAGAGTTTTAGGGGAATCATGATCACCTTAAAAACTTTTCTTTGCAGAGTTGGAAGTCGTGGGCTCCTTATGTATGTGGCAAGAAGAGTCTTTGGGGATAAAGGAAACCGATTTTAGCCGTACCAAAATGTTGAACAGAGCAAGGTGTCCTCTTGGGTGAGAGCAGCAAAAGTGATTTCCTCCGTGGTGGAACTTCAAGAAGGATAGTTGTCATGGTTTATGTTCTCTTCAGTGATGAGTATGCTCTCCAGGGCTCAGTCTCTCTGGTTTGGACCTGTGCATAAGCTCAAGCCTAAGACATAAATTTAATAGTAAATTGTCTTCAAGTTCACATTTTGGGGAAATTGAACTCCATGCCATTTCTGCTGCCTGGGTGGATGACTGCTGTGGTGGAGTGGTGGCTGTGCTTTCATTATCCTAAGCATTTTTTGTGGCCACCACTGGTTTCCCTTTCCAAGCTGTAATTCGTAGAGCATTTTTCTCCACAGTCAGTATAGGCACTGCCTGTTTTCAGCTCTAGCAAGTCTGGGTATCTTTCTAGTTCCTGCAGTGCATTTGCAGTAGGACGGCTTTAAAAGGCTCAGCAGTAATTGCCTGGTATTCGTTGATTCATCTTATATTTCTTGTGGTGACTTTAACAAAGCTGATCTCATTTCATATTCATCCCAGTGTTCATACACAACGTTTCACTATAATTCATCATCGTTTAATGGGAATGTTGCCCTGAAACCTTTTGTGCTCAGAGGGAAATTTGGATTTGTCTCATCACTGTTTTACCCAAAGCAGGTTTGTCAGTCAGGAAAATTTTACATAGGAATGGTAATATTGATGTGTAAGGCAGATTCAACTGCTGGAAATCAGAATAGAAAGGAAAAAAAGTTTATTTCTGCATCAAGGAAGAGAAGCACTAGGAGACAAACTATTGAAGAGCTCTGAGCAGGCTTATGTAATAGCTATAAATCCATATAATGTACTTTTGAAAGGTGTATTACCTAATTCTCATTTACTCTTCCAGATTCTGAATTGTAGTTGAAAATTCTGCCTTTGCTTTCTTCTGATGTTTTGGTAGGTCAGTGACTTGATGGTAAGCAGTATTTCAGATATTTTGTAGCATAAGGATTTATGCAGTTGTAATGCCAGTCACAGCTGCCTTTGCTAACAATACATAAAATATTTGAATTTTATTTTCTCTGTACTTTCTTAAACACGTATGAAGAACGCCTGGAAATTTGAAACTGAATCTTCTGTTCTTCATGTATTTTCATGGAAATTTGTTATTCGTGTGTTCAATTACCCCAGTATTTGTCCTATAAGTTTTTTGGGCTAGATATCTGCATATTTTAGTTTTTCAATAACTTTATTTAGCAAACATTTGATCTATAGACTGGATAAAACTGAGTGTTGCTGTGACCAGGGAAATTACTTCAGCTGAAGTGGAAGAGCAGCCCCTTTCCATGTTCCTTGTTTGGTGGAGTCTTTAATAGGGCCTGACACAAAAGTGCTGGCAGCCCATTTGGCGGCTGATGTTGATGTGAGCGTGCTTTTCTTCAGGCCAATAAAGAACTGTTTGTTTTAGGCACTTGCTCCTCTTTTTTGCTAGCTTCTCCATAAATAAGAGTTTTTCTGTAAATAGTGCTATTACCTGCCTGATGTTCTTTTCCCTTCAAGTCTGACAGCATTTCTCTTCCTTGCCTTATAGTCCACTACAACACTGAGCCCAGCAGTTTATTTCATGTGATGTCTATTTTTTGTCATTTTCCTCTGTCTAAACTGCTCCAGTGTTTTGTTGCTTGAGCTCTAATTCCCTTTGAACTCATTATTATAGAAAAAGTATGGACTTAAAGGTGTGTTTCAAATGGAGAACTCCTTCAGGTTTGGGAATTGCTTTCTAAAATTGTGAGTAGTGAAAATCTTGCTTGAAATTATTTCTGCATCTTGAGCTGATTATGGCTAGAGGAGGGCCAGTTTTCTTGGTGCAAAGTGCTCCTGGCACCTGGACAATGCTGGTCCTGCCAGCCAGGAGAGGGAAGGTGACAGCAGCTCTCCAGGGGTGTCCTGCTTCTTCCTTCTGGGGCAGGGCTGGCCTTAAAAATTTGCTTACCTTCAGGATGATTTTACCATGCACTTTATTTCTGGGCAACTTCAGCATGGTTCTTTTCCTGTCACGAGAATGACAGACATAATTCAATTCTTCTCTTTAAAAGTGATGTAAAGTCTCCTGCATTAGAATAATCATAATTTGGAGAAGAAGAGAGGGCAAAACAAAAAGCACATTTTCCTGTTAGTCCTTCTTTGGATGCATCAAAGAAATAAGGGGTTACTGAAAAATGTGTTACAACTTGGTACATAGGCTAGAAAGAGATCTCTTCCAAGACAGTAGTTGACTTGGGCTGCTTTTCTCTGCAGCCAGCTCTAAACCAAAAGATTATTAAGTGGCAAACAATTTTTTAGTTTTATCTTTATTGTTGGCTTGTTACGTCTTTCACTTTTGCCTGTTGTCCCTTAGCTCAGGGATGTTTTTTTTCCCAGGGCTGCTACACACAAGGAGGTTTTCTCAGTCAGTAGTCCAGAGAAAGTTCTTCAGTCTATCACTGGTCTTCTACGGGATGATCCTGAGGTCTAGATTTGTTCTGTCAGCATGATGTACCTGTCCCAAATGAACCTTTTCTTTCTTTTCTGCTTTGGCAGTGAGATGGTAGCAACAATGGTAGAACTGCTCTTGTGTTTTCAATTTGTAATCTGTGCAATCTCCTGGTCAAAGATGGTTGTTGCCTTGATAATTTTCATGAAGACTTTGGTGTGCATCGTACCATCAGCTACATGATTTATGTCCTTTCATTGATGATAAATTTCTTCTTCAGCTTTGAGGTAGAACACAGAGACATAGATATGTTTTGTACATACTTAAACATAGCTTAGTTAAGTTGTTGTGCCAACTGAAAGCATAACCCATATCTTCTGTGCTAAGCTGAGAGTACTGATCCTCATTCTGTGCAGTTCAGAACCCCTCTCTGTTAGGGAGCAGGGTCTGGAGAACCTGTGGAATCTGCTCCCAAAAGTAGGTATGAAATGGTGATAGGCAACGGCCTTCGGTGTGTGTTTTCATAAAAGGCAGTTTGGTCTTGCTTCCCTTGCAGATTTGCCTGGGCAGTTAGTGGATGGTAGTAAGATGATGTGAGAAGCAGGAGAGCAGGATATTGCAAGGAGTTTTCCTGGAGTGCACGGAGGGAAGGGAGAAAAATGTGGCAATGATGAGTATACTGCATGCACAACACATGGTCATCGCTAGTGTGTGTACCCATGCCTTTATTTGCACAGAGGACACTTAGAGTACACACAGCTGAGGACTGTCCGGTTTAGGTGAAGTGGACATGACCCAGGTAACATACAAGTATGACACTGTTTGGTGAAGTAATGAGTAATGCTGGTATTGTTGTTGATGTCCACAATAAATGCCTCTGTTTTCCCTGTTGGTATCAGAGAGTAGGGAAGGGCTGTTACTGACAAATGTGTTGGTTTTCTTGTAAGCTTGCTATGTTATTCACTTTGGATCTACTGCTAAAATTCAGTTATATTAGAGTGCTCTTTTCCTGCCAATGACTATTAATCATGTTAAATGTGTGTTACAAAACAAAGATTATCCAGAAAAGCATTTTTAGAGCTCTTAAGTAATGTAAGTATTTGCGTTTGTACTGAAGACAAATAGCCTTACATTGATCAGAAAGCTGAAGTAAGGTCTGAGACATCCTACCTTGAATGTCAGAAGGGCATGATCCAGTGTGTAATATTGTCCCATGCACGTGGTAGGGTTGTGAAAGTGACTTTTCCCAAAAGCCTGGTGAAGATTTACATCCACCAGTGGTGTTACTAGAGTGACAAAAAGTGGAGACTTCCTAAATTAAATATTTTAGGAGTTTTTAATTTGTCCTAATTCCTTAGAAAAGCTGGATAAAGCTGACAGGCGATGGAGACATGCTAAGACCTCGGTCAAAGTCCAGTAAAAACCTGATATGAGCTGCAAACTGGTTTTTGCATGTTCAGTTGCAGGGGAGGACTGTTCCCTGCATTAACAGCCTTGAGCTTGACTCCCTTGGCTCCTTCAGGAGTAGTAAGTCATTGCTGTGATGATATGCCTCAGTGATTTTACTGTCTATGAAATAGAGACCATCTTCCTATGAACCTCTGGGGGTTCTTTGTAATAATATTGTATTTTTAAAAAATGGCTGTACCACTCTACATAATCTCTGCTAATCGGTACATAAACCCTGTTTGGCAGTTTAAACTGTATGCACAAAATACGAGATTTGGCTCTGCCTATTCCAATACTTAAAAGCCTTACTCTGCTGGTGCAAAGCACATCTTTAATTGTTTCTAAGTGCAGTACATAGGCTTGTCTTTCTGTATGCCAGATATTTTCTTTTTTTTTTTTCTCTGTTCCATTGTGTCTCTGAGCAAACAAAATCTTGGCTAAATTGAAGGATTACTTTCTGAAATAAAGCCTTGTTCTGTGGAGTTTGCATAAACTAATCTCCCCTGTTGTTCAGAGTTGATTGAATAAAAATTCCGTGTCCATTATTCTGGCATTTTCACCAAGTGATCTTATGTCTGGAGCCAGTTTTCATCTATTTTTAATATATCCTTGATGGATGGGTTTATTTTCTACCTACATATGGCAAAAATGTACCGTTTTAAACAAGTTGCCCTGCTCCCTCTTTCCCCACAAACAAAGGCACTTTCATTAATCCTTTCAGAAGCCTGAAACTAGAAGTTTCTCTTCCTGTGCATGAGTAATTATAGGTGGGCCATGGATTAAATAACCTGGAAAATCTTTTTCATCTGTAGTGTGGCTGAGAAGGACTTTGAGAATGAGTCTTGTCTGTTCAAGCGTCTGTACTGTGGAAAAAGGCACAAAAGTCATTGGTAGGCTGGAAAAATAAGCTGTTTTTCACAACTTGGCCATTTTTACCCTCCATGTTGTAGTTGGCATTAATAATGGAAGAGGGAGTTATCTGATGCTACTGCTAGGTAAAGTGATTTCTTTTAATTTGGGGATTCTAGATCTCTGTTTTCAATAAGTTAAAGTAAAATATAACTTTAAAAACACCTGTCTCTGTCAAATAGAATCAAAGAACGGTTTGCTTTGAAAGGGACCTTAAAGGAAATCTCCAACCCCCCCTGCCGTCTTCCACTAGTAGAACAGTAGGTGAGGGACACCAATTATCTTCTGATGTTTTCACCATTCCACGTTTAGTAATCATGAAAAGACATATTTGAATTTTCTAAAAGGAAGTAAAATCAACTTTCTTTCCACCTGACTTTTTTGGGGCTGGAAGGTATGTGGAGGGATTTGGAGTTTGTTTTCCTTTTTTTTTCCTCCTCCCTCTAGGCAGAGTTAAGGAAATTAAGCTCCATCATTCCTCGTTCAAAGTCAGCACTGCCCCCTCGTTCACTGGTGGTCTTGTCTGGTATAACTTTGTATTTCTCACACTCTGCTTCCATCAGGCTGCCATTGCTTCCAGATCCAACCCCTCTGGAGGCTTGCTCAGTCTCACATGTGACACTGGTAATATCCACCCTGAAGTGGCTGAAGGTAGAGCCGTGCTCTTCCTTGCTCAGGGAGCAGATACTGCTCCAGCCCATGTTCATTGTCCATGGCCCCCACCTCTTGCCCCGCAGGTCAGGAGAACATGTTCTTAACCTTGTCAGTGAAGTGGTACAGGTGATACTTTTCATGTTTGGAGAATGAAACTCTGGTGCGTGTCCAGAGTGTGGCACTTCGTGTTTGGTTTTAGAGTTGGATCAGGATGTGGTAAATACTGCTTTGATATTAATAAGAAAGCATCTGCCTTTTAGCCTTTGGGCATCTCACACAGATAGCTTGTTTCCTGGCACAGTGAGTGTTTTACTTTTGATTTATGGTTTGCTTTTGGTGTCCACAGCTGCAACCTTTGTAGCTGACTCTTTCCGTATCAAATCTTGTAATTTTCCAGGGTTAAGATTCTGTTTTTATTAAATAAATGCTGCTTTAACATGTGGTCTGGTGGGCACAGAGCAAATCTTCAGAAAGAAGACCAGAGTGTTTTGGTGGTCTTCCCTCTCCCAGCTCCCCCAAGCCAAATGTCTTTGGATTGTTTCCATAAGCATGCTGCACATCTGTGAATTACCAGACTTGTACAGTTACCTGTCTGGTGCTAGATCACGCCGGTCCTTCAGATGAGAGTGTGCCTGTAAAAATAATTAATTGCTGTGTTGATTCCTTTTCTAAGTGATGACACCACAGCACAGGGGTAAGTAAAATTTGCTGTTTGTCCTACCTTCTCAGATGATTTACACTACTAGGCAAATCTCATTAAGGAAGTCTATCAAATAGCCTCGTTTATATAAAGCTCGTAAGGATTATGTATAGAACAAAATCCAATGTTTGTTTTCATGTGTTTAGATTTCTAAAAGCCATTAAGGAGACCTAAGCTATGTTCTGGATGCCCTTCCTGTAATTAATACATAGTACAGAGAACAGTGGAATAGAAAGCACTGTTCATGTCTATGACAGATATTCAGCGGCAACAAAATGAGCTTGAAACATTCCCAGTCTTCTGGGCAGAAAGTGAGACTGGCCTTGCAAGCATGCTTTGAGTACTCACAAGTGGAGAATTTAATAGCCAAAGCATCCAGGGAATCATGAAGATGAGACTCTGGATGGCATCACATCCCACCAGCATCTCCATCCAATTAACAGCAAGGGGTTTCCAGGTTGGAACTACTGATCAATTGCAGGGGAGGGCAGGACGGGTGGTAAGAGTGTGAGGGAGAAGCATAGAAAAGGAAATAGAGAGGAATAGTGCTGCAGATTTTAGCACCAGGCAAGGTAGACCAAAAGCATGACAGTTTGGAAATTAGCAGAGCTTGATCAGTCGACATCGCTGGCATTTTACTCTCTAAGCAGAAGCTGTCTACTCTTGGGGCCACTGTCTTTGTGCAGGTGTGTTGCAGCAATCTGGCACCTTGCTGGTGAGGAGCAGCCCCAGTGAAGTTTATGTGGGAAAGAGAGCATTACAGAGATGGTCACACAAAAAAAAAGGTGGTGGAGGTGCTTCTTGGACACGCTGGAGAAGCAGCATCCCACCTGAACATTCTAGTTGGTAAAAAGTGGCTGTGGAATGGTGGTGCTGGAGAGATTCTTCTCCCCAGCCAATATTTGACGCTGTCTTGGTCCAAATCTGTATTTAGCCAGTCTTTAGATGTATAGGGTGCGTGCCTGTTGGAAGTATTACCATGACTTTTTTGCTAACTTACTAGTTATAGTACATGTAGTACAAGTTTTTTTAGCCAAGGGCTCAGCCATAGCAGAAAATTCTTTTCAGTGAGCCTGAATAAAAAGCCTGAGAGGATGGGGAAACACCTACCTTCTGAGCATCTATTTCTCCTTACACTCTGTTAAGCAAAGAGAAACATATTGGTGCTTTTTTCAGGTTCATAAGGGAGAAAACACCACAGAAAGGGCTATGGGTGACAAATAATTAATTAAGTAGAGATAAAACTATTTTAAATGCGAATATTTTTATCTGCTAATTAAAGTTGGAGGGGCTCAATTTATGGCACTTGGCAGCTAAGACAAATGAATACAGTTGTTTTTGTTCTCTGAAGTAAAAACTGCTTTCCTTGCTTGAGAAGCATCCTGTTTTCTTTAGGTTGAAGTATGTTTCGAACTTGTTTTCACCCTGAGGATTCACTTTGCCTTAATAAATTCTGATCCTCACCAACTGCAGATGTTGAGGCTGGTGTCATAGTGGCCAGGATGTTTTCTTTCCTTCATCTTCTCTGTCTCTGTTTGCTGTTCAAGCTTTTTTTTTTTTACTTTCTAAAATCACTTTTTTAAAACATTTTTTTAAATGTTCACTATACTGTATTTTCTATGGGGGACGGGTAACCACCAGTCTTGTACACTTCTGCTATCATGCTGCTTTATGGATATGTATTATCATTTTTATTTTCTCACTATTTATTCTGTGACTAGACTTTTTCTTATGTAAGATGACAGATTCATGTCCCAGATGACCTCACTTCTTGTCAAACAGGTGTGTCTGACTTGCAGTGTCATTTCATCTGGACAGAGGAGATGAATGCAAATGGGAACTTGTTGAAAAGTAACGCAGGAGAAATTGTTTTATCTAGCAGTTGTCATTTGCCACAAACTATTCTGCAGAACAATATGCAATGAATTAAAGCTAGGTTGCAGTTTTTAACAGCGTGTGGGGTGGGACAGAAGTGGAAAAGATACTTTAAGGGTCTGCTCTGCTCCTTGCTGGGTGGGCAGCATGGGTCTGTGCATGTTTGTGTGCTTGCATATGTAAATTTGGGCACCTGGGTATGCACCCATCTGGAATGAGTTGGGCTCATATTTTTCTAGGATCAGACAAATAAATCTTTGATTGGCAGTCTTGGATGTCTGTTACCTAAGGCTGAAAACAGGAGCTGGCTTTCTACTTCACCTCCCTTGGAATGATGTTGGGAATGTTGCAAGATGCCTCTACTTGACTAGCCTGTCCTGTGTCCAGCAGTTGTGTGGATGTCATATGTCCTTGCATGCTCACTTGTGCCTACTGAACAGTTACAACAACTTGTTTTGTTGTTTAGAAAGCATATTAAAAAACAAACCAAACCAAACAAACAAACAAAAAAGGATGTAGGTTCCCCGTAGATGAGCTGCATTAAAAATAGTAGTGTCCTGACACTGGCTCTTTGGAGTAAGGAAATTATGCTTTTACTGGAGGACCTTTCTGTGCTAGGCAGTGTGCAAATACCCCACAGCAAATAGTCCTTGTGCTCAAAGAGACTGTGATTACTGTAGACAAGGCCTGCACTGGGAGAAGGAGCCCAGACCAAATAAACATGGGATGGCAGCAAGTACTTTGCCAGGAACAGGGTTATTTATTGCTTTGTTGGTTTTTGGGGGGGTTTTGTCCATTTTGTAATGAAAGGAAGTCAGTTATGTGACAAGAGGACAAAATTGAATTCAGAGGAGTGAAAAAAGAGTAAGTGAAACTTGGAGAAGCAGATGCAAGGACATGACAAGGCAGAAGGAGAAAGCCCAGTGTGACATGCTGAGAAGTTTGGGGAGAACAGAGGGAGAGGAAGGTGTTGAAGAAGGCAGTGGACTCGGCTGAAATGACAGTGGTGACCATGCTGTGTAGAAGAGAGGGAGGGAGACCTGTGTTCAGGGTGAGCTGGATGCCCTGAGGTGGTCTTGAGGGCCACAGGGGAGCAGAAAGAAGTGAAAAAGAGAGTTGGCTTGAGTCTTGAGTAGAAGTGGGGTGGGGATGGGCTGTTCTCACACTGTGCTGGTGTCAGGTTCAGTGGGGTACTTTGCTAAAGGCAAGGTACAACTTTTTACTTTTATGTAATGATTTAGTGATCACTAAGGCTAGTGCTTAAACAAAACTCATCCCAGTAAGTGAAATCCATTATGAGAGTACATCTGCATTGATTGTCATGCTGGATCTTTATCCTCTCCCAGGTGTAGGATGGCACATTATCTCAGCTTTCTTCAGACGGATGGTTAATCCATAGTCTTTTGCTGTCTCAGCATAGTGATTGGGGATGAACTTGAGACAGATGGAAAGTTGAAGTCAAGTTCTATAAGTTAAAGAAAGTACATTGGTTAACTCTGTGGAGCCCTTTAATTTTCCTCAATGAAAAAAGCATGCCAAATATTAAATAGAAATATTTCTGACATCTGGGCTGCAAAAAGAAGCCCGAGCAGGGGAAACTAGAACACAATGGTTTGTGTTAAGCAGTAAGACAGGTAGTGTTATCACAGCCATCCCATTGGACTTTTAGATGTAGGGGTTATGTTTCATAATCCTTCTTTTGCTGGATATGGGTCAAAAAAAAAAGAATTAAAAAATATGCTGACCACAGAGCCTGCACTTAGGATTTTGCTGAGCTGTGGCAGATGACTTGCATGTCTGTCTTACTGAGTTTTCTGTAACTTGAGTCATTAGTAGCTGTTTAAAAGCAGGTAGTTGTGTGTTCTTTTCTCATTGTGTTACTTCTGAACAGTGCATATGATCTTTCTCTGTAGCACCTTGAGTGTGTTGTGTGAGGTATTCTCCCCACCTTAGATCATAAGGCAAAATTTCTTCTTCTTGCATTTCAGGATCATGAAATGGTCCAGTGAAGATTTGGATGTTTTCTCTCATTTACATTTGTTAATATTAAAGATGACATAGAGGAGAACATGCTGCCCTGGGAGGTGTGGTGACAGTCATGAGTATTTGGCATTGTGTTCTCTGTTCCAGTTGTTTGCTAAAATTTAAGTAAATAAAGAGCTAAATTTTCCCTTGAGCTAGGATGGTATTTCAAGAGACTTTTACTGTAACTAAAAGAAGTTGCCTGAGTATTCTCAGGGGATGAGTTTATTGTCAGTGTCATTACTATCCTGTAGTGAACTGAGTCACAGCGTAGAGGTGGTCTTCAGAACCTGCTGAATATTAAATACGTGCAAATGTAAGAGGTATGCACGTATATAGCAGTAAATCTGTTCTGTAATGTATGTAGTTTTTCTCTAGGTCTCATATAAAACTGTGAATATAAGGACTCTAAACAGTAGTATTTTCTTCCAAGCAGATAAAATGGTATTCTGTTGTACTATTAAAGTACACTCTCAGGGGTGCTCTTGAGGTTGGTTTCCTGATTGGATATTGTACATTCCACCTTTACAGCCCTTTAAAATATTTAAAGTAAATATCACTGTAAAGACAGTGTAAAATACAAAGTTGGAAAAAATTATTATACTTCATGTTTGATTTTTGCATATTTTCAAACCTCAGAAAATGAAGTGATGCTTCATTAAAGCTAAGATTATCTAGACAATGACTGTAAATACTTGCAATATGTTTAAATAGCATTATAACTTTAGCAGAATACAAGATTTTTAAGAACTGAATTGCTTTGTCTCTGCCATTATGAATTATCTGTAACATAACATTTAACACTCATAAGATGTTATACTGCATGTAATTCACCCTACTGCTTCTCAGATTCATATGAAACATTTATTTTCAGCACACAAATATATAGAAAAAATGCTGACTATAGTAGAACTAAAGTACTTGAGAATATTTAGGACATATATAAGGAGTAGTTTGAGTCTTGCTGGTGCTCTCAATGTAGATCATAGAGCCATAGAATAGGTGGTCGGAATTTGCCAGCATTAAGGATACAATTGTAAACAAATACCACTAAAAAATGTGCCATAAAATAATGGCAGCTGCTGTTTTCTCTGTGGTGGCCAATGAGCCTCATTGTGATAGATAGGGGTTAGATTCTGACAGACTGTGCTGTTGATCTTGTCATTTGCATTTTTGTGGGTTTTATTGGTAAAATACAGATCAGCATTTTATAGTTAGAACAGTCACCGACAGCTTGACATGTGCTCATATTTAGTGCTATCAAAATGACACTTTTGCTTATGTAAACTTACATGCTTATTACTTATGTCTCCCAAGATAATTGTTCGCTAAACAAGGCAAATGTAAACAGGAGGCTATTTTTTCAGAAAGTTGCTCCTTCAGCTTCCTGTCCATCCCAAAGGTCAAATCCTTTTTTTGTGAGACCAAAAACAGCTGCTGACGCAGTGGTGACAGTGAAGAATGACAATATTATGATCTATGGTATGGTTAAGGACTTGGAGTTAAAGGTTGTAACAGAGAAACATCCTTTCAGCAGGTTTCTGCAAACCTTAGTAAGTGGCGAAAGAAAAATGCTTTTGAAATAGACTCTCATTTAGAATGCTTATTTCTTCATAGTTTAATCTTCAAGTAATTTTTTCCTGCAGAGGACTTAGCTGCTATGGTGCATTTATATTTCTTACATTGTACAAAATAGCTGAGGTATTGAATAAAGCTGTGCTATCACCATATCTGAATAACTCATGAGTGTTGTCTCTAGCCCTGGTGATATTGCCAAATGAAAGTTTTATTAATGTTGTGCAGCACACTGAGGCTTGTAAAAGCTCAGGTGAAGGGCTGACTGATAATGGAGCAGGAGACTCAGCCCAAGCTACAACCTCTGATAATCTGCTCCCACCTCATCTTTCACCATTACTGCTCAAGTTGGTTCCCACCCACGAAAGGGTTTGGGATGGAGGCCCAGGTCCCTGGAAGTGCTGTGACCAAAGTGCAACTGTCAAATTTTTTTGGGGTAGTGGTAGAAACAGTCTTGCTATGAGGACAGTGGCAGAAGAAAAAATGAAACCACACATCAGGGGCTCTTCTTTGATGATCTGTTGTGGTTTAAAAAATTAACTCTGTTCCAGAAAATTTACTCTGTCCCAGCCAAACCCAGTACCTGAGGTCTGGCACGGGCTTTTGAAACAGGCTGTGGAGCAGATATTTGTGCTGCATGAGGCTCAGTGCCCATGCTGGTTTCATCCCCAGCATTCAGAGCTGTTTTAGGTTTGCATATAAGAGCTCTACTGATTTCCCTTCCAAATAATCCTCTACAAGCTGGGTGGAAGAGCTTGCATTTATTCATAGCCACCTGTTTGTTTGTTTATCGTGGACCGGGGGGAAGTTTATTAGACTTATTAGACATTAAGTTTATTTTGGGTTTTAGCTTTTAATGCTGGATGTTCTGCTGTTCAGGATGTTTCACTGGGCAGCTTTTGCTGTGCTTTAAAAAAAGGTTTAATCACATCTCTCTAGCTTCCCTTCCATATTTTTGTGGAATTTCAGTAATGTTTGTCTAATTATACTATTAATTTTTTTATTTAAATTAAAAAAGGCAGAAGGTTTCTTTAATGTGTTTATTTTTGTCTTAAAAAAAAGAAGGTAATATTTCATAGAATGGTTGAGTTGGAAGGAACCTTAAAGGTGATCTAGTTCCACCCCCCCCATTGTGGATAGGGGTTTCACTCACTAGATCAGGTTGCTCAGGGCCCCATCCAACCTGGCCTGGAATGCTTCCAGGGATAGGGCGTCCTCAACCTTTCAAGGAGTATCAGGTTTTCTGGAGTGGTCTGGAAGCTGATGTTCCCTCATGGTAAACTACTGTGTTCCTATTTGCAGTTAGGAGTTGCAAAAGTTGAGTGCTCTCAATGACTGGTTTGAGAGGGATGGGATGCTTGCTGGAGGGAAGGATAACTGGCCCTTTTTTGATGTTGATGATCTAGGACAAGAAAGAGTCTTGCTATGGGTCTGATTAATTTTTTTCACAACAGACAAGAGAAATGTGCTAGTTTTACATGGAAGACATCTTAGAGAAAATGCACAAAATAGAAAATGGGAACTTACAGGAGAATTTCTGGGGTAACCTCGTTGTGACCTTTCAATACCTAAAGGGAGCTACAAGTGAACTGGAAAGGGATTTTTTACAAGGACATGTGGTGACAAGACAAGGAGTGGTGACTTGAAACTGAAAAAGATTAAGTATAAATTAGATATTAGGAAGAAATTATTTACTGTGAGGTGAGGGTGGTGAGGCTCTGGAACACATTGCCTAGAAAAGTTGTGGTTGTCTGGCAGTGTTTCAAGGCCAGGCTGTATGGGGCTTTGAGCAACCTGGTCTAGTAAAGGTGTCCATGCCCATGGCAGGGCTGTTGGAACAAGATCATTAAGGTCCCTTCCAATCCAGACCATTCTATGAATCTTTGAATTAACTGTGGCAGAGAAAAAATTATTTGCTTGAGAAAGAAGTTGAAAAACTGCTTGCCTGTTGCAGGAAAATAAATGGCAATTTCCCTTATTTTTCCAGACCATTCTGTTATTTTTATATGTATTCCTTGTTCTGAGCAGTCAGTTGAATTTTGCACTATTTAAATTGATATTTAAGACTTAAATGTTGGCAACTAGCAAACCTTTTAGAGTAGTAACCCAGCTAATGGTACAGCTGCCTCAATGAGATGTGCTGCTAAAGCTAGAGAAACTCAAAAAGAAAAGAAGTTGGCTAATTCTCAGTAGAGGGTAGCAATGGCAGGTAAAAACATAGTCAGTTAAAACATATTTTACCATGATTACCATAGAACTCATTATTATGATTAAAGATGTACTAGCCATGACATGCCAGCTACATGCTGGTAGCAGAAAATACCTGCTGTTTGTAGGTTATTATCAACCTCCTTTGAAGAAAATCAGTCTTTCTTTACATTTGCAATGCAATGAAACCCCAGGCATTTCTTTGTGTCTTTAATTTAAGCATGCTTTTCAAACGCAGACACACAGCTGCAGTGAGCAACAAAATGGGTTTGTCATGTTTTGTGGCATCCCACTAAACAGAAAGGGATTTTTTGCCAGTATCTATGTTAACATTTTGGGATTGTCTGTTGAAATTCTAATCTATCTATCTATATGAATGAAATAGAAGAAACTTTGTTAATAGCGCTTTAACAGAATACTGCACCCTATTTTGAAACCATATTTTTAATTTCTAATATTATACTGTGCCATAAATAACATTAGGGGAAATTGAAGAAAATCACTCGCTGTACCGGTGTCATTGGTTTTAAACTGTGATTTGCCTATCATAGAGTCTGATGGAAAAAAAAGACAAAAATGCAAGTATAAAATGCAAGTTCAGACATAACTAAGCCCGTTTCAGAAAGAGTTTATTCTAAGTGTTTGCAGTAGTTGTTTTTCATGCAGAAATCTATGTTAAGCGTCAGCTTCAATCAGCTCAAGTTACTTGGTCAGATAGATACTGTGCAAATATTAAACTGCCTGCTTTGTCAGGGAACTGGCGGATGTGTCATTCCTCCTATCTTTATTATTTTTTAAATAATTCAGCACATGTGCACTATTAGCACTGTAATGTGAACTCTCCCATGCTGAGGATTTTATTTTGCCTGAGAAGAGAATGAGCTTTGTCTTTCAAAAGGTTGTTGATATCTTGCCTTTTATGACCAGCTATTGTCTCCCAATGAACACATCTCAGTAACTAGGTGGTAGTAAGCCTAAATATTATAGGAAAAGAAAGCCCTTACATTTACAGTTGTGTATTCGTAAACTTACCAGTTTTACTAACTACAGAAACTCAAAGACTGGCTAGTCATGTCTTAAGAGGTCAGTCTATGCCTATTACTTAACATAACATTAAATCACAATTTCTATTTCTCTTTCCAGCATGACTTGTTTAATTTTTTTTTTTTTTTAGAATATTATCCTTTTTGTATCTTCATTTTTTTTCTTATTGACTGATGTAAATTCAGCTTTCTATCTCCATTTTTTTTTTCCTATGCCTCTCACTGTTGCAACTTACCTTGGATGGCAGGTTATTGGTTACTGCCTACGGGAGCCTTTTCCAGGAGCTAATTTAGCTGTCAGTCTGAAATTGGTAAAAAGGATGAAAGATGGATCATAGGCCTGGGGCATGCCTAGACCAATATCTAGCATATCCCTATCTGGAAGTATGCTTATTAAAACAGATTTGAAAAATATTTTTTCCCAATCTTGCTCTGCCATCATTTCATCGAGCTAAGAAAAACATTTTCACAGTGACACTACTGATTCTTTGGCAGCTCTCTTTTTTTCTGAAAGGAGAAAACAGTATTTAGATACAAGATCAATAGAAAAACAAATAGACTATTATATTCCCTAGAGAAACCCCTAGAGAGAAGACAGATGTGCAGAAATTTAATATTCTTGTAGGCAAAAATCACAAACATGGGGGGTTCTGTTCAGCTGAAATGAGCTGTGGTAAATGCATATGAAATAAACATTTAAAAAGGAGTAATAAAAAAAGAAACGCTTTCAGGCTAGGCTGAGGTGCTGTGTTTGAATTTGTGACCCCTTCAAAAAGTAATTTTGCATCTACAAATAGTGCTTACCTTAATATTATATGGTTCAGACATAACTTCATATAGTGAGCGAAAGGAAGGTTTCTTTCCATCTGCTCTTTTAGGATGTACTCATCCATTCACAAAGTTCATACAGAGAACTGTGTCTTTAATATTGCCTCAATTTTTTATGAAGATAATTATATTCTTCTGCATGACCTTGAGCCTGTTGTTACTCAAATTAGGTATGTGCTTTGGTTTCTTTTCCAGAATAATTCGCAAATAAAAGTAATCAAAATATGACCGTAGTTTTCAATAAATTATGTGTGTTGGTCCACTTGCTGTCCTTACAAGTCAAATCCTGTTGTTGCATCTACTCAATGAAAGAAATAAACTTAAACTTCTGTATCTGCTGTGTCAGGCTTCTTCCTGGCGCTCCTGCACTGAACATCCAACCAGGATGATGAAGGGTTTCCCTCCTGTTGGAGGGGCTCCAGGATGAGTGTTAAAGAAACAAGGTAATTGGCTGATGTCCCACTTCAGTCGATGTTTTTGCACCTAGCCACGAGTCTGTTTGGAGCATTACACATTCAGCTTTTTGGAAAAACATGAATTTTCCTCCCACCCAGTCCGTTTTTCCATCACATTCGTGTCAAGGTCATCATTCTCTTCCCCCTTTGAATCTGCTGGACACTGAAAAGTAGCTGTGGATCAATAGCCCTCGTGTTTAATTTTAGACACACAAATACCATCACAGAGCTGTGAAAGCAGTGTTAGTTTCTATTCTTAGTATTTAGCACATATCAGAAGCAGCTACAAGCTTCTGCCAGCTTGGACCTCATTTGAGTTGGACTCGATTCTCTACATGCAGATTCCATACTGCCCTTTCCCTTAAGGAATGTATTTTCCAAGATGTAATCAAGATATAATAGGTGTGTGTGTGTCAGACGATACAGGGATGGAGAAGTTTGAGAGAAAGGGAGAAATTCAGCAGTAGTACATGCAGTTCTTGAGCTACTTATAAGTATGTTAGATCACACCTGTTACTGATGTCTTCTTCAAAACAGCATAATTTTACCTCTACCAACAGCTCTGTGTAATTCAGACATAAAATTGGTTTAAAGGGAGTTGTATATGCATAGTATCTCATCTTAAAAGTTGATACATTTGCATTTTGTTAGCATTTGTGACTTTCTATCTCATGATTCTTTGAAACTGAAAACTACTTACTGGACATTTTTAATCTAAATGGAATATGTACTTGTGCACCTCTTTAGTTGTCATTGTAGAGGTCTTTTGTGAGTGGCTGTGACACTTGATTGTGGAATTCCTTAAGGGAATTCTTGTGCGCTTTTATGTATTTTTGCAAATGTCTCTTTTATTAGCGTGGAAATACATAGGAAGAGAGGTCCACTAATTTGGATGTGTGGCTCATGAACCTGTGGATACCAAATTTTGTTATTTTTACTTGAAGATAGTCTTGCCAGTAGGTTTCCAGAAGGACAATTAGTGTTAACACTAGAAGAGTACCTTTAAAAAAATTCTTGTATGAGCATCTTTTTCCTCTCCTCCAGATTCAGAAATCTGGATGAAAATCTGAGGATGAAAGGTGATTTCTTCTTTGAGGCTCACAAATGTTAAGTAGTGCATACCTGCAAGCATGGGAATCTGATGGAAAAGTTATGATCAGATAAAAAATCTGAGGTGTATCCAGAATGAGCAGCCTTAGGAGACAGAAAAAGAAATTCAAATATGCACTAATTGGTTCTGTTTCTGTAGCAACTGATCTTCTGCAGTTTTATTTGGTTGCTGAAGGATCTAGACTTTCATTTTGAATGTGTTTTGAATTAGGTGGTATAGAGCTAGCAGGACAGCTGGCGTTCGAGCTCCAGTCATGGTATCACTTCTTCACTCTATTTGCCAGTCATTTATCCCCATTAAAAAAAAAAAAAAAAAAACCAACAACAAAAAAACAACCAGTAAGACAAAATTAGTCAATAACCAATAGTGTTGATATATTACAAACCTGCAAGATGCTAAGCACATTTGACTCTTTTTGGATTTTTACGGGGAATTTCTCACCAGCCCTTGAGGTGATGGTCCATGTTTCTCACCACAGCTTTACTTAGGCAGGAAGTGGGTGGTGCCTGTACATTCTGGATGCATGGGGCCTCTTTGAAGAGATCTTTGCAGAGAAGACAGGAGCTTGTGTGTGCATTAATGTAGGTGAGGACAACTTGTGCATTAATGGCACTTGGGGACATGATTTAGTGGTGGGCTTGGCAGTGCTGGGCAGTGATGGACCCAATGATATGAAAGATCTTTTCCAACCTACATTATTCCATTCTGTGGCTCTGTATTTCATGTCTGACCCTTCCCTCTCAGTGGTGCAAAAACTCCATCTTACTCCAAAATTGGAGTGCTGATGCCTGCTGCAAGCTGGAGTACTGCAGTGCAAGGAAGGACTGGGGAAAATGTAGTGTGGGACAGACAAGGTTTGTATCTCAGGAATGTGAAGTCATCCTAAAGGTTCTTGCCTTTGGCTGCACAGCTTTAGTCAGCGTTGTAAAAAATTAATTTTGCACTTGCTGAAAATTACTGAGCACTTTTCACAAACATCTGTTTCTTCAGAGAGAGACAAAGTCTATGTGAAAAATGTTCTGCAGTGAGGACTGGGTGCAATAGCAAATATCAACTAATTTTTTGGCTGGAGCTTACATTCATTTTGACTGGTTTTGACTATGTTCTTTGGCTTTCCAAAAACTGCTGTGTATAAAAAAATGGAATTTTAAATGTCTGAAAAAAAGGGGCCCAGCCCCCCTGCAGATAATTCACATTGTCCAGAAGGGAAGAGACACGTGAGGAGCGATGCTAACAGCCTTTTGTCTCCATGTCCCCTAGTGTTTTTTTCTACTGTCTTGTTTGAAAGCAGATTGTGCGTGAAGGGTATTTAAAAATATCCAAACTGATCAAAATCATCTATGGCATGGAGGCAGAAATAGCCGGGAAAACAAACAGACCGGAGATGAAATATGGATGAGATAGACATACCAGTGTTTCATGAAAGAGAGCGCTTAAAACCAAAAGCCAAGAAACACAAATACCGGGAGTTAAAGTACAGATACTTTATGATTCACGTTACTGTCTTCAATTAACTATGATATAGAATTGCGCGATTTTTTCCTTTCAAAAGAGAAATCCATCTCCTTGCTTATTTTTCCACTTGCTGCTTTCTGTTTAAGTTAATTCAGCAGTAATTGGATACACTGTGTCTAATTCTTAATAAATCAACGGAACTTTATAGTGATATTGACAGTGGCTTTGCTTGCCCCATTGTTTCTATCAAGAGTTTTATTCTGCTTCAAAACAATTTGCTGTGAACGCCCTTGTTTGTTTGCCACACTAGGCTTTGTTCTGGCTGAAAACTTTGATTTATAACTGTATATAATTGATGGCTGTGGGGTAGGTGGACTATAGCTATTGCTCCTCCTCTTTTAATCTAGCTTTGCGTAGAAATCCATGTAGTGGAGCATTCTCAAGGGAACCAGGCTGGGAAATTCTCTGTATACCCAATGGGAGGCCATTAATCATAGTGAAGAGTCTCTTACTGGCTGCAAGCATGTTTGTGAAAGTCAGGAAAACAAAAGTGGACCACCTCAAAATGACTGATCAAGAGAATAGATGTTAAAGCCAATGTATTCATTGTGATACATCAAAAAAGCAAGGAATAGTTTATGCACTGTAGTATATTTATTCAGATAGATTTGGCACATTCAAAGATATTTTATACACTAGTAAATAACTGTAATGGTAGATGTTAGAGATAAGAATCCTAGGAAAATGAAATAAAAGTTTTGATGATGGCTGCTGTGGATCTGAGAGAAACTTCAAAAGCACCAGATAAGAAATGCTGAAAGCATTTGCTGAATGTGTCTCAGAGCTGAGCTGGTAAAAGAAATTTGCTACAAAGTCTAAAATGTCAGGTGAGATTTTGGTGAATATTTGTCACAAAAATATCTCGTTCAGAACTACCCAAAAAATAAAAATAAAAAAATTAAATTTTACAGTTCTTTAGGAATAGTTTTTTCCTGCAGTTGGTGCATTCTGGCTGTGGTCTATTTCAGGTGAGGAAGCACCTGCAAGCTCTTAGAGGTGGCACTCACCTGCACACTGTGAAGCCCAAACCCCCATGGTATCAGGCCTGGGGTCTCAGTGCTTCTGCAGGTCCTGCTGTCTTCTAGTACCCTTCACAAAAATGTGCTGCTCAGATGCAAACCTAATGGGTTCCAGTTGTGACAAATACCTTCGAAGGTATTTGTACGACAAAGTGATTGTGCTCGAAGTTGAGCATATCCAAGTTGGATATGAGACGGAGTTACAGGAGGTACTTTTGTGATTAAAAATTTCTGCCCAGCAGGGAGAAATTGAGGAAGTAAAGAGGCTGAAATTCAGTGTTTAAGCACTGACAGTCTGGACTTTTCCCCATATAAACAGCCATAAACTATAGGAAGAGAGGTATTGTAATATGACATAACATTAGCTTTATTTATTAGACAAACAGTTGGGTTTTTTTACTTTAGAGGCTAAATTTGATGCAGTCAAAGATAATGCTACAGTTTGTGTTCTCATGAAGCTGTAGTAGAGCAATACTCTTAAATCAGTTTATTTACCTCACAAAAATCTTCAGTGAACCTTCCTACTGATTCCTAACAATTTCAGCCTATATACTTTAAAAGACTTGCTAAAATTCATAAACAATTTCCTTGAATAACACTTAAAATGTAAAATGGAAAATAACGCTTAAAATAACGCTTCATATGTAAAAATGGAAATAGCACTTTCCAGAAATTATAATACATTGTTTCAAAATCTGATGGAGAAAGATGGAAACATTTTCTTCAGACGGTGCAGTAAAAGCTACAACTTATCCTGACAAAATAGTTACAAAGTTAAAAATGGCATAGCAAGCAGTAAATTAAACTGTAATACAATATGTGGAAGGATCAATGTTCATTCTAAAGCACTAAGTATTTTTTTTTTCTTAGTTTATACTAAATTTATGGCGTTGGGGAATAGGAGTAAGATACTGACTTACGTCTGGTCATTTTCCTAAGATCAAGGGGAAAAAAACCCCTTACTTTCCTGTGATTAAGAGAAATAAAAACTCACCTTGGTCTCTTTTTTCCTATTTATGGAAAGGGATTAATTTCAGATATATGTTTTGCCATTTCCAGTATATGTGTCCCATTTTTATTTAATACTGCTTTATACATTAGCAGGACTTAATTTCTTTTTTCTAAGTTGGAATGAAAATGCAGTCTTTGTCTCAAAGATATATATTCATTCTTGACATGAAGCACATGTTAAACTCTGGTTATTTCAAGTTAAGCAAATGCTTAAGCTGCTCTCAGCAAAGAGGACTTCTCTGAGCTGCAGCTTGCACCCTTATGTACTTTATTGAATTACAGCCTTGTGCAACTGAGTGCTGTGTCCTATTTTAGTGGTGTTCCACATGTGGATGTAACGCTGCCACTAATCTTGAATCCCTTTTAATTACTGCCCCTTCACTTGTTTTCTTGTTTCCTGGCATGGTGGAAGTCCAACCGGAATGAAGTCCAGGCTTAAGTGTTCATCTCAACTATTCATCTTAGCTTTCCCTATTGTTATGTTTATGCAGAGTTTTATTAGACTCATGGGATCAAAATGTATTCCCTTAGTTTTACAAAAAATGAATAGCTTTTGTACATTCTTAGCATTTAAAGTAAACACAGCGAGTTTTTAAAGTGCTCTTTTTTTTCCAACAGCTAAAATACATTCATCTGTTCTAAGCATAAATCATAATTTCATTATCAACAGAGAGCGGTCCAATGCAATATATATGTATAGTTGAATGATATAAGTGGCATTTCTGTGTAAAATGTATTCCCTTGCCCAAGTAAACACTTCATAACAACATGAGTGAAAGGGTGTATTTAAAAAACGAAGGCTTAAAGCACGTTACTTATGAGTTATACGGAATGCAGATTTGTAAAATATGAAGCTCACTGGATATGATCCAAACCAGCTGAACTATGTTAAAAGGTATAATAAACAGTCATAGCTTTGCATGCAGTTATTTAATTGGCAAATAGATTTTTCTATCACTGTCACTGACAATAGCAGCCATTTGATACCAGGGCTTGGATTAAATGTTTCATCAGTAGTGCCTATTTAAGGATCTTTATGGAACAACAAGTTAGTCCCCTGGGCAAGCCCATGTCAACTGCAATAAAGAGATCCACACAAGTGAATGAGATGTATTTTTGCAGGATTTACAGGGAGGCTACGATTCGCTTTTCTATCTGGATGCTTTGAGGGCTGCTTCCCATTTTGTTTAACAACAGTGTCTGCTGGTGGCAAATATTGAATACCGAACATTGCATATCCAAAGGATTTTTATCATTTTCTTGCAGAAGCGGATTTATAAATGGTTGTCATCTTCCTGGAAATAGGTGAGTCTCTGATGAAAGCAGATACTGCAGGATTTCAGTAGTTTAAATTTTTTGGTAAATATTCTGCATCTAGGCTAAACCTACAGATCCTCCAAGTGTCTGCTCTATTTTCTCCTCTCTCATTCAAAGCTAAAAGTCAGAACCTTCTGAACACCTCTCTCACCCTTTTGATACAGGGAAAATGTAACGTCTGTGGATTTCAAGATTGCTTGACTTTATTTAGTCCACTGTCCTGCTCCCAGGGTGCTCATAAGATCTGTGCATGTAGTTAATGCTTGCTGCAATGTTTCATAATTGGTTCGTATAATATGTGCGTTTGTCATTTTATAGCACATTACTTGAATTTAGAAGCTTTTTTAAAGTTAATTTTGAATATGTATTTGTGCTTGTCATGGAGCCTTAGTCAGTTCTCCTTGGCAGCTAGAATAATTTTTCCCTGGTTGATTTTAATTTCAGGAGTTTGTTTAATATTTTTCTTCCTGAAATTCAGGCAAAAAAAACATGATATAGCTGAAACTGATTACAACTACTGTTCGTTTTCATGTCCATGTAACTGTGCTGGGTATAAATTTAAGTCTCAGCTGTTCATTGGCATCTTTTTGATCTGAACTGGTGATACTGCATCTAACCTCCTTAGCTAGGTTACTGCTTTCTGAGGTTGAAAAGTGGAGAGCAAATGCCTCTGAGGTTGAATTAAATGAGCCGTTTGCAACAGATTCAAACTCTGGTGAATAAGCATCTTTCAGGCTCACTTGAAACAGTTCAAATTTTGTTCACTGACTCTTCTCTAGTGTGAAGCAGAACTTATACTTCTCTTACTTCAAGAATTGATTCTGGTCTTCTCATGAGGGTAGGAGAGAAGTTGTCCCATTACATACAGTTGGAAATTCGTGTTCTCATGAGGATATATGTGTGTGTATGTATATATGTGAACTATTTATATTTCTATGTGTACCAATTATATGTTTATCCATATATATTTATAAGTATTTGTATTTATAAGTTTATACAATTTGTATATTTTTATATACATATAAATTAGTAAGTGTTTTTCTTTTTACTTAAACATGCTTTCTGAACAAGACTCATAATTGTGTTTTTATCATACATAGGAAAACAAAAATTCCTAACTGCACAAGGACTCTTTTATACCAGCTGTAAAAGAAGCAGAAATGCTTCTAAATACTAGTGTAGTATTTTGCACCCACCATAATGTCTTCAGAGTCGTGTCAATGTAAAAGGGCATAAGTTTAATGTGCACTTAAGAGTTGTAACTCTGCAAATTTTTCTGTGCAAAATGGGAAGGGAAAGCAAGGGAGCAGGTGCATCACCCAGCCAGCCCGTTTTTCCTCTTACTCTCCTTAGCCCCTGTTGTTTCCTGCAGCCTCCTGAAGGACTACCAGCCAATGTTAACTCAGATATTGTTTGTGGGTTGTATAGTGATGAATTTAGATGTAGGGCTGTTCTCATTTCGTGACTTGTCTCATATGTGGTTCTTTCCTGGCTGATGTAAATAATGGGTGTTTTTAGGATAGAAACAGTGTCTGAGAGATGTGCTTTTCTGTCCTTTGGTCTGTCCTCCATGTAGGTACATTAAAGAGCGAGTGTAATGTTTTGTCTAGGGACTAGAAGAGTGAAGTCTTTTCATGCCTGCGATATTACTGGTATTTAAAAAAATGAAGTAAAAAGCCAATTTCTGGTTTGAGCCCAAAGTAAAGTCCCTTCGCATTTTACAGTAGCTGTGAAATGGAAAGTCTCTTCACTCTGCTGTATTTACATTGTTATTAAGGAATAGCATGCTGTAAAACTATGAAAAAACTACTGGTCTGTCCTTGGAGGCAAGACCTCAAGATTCTGTCCTCCTGAAGGACTTGGAGAGAATGATCTAACTAATCAGCTATTGACTGGACAGCAGGTGGAGATTGCTTAGTTTATTGATAAATCATCAAACAAGTAGATGGAAAAAATGTCAGTGACTAATCTGTGTGTCTCTGTCTACTTAAAACCTTGAATTGTCTTCTGCCCTTGAGGTTTTGTGTGCTCACTTAAGTCGGCAAGATTTTTGTAGCAATGAACATATTTCTAGAGCCAAGCCATTTCAGGATGGGACCATCTTTGAATAATTTGCATTGCTGTTGCAGAAAAAAAATAATACTATGTCATCATCACTGAGTAAATCAGTCCTGTTCCATTGGTCCTCACCAGGAGTGCTCATCCGTTGGTTCCTGTGCTGTCTTCGCTGTAGGTTGCTCGTGCCCTCCTCTGTGGCTCGAGGAGGCAAGAGATGCGTATCAATTTGCATGATAGTTCAGCCTTGTAACCTGGAGTGCAGTGGCTGCTAATGTGTTTTTTGGGTAGGTTTTTCTGCTTGTACAGATTAATGACCCGATTCGGAAGCTGTTCTACATGCTGGACTCCTGCTGATTTCTGTTTGTGCAGAACTGCAAGGGAAGCTAACTCTGAGCATATATCCTGGCATGATTTGTTTAGAGTCCGGTCCTGGTGCCCAGCCAGAGTTGAAATAATAATAAACTGGCCTTTGTGCTTCCATCCTTCTGTCTCTCATCTTGAGGAAGATTTTTCCTGTGTGCTGAAGGAGGTATACTGTGGGCATGGATAGAGGTTTCTGTGGACCTCTGGTACTACTTACTCCAGGCACATCTTCAGGCTGCCACAGAGCACACAGTTTGGAAAAGAGAGAAGAATTTGCTTCTCCCTAAGCTGCCATGTCATGAGAGTGGCTACAATATTTTGAGGAAAACTTGAGCATTTCTAATGCATTTATTGCATCTTTAAATTTGCACCTTCAGAACACTGTAGATTTTCTTGAGGTTCAACAATGGAAGAGTGTGTTGCCCATGTTGAGGCCTCCACTTGGCGTTGCATGGACTCGGCTCTCAGGAAACAGGTGTGTGATGGGTCTGTCTGGTTAAGGAATGATGGTTTTGCCTGTAGGTGATCCAACAATACGAACAGATCCATGGTATCTCTCTGTCAGTATCTAGAGGGCTTCACCTGACCCCATCCTCAGCTGTGGATAGGCATATCCAAGCTGCTTACTGCTCAGTGACTGAACTATGAGTTCTCCTTTTTGAAATACTGTATTTCTGTCTCCTTGAGATAGTAATGGTCCTGAAAACCCATAGAAACCTTGTTTCCTAAGAATTTAAAGATCCTATTTCTATCCACGTTGAACAGCAGTATACTTGCACCTAAATCTTTCCTGGCTTCTTCACTATACACTTTTGAGGAGAAATTCTTCCTTGCAGAAGGCAGTTCAAAGTACCTTGGAGATTTTTAGTGCTTAGAAGTAGCCAGTAGTGAGGACGGATTACTAGGTAGAGTGCAGGTGCACGTTAAATGCAATTTGTCACATGGATGCCATCCTCAGGTATGTGGGTGGATGGGTTGAGGGAGGCCTACCTAAAGCTTTAACCTGCTCAGTGAACACTTAATTCAGAGGATTTTCAGTTTTCACTGCTTCTAACTGCATTCTATAGTCATAGTTTCACAAGATTAGCTATTCTTGAATAGGTTTTCCATTGTGTTAGGTGTAGGCACATTGCTTTGCAGAATCACTCAAGCATGGATGCCTTTTTCTTCCATCTAGTTGTTTCAACAACATGCCTGTTGTGATCACTGAGAGATTATCACTGCCTGGTAGGTAGTATTGTTCTTCTTGTGGGGGATTTCTTCTCTAGGTTTTCTGCACACATTTATGGGGAGGACTTCTGTTGTGAAAATCCTTGTGTGTCTCCACCATCTCTTTTTTTCAGCAGCACCGGACACTTAGATTCTGATTTTACATGTATATTAGTGTGACACTGTTGAGATATCAGTGAATTTATGTGAAGAAATCCTTAAGACAGAGTTATCTGATTTTGTAACTTGCGTTTGGCTTGTACTGTCTCCCAAGAATATCTATTTGCGTTTTCGTCAGAGACTTCAGAGGCAGTATCTTTTCAGATATGAAAAGTAACAGCAATAAACTACATTAGCAAATCCTCCTACAAGCTTCTTCTGTTTCCTCAAACTTCATGCTTAATAGTTGCTGGTAAATACTTTCTCTTTTCATCAAAGTAGCTTGTGAAGATCAGTGGTTTTAAAGAATTCATGCTAAAACTACAGAGATCTGCTTAGTTATAGTTGCTGATTGACTGCAATATGAGAATAAAAAGAGTGTGTATAAATCCAAAAACGCTGCAAAAAGTTGATAGGAAAGTGACTGTGATTTTGAAATGACGCTGTGTCTTTTTTGGTCATGGGTGGGTGAGACGGGATTCATTTAATGCCAGTAGCAAAGCGTCATTGTCTTCAACTGGTCTGAGATTTTGCTGTAATGGGTGTGGTGAGAGACATTTGACATTTTCACTTTGATACCTGAAACCACCGCAAAAAAAAAAAATAAAAAGGTAAAAAAAAAGTAAAATACTGTGGTTTCTTTTTCTGTTACCACGTAGACTGTACTGCTGTTTTTTTCCAAAGTTCAGCTCGTCCCTCACAGCTGAGCTGAAAAATCAAATACCAAATCTGATACACTTGCATTCCATGTGGAAAAGAAAGCCTGGATTTGGAGTCAGTCCTACCTCTGAATAAATAGAGTCTGCTTTTTCAAACAAACCTATGCTGATTAATAATGCACTCCTGTACTGTGCCAAAGTAAATTTTGCATAAAGATAGTGAAAAAATACGTGAAACTTGATAATCTGCAGTGAGTTTTAATTTTGGTTGATGTGAACTTGAAATTTAGGGGCTCAGAACTATACTAAAATGAAAAAGAAGCTTAATCTGCTGCTGTCTCTAGGAACTGCTGCATTTTGGCATGTTTCTTCTGTAGGTTTGGGGAATTTTTGGTTCTTCCAAGGAAAAAAACAAGTCCAAAGCTTTGATTCCTCTTTTTATTTTCTCCCTGAGCAAAATCCCTTTAATATAAACAGGAAAAAGCAAAGAAGTGTAGCAGTCCATAAGCCAGTAATGCATGTTGTTTATAACATGTTGTTAAAGTGTGTTTCTTCTGGTGCTGGCTCTTCTAAAGCCAAATGCAAAGCCCAAGCAAGCAAGGGGATGCAAGTCTGGGCTTGAGCACTGTGGGAGACTAACTGATCATGGTCTCTGTTGGGAATTTATGCTTCTGCTGAATTCCTGAGCTTTGAGCATGGTGTTATCATTGGCTTTGTGCAGCCTGGATTTTGTTTCTTTGTATTGAGGTGTGCATCCACAGTGAGATTGCAGTGGAAAGAGCTATGAGTTCAGAAGAGTAAGGTAATATGGTGAGAGCGTGGTGGTAGTAGGAAGAAAAATGTGTACTTCAAAGTGGATGTAAACATTTAAAAAGGAAAACGTTTGCGGTTCATGATTTTGCATGGTTGGCCTGAATGCAAGAACACTAATGCATTGTAAAAAGAAAATTTCTCTAAATACTGACAGCACCATCTTTGGTGGAGGTGAGGAATCATTTTGCAGCTCTTCATATTTCAGTATGTCAAGGTTGACCATGTTTTGTATTTATTAAGGAATTATTGCAGTGTAGCAAAAGGTGAAATTTTTGCTACAATGTGTAATCTGTTCATCTGTTGGCTGGTGGATCAAGCTATGCAGAGAAGCAGTTAAGACATCACTCTCCTCTTAGCTGTTTGCATTAGTTTTGCATCCAGCTGCTTTGCCTCAGCCAGTGCCCAGTTCTGTTGTGCTCGACTCAGTAAATCATGGCTAATAAACAGCAATTTGTTAATGCAGTGACGTACAAAAATATGGCAGTATATAGAGGGCTATGGCTTTTACATGCTAATGAGCTCTCTGTTCGTTATTGTATAATTCTTCCCCATTGCCTTTCTGTGATGGAAGTGCTCTGTTCACAGCTTCTGCCATGTGCAATGTCCCCATGGAGACCGTGTGCGGCGTACACCTCCCTTTTTTTATCTAATAAGTTCCTAGATGCTTATAGAAGCTTCTCTGAAATATACTGTGAAAGATACCAGTGAAATAAATACTTTGAAAGATCACTTTTTACAAAGAAAATGGTGATAGATGATATCAACTTTGTGGGAGCTGGGGGAAGATGAGGGGCTAATATATGATATTGTGAGCTTTAAAAGAATGCATTCAGATTTTTTTTTTTTTTTTTTTTTTTTTTTTTGGCCTGGTGAGGATGCTGCCTGTCCTATTTACATTCCTCTTCTGCCTGCCTGGAATTGCTTTCTTTTGTTATAGGAGGCTGCTGTACCTATGTTATTGACTGGTGAGGTATCCAAGTGCTAAGTTTGCAGTTTTTGTGAAAGCTGTTTGGTTCTGATTATATCCAGTTCAATCTGTTCTGTAACTTCGCCTCCTTTCCTATTTACTGTTATATGCCTTTATTTATAAATATCTTTTTTGTGCTCTTTTTTTTGTATGCCTGGCTCATAAAATCACAGCCAGAAGTACAAGCTTTATGACTATAAAACAAGTCATGCCTACCTTGTAGACTGTGTCATCTGCTGTGATGTTGTATTCTATGTATTATCAATTTTACTGTAAGAGGAAAATTAGAGCATGCATTTTCCACATGAAGAAATCAAATGTAATCTAAATGCAAACCACAGGTTTTATTGCACAGTAATATTTGATAGCACTGCTATTACTAATCCCAGTATGACAAGAAACACAGCATAGTTATGAAGTTTGCAGCACTCATTTTTTAATGGTCTTTTTTTGGTTAGGAAAGCCACAAAGCTAGGGCAGATTGTTTGCCAGTTGTAGTCTCAGACTTTCAGAAATGTTAGTGGAATATTGTACATTTTTACAAATCATTTCAGGTCTGACAGGAATTTGTATCCTTTCTAATTTCCATGAAAACATTATTGAGTAGTAAAAATAAAATGAGATAATTAACCATATCAAATAAATACCTTATTATCAGTACTTTTCCTTCTGTAGGGTACTTTATGGGGAGTTCTAAAATTTTTTTTTTTTTTGTATTTAGGGTTTTAGGATCTATAATCATAGAAATAAAAGATGAATGATTGTATTACAGTAGAGTGCATCCGCCTCCCAGGTGGGGACCATGCTGCCACTGGTCTTGTAGGTTATTCAAAACTACTAAGATGACAGTGAATGAGCTTCTTTCAGTCAACTTTGGTCAGCTTGGGTAAAAGTGTCACAACTGACTATAATACAGTGGTAACCCAAGAGTATTATGCAAATATGCAGTTTGGGAGTGTTGGGTATGATAACCCATTTGCACATGATAAATAGTATTGAGTATAAATCCTCAACAGCTGTTGGGAACTCATTCTCAAATCAGAACCTCTCTGTGGTCCTCTCTAATAAGTGTCTGGGTGTTACTTAAAATAAAGAATACTACCTACCGCATTGTTATTTCCATTAGATAAAATTTTCACACAGACCTTTCTTTTTGAAGCAGGGATCTAAACCAGGTGTACTGGACACATCAGACCAGGAGAAAGTCAATGCTGCCGCGCCAGCAGGCACTTCGGGGGACTCGTCCCTGCTCCATGGGCATCAGTTCTACAGCTGCTCCTTCAGTGTGCATGCTGTAATCATAAATGAGAGAGGACAAGGGAAGAGAATTTCATGGGAAAGCGAGGAATGTGCCACCATCTGAAGTATTTTTTTTAATACAAGTAGGGGATGGCACTAATCCATGTTCTGGGTGGTGTAAATATATTGCCCTGTTTTTGTGATTGGCCAGACTATATGATGATAGTGTCTTCTTCCTTTTCTGTATATAGGAGATTTGTTAGCTATACTGAGTTAATGTCTTTCTATGTAGTTAGGGTTTTTTTTGCCTTTTTGTTTAATCTGTTACTGTCTGGGTATCCAGTCTTGTTTCTGTTAAGGGATATTAGCAAGATACCTGGAAGGAACTGGCTTGCTTAAGTGATATACACTGTGACTTAAGATAAAATAAATCAAATTCAGAAGTAATATCACCAGTACTTATGAACATGCTCCTTTGATCATATCTGGTTGATTCAATGTTATTTACTTTTGGTGATAATGGTTTGTCTGCTTTATCTCCTCTGCTCTGTCAATAGCTTTGACTCTGCCCATATTCACATGTCTCAATTAATAATGCTTTTAGCTCATTGATTTTATTTTCCAGCTGGCTGAATTTATCTGTCCAATTTTGCATTTGTATAGTTTTCCCAAATCTTCCTTGCAAATGCTCATCCCTTTCTTCTTCTGAAGGAAGCTAAGAAATGTTAGTTACTTCTGGTGACATTGTCCAGTTAAAGGAGAGAGAGGTTTTTGAGAGAGTTAAGTTCTGTATGTTGTACTAAAACTCTTTCTTCAGGAGGTCTTTACTTTCAAGAACGCCATGGTTGTGTCTTGTTCTTCTGGATGGAATTACAGTCTTTAAGTTGTACTGATCAAGATAAAGTAATGGACCACACTGGAGTTTGTTTTGTTAGTTTGGAGTATTAGCTTTGTGTGTTAGAGCAGAGAAAACTCAGAGACTGGGTGTGGGTGTGCATGCATGCATGCATGGTTTCTGCTGGGTGTAATTTAAATCAAGGATTTTAGGTCTTGTTTTGGTGCTGAAAACCTGGAAATTTCTGAAATGCTGTCTATGAGGCTGCTGAAAATGCCACTGTGGCTGCTATCAGGTAGTATCCAGTGATCCTTTCAGTCATGGTATCCTTCTGAATTTATCAATTCCCCTAAATGTGTATTCATTTTGGAAAATGCAGCTGACCTTACAGCTTAATTTACACACTTACATACTTGGTTTTTTTGACACCTTCTAAACTACATTATCCTCATGTAGTCTTGCTGGTAGATGGTTGTGGGACTAAGTCACTAGTCCTCAAAAAAGTAGTGCACCGTATACAGATGTGCTATTTTTAAATATACTTTAAAATGAGTTTTTTATTTATTTTATCCAGAGTTACAGGGGATATTGTACAAGTACCACAAAACGTACTTTTAGAACCTACATCTCTTTTACAGACACATCTCTTTTTCAACAGCATGAGCTTTCACTTTTTTTTAATGGTCTTCTCTAATTCTCATCCTCTGTAAAGCCAGTTTTTGGAGCTGGGGTTTTTTTCTCCTTTTTTTTTTTCCTCCCTGCTTTTTTAATACTTTTTTTTGTTTGTTTTAGTTTTGGTTTTATACTTTTCTGGGGTTTTTTTTCCTTTTCTGTTTTATGTTTATTTGTGTTCCGGGTCTCCTGTGTTAAGAAGAGAAGAGTGAATAAATGGGGCAGTACATAATGTAATAATATCAATTTTTATTTCAATTCCTGATTAACATTTTGAAGGTAAGTTCAGCAGGCAGTGATTATAATCAACTGAGGATGTCCAGAATACAAGAGAAAGCAGTACTGATTACAGCAGTTTATAGTTTTACAGTTAAAAGATATGAAAAAAACCACAAATAGTCCCTTTGGGAAATGAAATATAATGGAAGTGTGGTTATTAAAAACTAGATATAATGTACACTAGTTATTACCTATTACGGTAAATCACCACAAGATGCAGGAAACATATCAGATAGATAAAACAGCCTTCTTGGAATATGTTGTCTTATTTTCCAGTGGATACTTTTTTTCTTCTTAGGCACTGAATTGATCTGGGGTGTGGAATTCATTTAGGGCACTGAATTGATCTGGGGTGTGGAATTCATTTAGGAGCACGTACATTGCCCTTTTCAGAATGGCTATTGCCATGAAGTTGTTATCTGTGCGGAGCTGTAAGTCATGTTCCCCCGTACCTCCAGGAAAGCCGCTTCGAGGGGCAATCGTGTACACCAAGTACTAATAGCTATTAGTTACTTAGAGTTAATGATGTTGCCAGCCTTGAGTATTTCACTTATCTTAAAATGGAAGTGCATGTTGATTTCCATTTCACAAATGGAAAAATTGAGTCAGATGGAGTTCAAATGACTTTCCTGAAGTCACTAGCAAATCACTGTCAGATCTGAAGACACAATCCAGCCGCCCTCTCCCCTGTGCCCTATGTGGTTACGTACAACTCTGAAGTGCCTGAGTAAGTAATTTTGGTTCATTAATGCCTTTATGCTCATTTGAGAAAGATATGAGCAACTTTACAGCTTTTCAAGAACTTCAATCTGGCTGGCATCTGCCAGTGCCCTCCCTGTCCATCACGCACATCCAACACAACTTGATTGAGTTCCTACTGATCGATCAGGATGGGTTAGCCTTGGCATTCTTTCTGTTGTCATGTCCTAAGGACTGCCTGAAATAATTCTTAGAAAGTAAAACATTACTTTTATTTTGTGAATTAGAGAGAGTGAGGTTGGCCTAAGGAGGACATGCAACTTCAGCCAGTGACTTTGTGTAAATCTGTCGTGATTCCAAGCATGCAGTGATGTTAACTGAGTCAGCTGTTATGTCAAGAATTTCTTTGATCTGCTAAATTAATATGGGTTAATTTGATTAATTAATCAGAAGATAACTAGAGATGAAGAAGGAGGTCAAGAAGCAAATTATTGGCAGTGGTAGCCTTGTGCAGGGTTAGCCTTGGCTAACAGCCAGTTACCCACACAGCTGCTCACTCCTGCATTCTCTCATGAGATGGAGAGAAAATAGAAGGAAGGTGAGAAGATTTGTGGCTCAAGATAATGGCATTTTAATCATGACAGCAAGAGCTGTACACGGAAGCAGAGCAAAACGAGTAATTCATTCATTGCTTCAAATCAGCAGGCAGGCATCCAGCTGCTTCCTGGGAAGCATGGTCTCAGCACATGTGGCAGTTGGGAGGACAAACACATGACCACGAACATACCCCCTTTCTCCTCTGTTCCTTGAGCATCCACTGCCGAGCACAACATGATGTGATCTGGCATATCCCTTTGGTCAGTGCAGGTTGACTGTCCCAGCTGTGTCCCTTTCCAGTCCCATGACCTCTTCCAGCCTGTGCACTGGAGTGGGGTGGTGCAGGGCACAGTGGGCACAAGAGGAAGTCTTGCTACTGTGCAAACCCTGGTCAACAATAACAAAAACATCTGTGCGTTATCAACTCTGTTCCAGCCAAAGATTCAAAGCATGGCACTGTATGGCCTGCTATACCAGCAAGACCTATACAGCAACTAAAAATGGATTTACAGCACTGAAGGGTTGAAGAAGTATTTTACTTTGGCAGACTATTGAAAAAAAAGCCACAAAAACCAAACAACAAAAACCCTAAACCCCCTTTTCTAAGGAGTGAACAGCAGCAGGCTAACAATAGCCATTCATAACACAAAATTGTTGCAGAGAGCTTTGGGTAAATTGAACATGAACAGATTTCCCACAATGAATGGAACTCTGGGAGTGGGGTAAGGAAATGGCACTGTCAAAGCCTCTCTAAAACACCATATGCTGTAACGGCAAAATAACCACGGATAGCTGGAGAGACATTGGGATTACAGAATACAGGGGGTTGTGTCAAAGGAGGTAGTATTCATTTCTGAGAAGAGAAGCAAAGGTGAAATTGGTAGAGACATTTTAATTAGCTTATGTGCCAGTACGTTTTTTGTTTGTATTTTATTAATAACTTGATCCATGACAAGGTTATGGAAAAGCCTGGGTTTGGGCAGCTAGCAAGAGAAAGCAATGGAAAAAAACCTATAACTTATTTCCAGGCACTTACTTAATTAAAATACAAAACAGGCAATATGGTCTCTGGATTTATTTTTCCCATGTAGGCTAGAAGCAATAAGCTGAGATTGCTGAACAGAAGAGATACACTTACACCTTTTTATCTGGACCTTTGAGCTGCCTCTTCTCTGAGATGGAGGCAATCCAGTCCCATCTTTAAGATACTGAGAGGGATATGTTTGCCTAACCCTAGGTGGGAATTCCTCCCTCGGGTAGCCCTTAAATCCTAATGGGAGTAGTAAGTCTTGAAATTTGTTGGGTGTTTCTTTTCAAGTCCTGTTGAGGTAAGATGCAGCCTTGGTGACCCCTTACATGGTATACTCATCTCCTTCCTCACTAACACCTGAAAAAAAACCCAACCTAGAGTTGTTTTCTGGTGCTTCTGAAATGTTCTTTTCTGAAGGAGCTATGGTTTGTGACTCCTATTTCTGGCTCTGTGAGTTTCCCCCTCACTGACCCCTTGAGCTGATGAGGTCTCATTGCACCCAGATCTCTCTGGATGGTGCCTCAGGGTCTAGGGATGCTTGCTTCCAGCCCTATGTGAACCTCTCTTAGTTGGCATTTTCTGCCTACAAGGGTAAGCAAGGAGCTACATGAAGAATTGCATGGTCTGTGCAGCTGGGATTTCTGAACCTTGAATCTCAGATGCTGATAGATACCAGGTGAATATAGGTAGCTCTCTGATGAGAACTGGTCTGGCGGTTTGGAAAACTTAATGCTGGGAAGTGTATATGCTATTTTTTAATTTCAGTTTTTCTTGGGATTACTTTCTTAGGCTTTTAGAAGCTGCAATGGCAGCTTCTAAAACATCATTTACTTGATGTTTACAGCCTTGGCTCATACCAGCTTCATACCAGCTGCTTGGGACCAGAATGGGTTAGCAGCAGCAGGAGCATATGCTCACCCCACTGGCCATCCCCTCCTGTCTGAGACTCCAGACCCTGGCAGTCCCAATGTATTCATGTTTTAGAAGTAGTAAAACTTGGTTTTAAAGGTTAATTAATTTTGTAATTAATGAAGTCAAATGAAAGTTCGTTTTTCTGGTTTTTTGTTTTTTTTGGTTTTTTTTTTTTGCTAGCAGGTTTAAAATAAAGCTTAAATCAACAAATTTAAAAATAAATACTGTTTTTTTGCCTATAATCATCTTTATCATAATGCAATGTAAAAAGGATTTCCCTCCTGCAAACAAAGCAGAAAACACTTTGACTTTCTCAATTTATTGTGACCCGTATTTATAATAGGAGAGAGCTGAACTTCTAAAGTCTGACTAAGGCTGTTCTGAACTGAAAACTGCAAAAATGAATTTGTATAAAATCCAGTTCTAATATGTACAATTAATTAAAAAGTATTGCAGCTACAATTAGCCTATATAGAAACACTTGGGACACTTGTGAGGGAATAGCTGTGGCTCAGGCCGAGGCTGAAGTGACAAATTCTTTGTGCCTGAGGACATAAACCCTCTCAGCAAACAGCATGGCCATGTGTATGTGTGAGCTCAGAGATAACCTTGGAGCTCTGGGTGCTGTGTCTTGGCCGCAGTTAGAGTGGCCAGTCGGAATGGGGTCACAGGGCTGCTCACACAGGAGGGGCCATGAGAGATCTGCTGCTCAGCAGAGTTCCTCTGGCCGGGTGGATGCTCTAGGGGAGGGAGGCTCCAGTGCATCCTGGGGACTCTGCTGCTCCTTGAGGGCTGCAGCTGCACTGAGGCACAATTGCCATTGTTCCCAGGAGCGGCCCCAGTTCGGTGCGAGCCCTCAGCACCCCGTGGCACCGCTGGTTTGAGCTGGCAGGGGCTGGATATGGGAATGTGTGCTCCGCACTAACACCTCTGCTGCTTTAAGTAGGGGTCATACTATGGTTTGCAGCCCTGGGTCAGCCTCAGCACACACTTCCACCATTGCTCCTGGGCTCTCCTGACCTGCACAGGGGATGCTGCCAACAAAAATCTCAAAGCTGCCCGAGTTACAAGCAAAAGCGTGTGCTGAAGCAGTGTCTTTTATTCAGTCGCTGGCGTTGGTTGCTGCGGTGTTTCTGTGACTCTGCCTGTTCATTTTAATAACCATACGATAACAGTTGCAAAAGAAGTCACTATAAATAGAGGAGATCATGTTAAGCAGTCACAGAAGGGTGAGTATCCTGAAAAGCTGTGAGCTGGAAGTCAGTGCACCACTTTCAGAAGTTACTCCTCCTGAACTGTAGCCATGCACAGAGGAACACACACCAGTGTCTGTCTGTAACATTTATAAGTGTGTTTTTGTTTCCAGAATGTGTTTTGTTTTCTATTAATGGGCTTTTGTATTCTCCCTGCTAATTAAATATATGTACTTCGCTATCCTTTTGATCCTAAAATGAAGCTGATTTTTCTGTTCCTTTCTGGAAAGATCAAAATATTGTTCAGAAAACCTGCCGAGTTTATGAGTATGGTTTTTCAGGGTTGGGTTTTGTTTGGCATTGTACTCTCTGTGCTGTATTACGCTTCTTTATTTGGAAATTTCAGGGGGAAATAGTTTTATTGCTCGTTAGAAGTTTAAAGACCTTGTATATGTTCATTTGGTAACCTTTGATTTTTGGCAGTCACTGGAAGGATGAGGTGTTTACATGTTTAGTGAAGAGGCCCTTTATTCAAAATGCTAATTAGCCTTTGAAACCAAATAGGCGTAAAATCTTGCTAAATGTTTCATATGAGTTTACCACTCCCCCGAACTCTCTCCTTCCTCCTGCTGGATTTTCCCTGTTGTCTTTCAACATCTCCTCCTGCTCTGGTCCTTGGAAACCTCCAGCATGTGCAGCACCCCGGTGCTCTGCAGAAACCGTGGATAAACACTCCCCCCATCCCCTTTCTTTCACAGATAAACAGAGAGCCTGAGGTGTGCACCAAAGTGGAGGCACACTTTGCCACATAGTGGTGTGCTTTTTTTTTTTTTTACCCTCCTGGATTTTTTTTTTTTTTGCATAAAGAAAGGAGGTCTATAAGAAGACCTAACAATGCCCTTACTGTTCTGTCAGAAACTGCCTGGCTACATCTTGTTTTATTTGGCCCTGGCTGAATGGCAGTTTCATTTATGTTTTGGGTGTTTGGCAGATATTTCATCTTTGTCAAACTTCACTTTTAACATTTGTTTAGATTACTTGTCACAACACTTGCCTTTTTTTTTTTCCAAACTCTTAAGATTTCAGTCAGCTTGACAGTGCTCAGAAGTGGTTTCTAATATTTTTGAAGTTACTTCTTACATGTTGTCCCTTTTGGAGATGTACCAGTTAAGCTGGTTGATACATAGTTTCTTTTTTGTATTTTGATGATAGTGCAAGACTGTTATTTTGAGCCCCTGACTGTCCTTGATGGTGGGGTATGCATCTCCTAAGCCCTGTGAATAATAAAGAAAAACATTACAATGACAGTCATAAAATCCTGAAAGCATCCATTTTATTCCATCTTGCTTTGTATTTAAGACACTTTGAGCAGCTGTGTTGAGATCAGGAGCACTTTCCCCGCTGTTCTGTCTGATAGGCAGTGGTATTTGCTTTTTATACCCGTGAGGAGTTGTGAGGGGCAGATGACATGAGAATATGAGCTAGTCCCTGGATAGAAACCTAGTTCTGTTTTTTATCTGCCCATGAGAGGGCTTCATTTCACTGAATTTGTTTGGAAGGCCTGCAGTAAGAGATGAGGGGGACACAAGTGAGAGACTTCCCAGCTCTCCATCAGTGGCTGTTTCTGTGCATTCAATTCCTCTTTCAGCCCAAATCTCAAGCAGTGGCCAGACTTAGTGCTTCTGCTGGGTCCTTTGACTAGGGATAGGTGGAACTGAATGGCAGAATGTAATTCTAAATGAGGCTGAGCAGCCTTATTTACTCACATGGTGTGTGAATTTTTGCTTATGATTGTTTATTTTCTTTTTTATTGAAATGAATGTTTAAAAACTTGTTCAAAAATGAAAATTAAGAAAAATAGCCTCATGTAGCCTTTCCTTGTTCATGTATTCCGTCAGAACTGATTTCAGAGGGCTGATTTGCTTATGCTAGTGTTATTCACAGCAATATCTTTTTGAGGATTGTCACCATCCAGATCTTTGTGAACTGATGCACTTTTTGGCAAAGTTTTTAAATTTAGAAGTTACATTTCTGAGCTGCAGATGCTTTGGTTTGGCAAAAGGCAGCCTACCGAAAGTAATGTGATTGCTGAAATAATTTAGTCTAATACTTGCTCATGCTCTAGTCGTTTCCATGCTTGAGCTGACTTGCAGATGAAGACATATGGACGTGGACAATGTGAATATATTAGGAAAAATTGCAAATGTTCTACCTTCTCCAGAAATCCTGGAGACAGCCGTCAGACTTCAGCCAGCATGGGCGAATCCCAAGTGACCCTAAAGCCAAGCTGAGGTCAGTGGATGGGGCACGCTGCCAGAGAGCGAGAGTGTCCCTGCTCATCCGGAGCTTCCCCATCAGCTGTTTGCTGCGGCCCAGTTGAGAGCATGGCAAGCAGACTGGTAATGGCTTGGTGTTTACAGAGGTTAAGTGTTTACTTGCAGATGCAAATACAGGTTTTTTGCAAATACAGCTTGGGTCCCTGTTATTCCCCTTCTGCTTTCCTTTGGAATCTGGCATTGTGTTTGCCTCAGGAGAGAATGGAGTTCTCTTGGTAGTGTTTATCTGTCAGCTGCTATTATTAATTGATGTAATTGTTTCTTTACTAATATTTACCTAGGGTTTTAACATGGAAGTGACTATAACAGATAATTCTAGTACAATCTTAGTAGAAAGTCAATGCCTTAATTAGAAAAACGACTTGCTACTCTTGACTTATTCAAGAATTGATTTTTTTTTCCTGCCCTGAAAAGTGTTTGCCCTGAAATCTAAGGAAGTTGTTAACTAGGAAGGGTGACATTTGAAGAAGTGTATACTAGCAATTAAGATGAACAAGTAAATTTGACAAAGGAACTAATATTTGTCCTGAAGGAAACCTGAAACATTTGGTATGGGGGGAAGGAATTTTGGAGGCATTTCTGCCTTCTCCAGGCAGCTTTCTTAAGAGTCACTGGAGTAAACTGTGTTGAGGAAAGCAGACCAGAAGGGACTATTGAAGAAGGTGAATTAGACCCACTTAACTTTTCTTTTACTGTGGTGTATTAGGTACTATAACTATACAGGATCATCCAGGGAAAATGTGAGAGCTGTTTAAAAGCAGAGCAGAATATTATTTTAAGCAGCAAGCTGGTGATGTTGAAACTGTGTGACTTTCAATTCTGCTAGGGCAAACAATTTTGAGGATTAAAAACATATGGGCCATAGATACAGAAGATATCCACAGTGCTTGGGGTATTATTTAGTGCTATTTGTATTATTCCGGCTAGCAAAAACAAACAAAAAGACAAGAACAAAATCTCCTGTTACAGGGCATAAGCCATCCAGTAGATGATGTGAGTTGGAAAGAAATTTTATGGGAAAGTTTTTTCTGTAATTGCTCTCCTAGAGATTTCTTCATCCTTCCCCTAAAGCATCTGATTCTGGCTGCTGTCAAATAAGAGGTTACTGAACTAAATGTACTATTAATCTGACCCAGTATAGGGATTCCTGTGTTTCTGTGTTTAAAAGCAGGCTTTGTCTGCTGAGGGTTGTCTCTCTGGAATAAACCTTCATTGGAGGCAAGGGAAAGGAAATTGTTCAGAAGCTTTTACACTGTTGCTATGTAATTTGGTGTGTTGTTTTGAAAAACTGTGTGGTTTTTTTCTCCCTCTCCCCTTTTATGTGTATGAATGTTTTAAATGATAAAATTTAGCTTCCCATTTGATACATTTTCTGTTCAGTGGTACTCAGGACCATTGAACAACATAATTATTTAGAATGATGTGCTTTTAAAAATTGAAGGACAAAGTCTTGGTTGGCTGGTACATGGCTAAATGATGGGTTCTATTCAGAAGAGTATGAGCTGGGTGCCATCATTGCCACTGGCCAGACCTGTTAATGTTTCCGTTTCTTCTTTAAAAGAGGATAACTTCTCAAAGGAGTGTATATTATTATTGTGGTTGTTATTAATGAGAGTTGGTGATGCTCTGATGCATCAAACTTTCTGCCTTCACTCATTTTTGTTAAAGGTCTTTTTATTTTGCTTGAGCTGAAGTGGTTCAGTAAGCAACCAACCTACCTCTGCAGTGAGGTATGTGAAGCAGAGTTGTAAAGCCAAGGAACTGCGTGCTCTGGGTTTCTTGCGTAAATCTTAAATTGGATTTCCTTATTTTTCAAAGGCTTAAGAGTGGATGTGACAGTCAGGCTGTTTAACTCAGGTCCTTTTAGCACGTCAGATAAAGTTCTTCATGTAGATGCCTTTCAGTTCTCCTTATTGCTTTAAAATGTGCCTGAGAGACACGAGGTACAACTGTGCTTTGTTTCACCCAGAAAAATGTGAACTTCATATAGGGAGAATGTGTTTCATTTCCTTACCACGTGTCAACAACTGGATCTTAAACCTGTATTTATCAGATGCAGAACTGGTTTTGGAGGATTATCACTAAATCGAATGTTAGGGTGGAATTTATGTTCTCACTATAACATTTCTCAAATGTTCGTATTATTCTGCTTTTAAGCATTTAGTCTTTGATGCTTAGATCTGACATGCAGAGACTAAATTTTTACATTCCTCTTTGTAAAAGAGAATAGATATATCTTTCTGTTTCTAACCCCCCTATACTCTCATAGTAAAGACAATACACCTGAATCTTTTTTTATTATTATTAAGGCCCATCATTATTGTTCAAACACATGCAGGAAAAAGTTGTCATAGCTCACACATGATAAAACTGTAGTCTAGGCATATTACTGTGATTACAAAGTGTGTTAGAAGGGAGGAGATCTTACGGTTTTCTTTAACACCTGGACTCCCATTATTACTGTGGAGTATATCTCCTGATTTCTGATGTATATTATTAAAAAATCCCCACATGTTTTTGTGTGGCAAAAACAGGGGCAGAGTGGTTCCGTGATTATGAGAACTGGTCCATGTTGTAAATGCAGCTGTTTATACAAAATAATGTTCCACAGGGTGCTTTTTCTTGATAATCTTCGGAACCTTGCTGTATTAGAACTCCGCATCATTTTTCTTGGAGTATTCTTCCACGTGTCATTCAGTTAGGTATGTTGCTTGTAATATGTCCTTGACTATCTAAGTGTTCCATACAATTTAGTCACTTTTCACTTAAAATAATTACTCATATAGGCTTAGTATTTTTTTTTCAGCCTGCTGTCACTTTGGAACTCTGACAGTGCACACTGGCTTGGCATTCTTGAAAGGGGGATCTTCACATCTGTCATTGAATTAAGCAGCAGTGACTGTACCCAACATGCCTATTTTTCTTCTCACTTCTGGTTCTTTTCCCTCTCCCTCATAAACTTGGATATGCAGTGTGGAGCAACATGATTCTCTTCATCTCACAGTGATGGACTCCACATTGGGAATTGGAGAGCTGTATGGGTGGAATGATTTCAAGAACTGTGACTTACATAAAGGAAGTGACAGCCTTTAGAGATGTCACTTATTTTGATAGATTATTTCCATTAGCTGACATCTTTATTGCATTCTCTTGCTTATGCATCGTTTTGAGGAAACAAATTGGTTTCTTCTGCTTGCTTCGGATTTGCTTTAGTATATAGTGCTCTGTGAGACCCCATGTAATGGACAAGTGTCTGACCCTCAGTTGGCATAGACACCATTAGCTGGACAGAGGATGCAGTTGGGATAATACTGAGGGATACGCTTGAATCGACATGTATCTTTCAGCCATCTCTGAGTACACCACTCCACTTAGAGATTTTTTTGGTCTGATTATAATCACAAAAGACAGGAGTGGATTTTGAATGGCTTTCTCTCAGTAACTGAGACCATTGCTTTGTTTTTTTGGTTTTTTTTTGGGTTTTTTTTTTTGTTTTTGTTTTTGTTTTTGTTTTGTTTTGTTTTTTTTTTCTTTTTTTTTAATTTCTTTTTTCTTTTTTTTTTTCCCTTGGGGATTAATTCATTTGCTCACCTAATGTGCATCTGTTGAAGGAACTTCAGGTGCTTTTAGAAAAACGCTCTCTGTTGTGACATGTCTGGTTTGACGTTCCGTATTCCAAGACATGCTCTACTTGGCTCCTGGTATTTGCATGGTTAAATCAGCTTGTCTTATCAGCCTTGGGCACCCAGCTGGGCTTTTCAGGCTTCTCACTCCTCTGTGTTCTTTGTAGTGCATTGGTCTGCTGGATCCTGACTTGTGAAGTGCTGCAGTCTTGAAAATCATGCAGGAAGAGCCTTGGTAAGATCATTCTGCTACAGTGGGGAAGGGCATTTACCAGACACATAACAAGTGCTCTGGAATGCACACCTGCCCAGCTGTGTGGCTCTGCATACCTTTTTTTAGACAATAAATGCAGAGTACCTGGCAGAGTGGCTCAGGTAGCACAGCCTGGTAAGCACAGATGAAGGATGGGTTACTGCAGCAGAGATGGTGCTGTCGGTACCAGGAGATGGGTCTGTGCTGGCTTGTACTCAGCAACACACTGGGCTTGACTGCTCTCATGGGGGTAAAGGTGCTGCTGGCAGCTTTGCGAGCATTGCTTCTCTTATTGATGTGTGTGGGTCGGAGGTTGCAGAAATTAGCATCTTGTTGCCGAGACTGGGTATCCTTGGTGTTATTCTCCTTGTGGTGGTTCAGAATTGGTTGGAGGCTTGTTGGAACTGCCTGAACCACACAGTCTTTCCACAGGAGGAGTCATCTTTGACTCTGTTAACCAAGTTAGCATCTTGTGGGGAATTCCAAATGTTTTTGAGAGCTTTGCTCTTGACCCACGTCTCATGACCCAATTATGAAAATGCTCACTGTTACTTTCTTAAATGTTTTCAAAATTCATTATTGTAATACATCACTTTGCCAGTGAAGCTGAAGGATTAGTGATCCCAATGCATTCACAAGCTAAATGCTGCCCTGATAAGTGTTTGATCCAGCTTATGGCTGAAATGCTTAAATATGATGGTGGGCTTGGGCTAAGCGCTGCATGGTGGTGTATTACCCGTCTCCAGCCCTAACAGTCTGCATGCAACTTCTGTCTGCACTGTGAACATGAAGTGATTCAGGTTGGTTTCTCTGCCCACAGAAGTGAGAAAGTTGTCTTGCATTTACTAGTGGAAAGCTCCTTTCAGAAAAGGGCTTGTTGGGAATGATTGCTGCCCAGTTAACTCACATGCTTGCTTACTCTGCAAGAATACCTTTGCGTTGTATCAGAAGTCCTGCCTTGCAGACTGGTGGGCATGACACAAGTCTCCTTGAATTTTGTCAGTGCTTAGGTTCCTCTTAGTTGCTTTTGGATGTGAAATGTAAGGTCATAGTTCATGTTGGTCTTTCTGACAATGTAATCCATCTGTCCAGCGCCTCTAGCAGACAATTCTGGGATATAGATCTTCTGAATGTTAGAATGTGGAAAAGCTGTGCTGGTTTTGTGGCTACCGTGATTGATTATTGCACCTCTGTCCTTATGACCTGACTGATAAGGTTTTTGCAACATTTTCAGATGATTCAGAGGATGGCTCTGAGGGTGCTTACATGTGCAGTGTTATCTCAGCGTATTATTAGCATTTTACAATTGCTTTATTGGCTCCCTGTTAAGCAAAATATTGACAATAAAAATGCTATTTTTGTTCTGTGATCCATGCTATGGCTTTGTCCCTTCCTAGTTAATGGCTGTGCTTGTTCCTAATTTTGCTACCCTATTGTTCCTGTGACAGGGAGCTAGAGAGAACAGAGGTTTTAAAATAGATGTTCATAATCTCCACCAGCCCTCTGGCATATTCTGCTGACCCTCAGGGAGTCTTACTGGGAATATATTGAAACTTGTGATATCTAATAAGTGAAGGTTCAGGAGCCTGATGCAGACAGCAGAAACGTCGTCTTCTGGGTAAAGTAGGACAGAAGACTCTAATAACTCAGAGGAATTGCAGAACCTTTCAGCAGACAGACTACTGGACTTGACGTATATAACAAAAGGTGATAAATTATGTGTGTTAAGTTATTTTGTGTTAGCACAGCATCCACACCTCCGTGATATTAAGATGATAGATGCACCTCTAGTCCAACAGACCAGTCTTCAGAAACAAAGTTCACAACCAGTGCTTGAACCCTCTTTTTCCCCCTGTTCCACTTGGATCACCGTCCTCACTTGATAAATGGGTGCAGCAGGGATGCAAACTCCTCTAGCTCAGAGGAAGTAGAACTTCCAGCCTTGTAATGCAAAAAGCTGAACTGCTAACAGATTGAACCTACCTCCTGAGCATGGTTGTGCCTCCCACCTCTTGGGGGGATTGGATAATCTATGTTATTTCACAACTCGGGCACAACCTCTACAAAATCCTCTTTCAGGTTTATCAGACAGCCTCCTGAATAAACATTATTCATTTTTTGAGTGAATCCACATGCTTATCCTAACAATGAGTTTAGATTACTCCAGATAGCAGAATTTTTTTTTGCAGTTAGGTGGATTCTTGCAGGATCCTTCTTTGTGTGGCTTATGAAGTGAAGTGAGGCAGAACCTTCTGCTGTAGTGCATGTTTTCCAGATTAAACAGAATTTTATTCTCATCTTTTTTTATCTCAGTGACTGTTGAAGTCTGGTTGCTTCTTTGCACAGTGTGCCAAGATCACTTACTGCACAGACCTGTCAGTGCATTTCCAGGCAGCACACTTGTGCCCTAGTGGGACACAAAAGGATCTGTATTTACCGGTTGTCCAGATACTGAACAAAGTAGAAATTAAAGATGTAGAGCATTTTCTACCCTTATTTAGTGGTGAAAGCAAATCTAATGACAATGTTTGCAGTTGTGGCTAGACATCCAGGCTGGAAGAGTCTGACTACTCGGTTCCATCCTTAGTGGCACTAAAGATATCCTGCCCATGCAGAGAAAGACTACTCAAATATCCTCAGGAAGGGAGAGGATGTGGTGCTTTGCTTTATTGTGGTAGTACTGCTGGGACTAGGACTTCTCAGGAGTATGCCTCCAAGGCTGAACAGAGATGAGACTTCTGTGCTGGTACATCATCTCTAGCAATTAAAAAAACTAACAGGGAAGGCTTCAGGTCTAAATTGCCCTGATCCTTCCCAACATAACCCAGTGGGTAAATAATGTCACCTATATGGATGTTCAGATAAAACATAGCCGTCAAAACTAAGGTTTTCTGCACCTGCCACTCCTAGAGCATTTGATGAATCATTTCCTTGACTCCTGGCTTCATTGATTTGGGTTTTGAGACCAGTACCAGTAAAAGTTGTCACTGGTGTTGCATGTCTTTGTGCTCTCCTTTAAGGAAGTATTTCTTGTCATCCTGTTTCTGCAGTGCATGTTGTGACTCTAGAGTGTTGGCCTCCCAAAGAAATGTACTTTTCTGTCAAGGAACCGCCCTCCAAAGCTGCTTTCCTCTTCAGCTTCTGAGCTGATGAAGTACTCCATTCTTTTAATAACTCCCAGGCCGCGATCATTTACTAGGGATCTTCCGTCTGTCACCAAAACAATAACATCACTTGACCCCCTCTTACTGATCTCCGAGGCCTCTTAAAAGTTATAAACAGCCAGTGTAAGACCTTTTTAGTAGCTGCAGTGATGATAAGTGCTGTATTTGCTGTTGGTCACCATGACATGTTTCTCATCAGCTAGAAGGTTAAAGATGAGCATTCTGAGAGCATGCTGGGGAGCCTTCAGATAGATTCCTCACTCATTCTCACTGCAATGCCACTTGGGAAGTGATTGGCATACTTGTAAATGCCTGCACATCCCATAATATTGGATGACATTACTGAACATAGAAAGCAGGATGTGGTTTTTCTTGCTTACTCAGTTTCCCTTCCCTTGGGCTCCCGTCTCTTTCCAAGAGCTCTTCTCACAAAAGCTTGCTTTGGCTGGGAATCCGTGTGATGCTATCTTGTGGTGCCTTGTAGGCAAGGGTGAAGACCAATTAATTGCCAGTTAAGGAGAAGATTTCAGTGGAAGGTTTTTTTTTGCTGGACAGGGAGCATATTCCATTCTGAACTTAATCGGAGATGCTACCTTTCCTTCATGGATAAAGATCATGGATGGTCAAGTAGCTCTGTCAGTACTACCTGTTGGCCTATGTAAATCTTCCCAAATCCTAGAAGCGTGTTGGTGCTGGTTGCAGCTTACCTTTGTTACCTGTGATTCTTTTTCCCTTCTTTGACTTGATGATGACAGGGGATCCCAAAGGGATAGGTTCCTTAGTCATGTCAGTGGTCACATCTCATCTTCGTGGTTGCCATCTTGCATAGAAGCAGCTATGAACAAAACAATCTGACTGGACACATAGTAAAGGATAATTTGGGTTGCTAAATCCAGTCTTGTTTTTCTGAGCTGTAGGGAGAAACTGTTCAGGAACCTGCTGAAAAAATATGGTCAGAGAACTAAAGCAATAGCCACAGCACCTTGAGTGGGAAAACCTTCTTACTGGAGTTTCTGGTTCTGTGTAACTTGAGGGACAAAGCTGCTTTTTAAGAGCTCACTACCCTGTGCTGTTTAAACTGTGGATCATCTGAATTGTGTTTGAGAGAATGGTTTTGTTTTTCCTTTTGAGTTTTGTGGATGGGCAGAAACAAGGAAACAGATTCGGTCTGCAGAAAAGGCCTGCAGCCTTGATCTGGCAAATCTGATTTCCTAAATCTCTGTAGCATGCAGGATAGTCTCTCACGAAGGATATTCTCAGTATGGAGTTACTGTCTTACATCCTTGGAAACATTAATAAGGAACAACAGAGGTGACTATGCAAGAACAGAAATGTTGATTTCATTGAAAGAGCAGTTTTAAGCATTAAGAAACATTTTAAGCATTTGAGTGTACAAGTTTAATAATGTGTGTACAAATTCACTTAAACTCGGAGAGCAGGAAGCCCAGAAGCCCAGTTACCTTTCCTTTGGTTTCCATATATGAAAGAGAACTTTTTTTCTTGACTGTCCTTCAGGAGTTTTTGAATGTGACAGAGTAAGTATTTCACTACAAAGCAGTGTCCTATATACCAGCATAAAATGTATACAGAGCCCTTTGAATTCTCTGCAGAAAACTGCAAGAGAGTCCCTTACAGAGGTGATTGAAAGCCACTGCACAGGAAATCAGCTTCTCATCCTGTACATAAACATGAGCCAATTCTACTATATCTGGCTCTCAGAGCAGTACACACAGTAAATTGTTAACCCCATCACCTGACCTAACCATTTATCTTTACTTCTCGGTATAGTTTTGGCAACTGCTGAGTAATGAAAAAAAAAACATGGAATGCAGATAGCTGTAGGAAAAAAAAAAAAAAGAAACAACAACCAACCCCCTGCCCCCCTCAAAAGAAACCCAACCCAGAAACCCAACAACCCCACACCTCAGTTTCAAACAGCCCTTTAAAGCAGCAGACAACAGGAGAAGATGAATAATTACCTGATACAGCAGCAGGCTCTTAAATATGGTTAGTATAGAACAGAATTAACATCTCTGTAAAGTAACAGACATGTGAAGCGTGGATTTTCAATCCTTCACACCTCTTGGTTGTGTTAGCACAAATAAATTAGTAACTCCCTTGAACCTTTGTGGAACAAATAACCATAGTGCCTTTCAGGTTTAGAAATGTAAGCTCTGTGTGTTTTTAATGTTAGTTGTTATACATGAAGGTTGGCTGAAATAGGTTATTCTGCTTATGGAGTATTGTTCCCATATGAGGATTCAAGCTATGTACTCACAGCTGCTGCTCTCCAACATGGACTCTCAGTTCCACTAAAATCAATAGTTGGCACAGCAGGGTACTGTTGTATGGTGTGTAAATAAATGGGTGTCATTGTGTCTCACTTTTTTTTTCCCCTTTTCCCCTTTCAGATTTAGATTTGCTCTTTTTCAGGCATACATCAGTGTGTGTTTGCAATGCAGGCAATTCGAAGCATAGCTGCTTAGGGATAAAGAAGCTTTTCCCCCCCTCCTTTTTATACTTCCCAATAGGATTTTAAAATAAACAACAATTGCATTAATTATATTAATTATCTCTTAACAATGTCAGGGGGGAAAAACCCCAAATAAAACAGAAACCCATTTTGCAAGTGTCAGCTTTATGACAAAAAGGAATTCACAGTCCCCCAGCAGACAGCTATCTTGCATACCAAGATGCAGGAAAAGTGTCATAGTAAGAGTGTCTTAATTCTGTTACAATTTATCTTCCCTCTTTCCATAAGTCTTGCACCTATATTTGAAAATATGTGACAATTGTGGTTATGGGATGTAAGAGCTACAGATCTGCTTTTCAATAAACTGACTTTGAAGTTCTGTTTCATGCATTTTCTTTTTTATTCATGCATCTGGTCGTATAGAGTGGTTTACTTTTTTTGGCTGCAGACTTGGCAGATACAAAATGCAGATGTTGTTCTTCTGACTTAAGCTGCTATTTTAAGCTTTTTGGCCAGCGGTTGGAAATTTTAGGTTCGGTTGTTTATTTGCTTATCATCAAAGTGGTTTTTGTCATATAATTCATATATGAGTATTAGCTTTCTCTGTTTACTTTCAGAGTTTGAGATTAAGAGTATGGTCTTTTTTCCCCTTTACTTTTCGAAAACCAGCATGCTCTTTTGATTAATAATACAGTAGAATATGTTATGCTTCAGAGAGCTTTTATTTGCAAAGAAAAAAAAAAAGCCCCAAAAAACCCCCAACCAAAAACCAGCCTAGCTCTCATATTGTGCTGCAGTGCTTTCCCTTTAAGAAAACCATATCTCTCTCCAGATGCCTGCATCTCTTTGATACAAAAGGGTACACTAAGTTCCATCTATAAACAGAATCCACTAATTAAGAGTAATTGCTTCGGAGATTGGTACAGACTATTCAGCATCAGATGCATGTTCCTCTCAGATATCCATTAGCCTCTAATAAGATAATGCAGATGTGCCAGTCTGTTTCCTGTTTCCTTCTATTGTACCTTTATTGCCGTATATGGACCAATGGGATGGGCTGAACAATAAGTGGATGTCCTTTTGCTCCCAGAGCCCTTCTCAAAGGAATGTTTGTTATTAGATTGCTTTTTCTGTTTAGTTTCACATCACTATGCTAATAAAGGAAACATAACACTCCAACGGCTTTTTTTTTTTTTTTTTNTTTTTTTTTTTTTTTTTACTTCTGCCGCGGTAACTAGTTTATTGTTTAATTAAATCTTGTTGGATAGCCATGAAAACAAAAATGCAACATCTCACAGTCAGTGAGAACTGGTGCAGAACAGTGTACAGCCTCTTTATGAAACAAAAGTTTCCATTTTTAAGAGTTTAAAGGCAGCGTGGTTATCGTGTTACTGGATCTGACTGATTTACACTTGAGTCGTGCTAAATCTGCTGAATTATTCAGTACTGCTGAATGCAACACCATCAGCCAGCATAATAGAAAGCATATGCATAATCAGGGATTTCAATACAAACTATACATTAAATACAGTAAGGGTTCTCAAAACTTGACTTGTTTTGAAAACAGCATTAGAATATGTCTTGAAGCCAGCTAATAAATAAGAACTCCACCAACTCTGTCCCTTGGGAAAAACAGGTAATATATTGTTCAAAGGTTTTATATGCAAAATTTCTCTGAAATTGTTTTTGTTGCTCTGAGAAGAGCAACTTGGCTCTCCTGTCTTACTGCCCAGGCTGCCCTCCCAGTCCAGAGGTTCCGCTTTTAGCCTAGGATTTAAGGGAGGGGCAAGGGGTTTGGCGTTGGCAGGAAAACGGGAAATGAACTTAGAAGAGACTTCCTCTGTGACCCTGGAAACTTCGGGGACAGCAATGCTGCAGTCCGAGGGCTTGGAGAAGCAAATTCCCAAGCACCCGGCTCTGTGCAGAACATGTCCTTGTGCTGGGGTGCCTCTTCTGCATTCCTGGTTTTATCCCCCAGTTTTAAAGGAAGAGCAACAGCAGTTTGCTATGGCAGAAGGGTGTAGGGATGGCAGATTTAGTTCAGAAGTTTTCTGGATGCTACATCATGGATATCTTAAAATGACTGCTGAATTTCAAACGTTACTGTAGGAAGGGCAGAACTCCCCACTGACCTTTTCAGTAGTGAGGGAAGAAAAAAAAAGACAAAAATCCTGTTTTACTTGCAATGCTGACAACTTAATTCCATGCTATGGCTAGTGAGAGGGGAGGAAAAAGAATGTGGAATTGGGGTGTTGCTGGCAAAAGGGAGGACAGAGCGTGACCTTCCTACTGACACAGAACAATTGGCCAAGCCTCCTGCCTTGGCTTCTTGCCTGTCCAGCTGTTGATGTGCATCAAAGTCACCTGTAGCAGCAAAGGGATTTTAGGAATTCAGATAAATCTTATACAAGTGAAAAATTCAGAAGGATGATTTATGTTACAGTAATACCAAATACTGTTACCAAATGGAAGCTAAATAGCAATATAATGAATGAGGCTCAATACATTTAATATATTTTAGGAGAACTGACAGATGTCTGAAGAGCAAAGCTGTTTTCTGTATCCAAGCCTGTGCAAAATGCATGGGAAATTAGGAGACAATAAGAAAACCTGTGTTATTGTTTATCCAGTAAAATTTGAAGCTTATATGTGAAAATCTGTAGTTTTAAATTTCTGCTCAGCTGCACAGACACTGAGGAGAAATGTGGAAGAGACAGGTACACCTGCTGCATTTACTGTAGCTGATAAATAGTCTGCTCTGCACTAGAGCTATTGTACCCTCCTTCCCATGTGGCCATCTGCTTTATCACTGAAGTCAAATCCATAAAAGACCTGTAAAAACCAAAAAGAAGGAGGCATATGTTCTGTCAAAGAGTCATTGGCCACTGTTCAATGGAAAGTAGTGCACAGTGTGATCATCTCTTGATGAACCTTCAAAGGAACTTTTCTGTATGATCCTTTTCCATACAGCTTGTACTAAGGGCCTTGTACTCATGAACAGTCACTAAGGAGAAGTCTATGGAAGAGGATTTTCTGAAGAAGATTATCTGAAGTGCCTTGGTGATAGTAATTTCCTGAAAATTTTTGCCTTCTGCCTCCATGGCAGAAATCCATGTTGTTGCATCACATGAATGAGTGGTCATCCACCATCAAGGTGACTCTGCAGTCAGAGTTTGGCTTGCTCCTTCTTGGTTAGTCCTAAGCTGTGGTAGCTGGCTCTTCCTGACCCATTTAGGGTAAGCTCATCAACTGTGAGGAATTTACCATAGCAGGTGACATCAAAGGAAAATCTCCTTCACAAAGCTGACACCTGTACAGTGTTTTGAGCTATGGTACAGGTTTAGTTAGGCAAAAGAGATGTTTTCACCTTGGAATCACATGCAGCCTAGACATCTGTGGCTGATGTCCAGTGCTAGGTCCTCATCAGTGGGTTCAGGGACAGGAATGTGTCTGTCTGGTGATACATCAGTGAAATGTGTCACGGGAGTTGTGCCATGGAACTGGTGTGAATGGTTGGGTTGTTGGGTTTCCTGTTCTGCAGCAGTTTCTACTTAGTGATGTCCTCTGCTGTGCAGTGATGAAGGTGATGGGTCTGTAATCTCTGTTAGCAGAGCTGGTGACTTGAAGTTCCTTGGTAACCATAGAACATGAGTGGCATTTGCTTCTTCACAAGAAGCTGGAGTTGCTGATATGTAGTTATCTGCCTATAATTTGCTCCTTGACCATCAGATAGATGTTCAGCCATGTGAACAACCTGGTGCTCCCAAGGGACACAGCTTGGAGTCAAATGATACACTATTTAGAGTACCATGACTTTTACACTGGCTTGTCTCTCTGCCTGTGGAAAGTAAATTTCTGAAGAGGAACAAGTTTTGAAGGTTTATCTCCAGCACAGATATCTGCAGGAAATTTCTGGCCATGAGTGGTGACAGGAAGGTGATTTTTGAGTAAGGCAAGAAAAACTTACTTTCTTGTAGTAATTTCAGTTTATAATTACATCTCATGTAAAATTATAAGCATAAAAAAATATAGGATTATAACCTTGTTTTGGCACTGTTAAGTATATGTATTTGTATACTGAGGAGCTGTAACACTGCTTTGTTCTGTCATCACCAGCTCCATCACAGACCATATTCCTTCAGTAATGAAGAAGTGACCAGAGAGTTTTCCTGAGTGTCTTTTTTTCCCTCTGTTCTGAAGGAGTTGCTTTTTTTCTGAATACTTTTCACTTAGATATGCAGATATATCTGATGTGGTTCTGGGAATGTTTTTAAGTTATGATGAGCTCTGCATTTTTCTGGCTAATAGAAATATAATTGAAGGTATTAGATAGTTTTATAAGATGAATTTTGTTTCCAAAGGCCTACATCATTTAAAAATAGATGACCTTGTTCTGTGTTTAATTTAATGCACACGTTTTTGGGGCTGGTATTCATCAGCATCCCTCTCCTGTTATTTTTTTTGCAAACACTTAGAAGTGTGGTATTTTTGCCAGTTTTTGTGGAATTGCTTTATAAAACTTCATTTGTTCCTTTGATACTTGATTTTCCTTGTTTCTTAAGCTTTGTAAAGCCTTAGCTAGGTAAAACAGGCACCAGTGATGGTTCCTCTTATTTTGTGTTGTTAGTGAGTTGGTGTATTTTAGCTGCTGGGGCTCCCTCAAAAGACCTGCCTGGTTTCACTGGTCTCCAGGCATGTGGTCCTTGAGCTCAGCTTGGCCAGCAGCTGTGCCTTCAGTTGCTGTATCCCCTTCTTACAGCATCCCCTTCTTACAGCCTCATCTCTGCACACATTTGCCTCCATTAATTAGCATTAAAGGCACTTTGTGCATAATTTACACAGTTATCAAATACTTACAAGCTGCATTTCGGTTTCCCCAAGCAGGCTGCACTCAGCAGAAGCTGCTGTCTGACAGTGTGCACAGCTGGTAACCTTTGCTGGTATTCCACACAGAGCAGAAACACTCCACTGCTCTCTGACAGGCAAACATATGCATCCATGTTGGGCTTTTTTCTTTTTTTCTCCTTGCTCATTTGAATTCTTACTGACAACTGGTGCACTGAGTAGCTGCAGTGTTTTTCATTGTCACAGTTTTCCTCCTCTGGTGTCAGTTCTGCTTTGTGACCTGGACACATCATTTCACTACTCCTTTATTTTCCCACCCCAAAATCATCTTGCCTTTGGTTTCAGGCTATAATTTCAAAGAATTACAGATAAAAGTGCTGTATAGTGGTGGATGTGGTTACTGATCACTGACTGTGGCAGATGCAAGAGTGTATTACATTGTCTGAGGAAACAAAGCTTTAGGCAGCCTTGGATTGCCTTACTTTTGGGTGGCTGAGTTTGCTCTGTGGCTCTAATGTCTTCCTTCTACAGTATGTGTTGGAGGAGATGAGTAAACTCCTCGTGCAGGGTGAGCTCAGGAGTTGGCTGCAGCACTCACTGGCTTCTGCCTGGAGCGCTGCATGAGTAGCTACAGGAGCAGTGTTTGCAATATGGAGATAAGGAGTGGTTGCAGCCTTCCCAGTACTGCGTCTCTCAAGACACCAGTAGCACTTACTGGTGTTGCACCAGCAGGCTGAGCAGAGGTCACCAGCCTTTTGCTGTACGTAGATTTGAACTGCTATGGTGGGAGCAAATTTCATGGGAATATTGTAGGAACTGTCCCGTTCTCAGCCTGAGGCTTTTGGTACAGAGCCTGAAAAAATGAGGACCCCCTTGAAAGGTGGCAGCTGTTTGGGTGAAACACTGAGGAAGGTGTGTGGATCTCTGGATGACTTTGAAGATGGTGATCATGAGAGCGAGCAAGTTCCCTAGCAGAGCACAGGAGCAGTGTATTGCAGTGTATTGACTCGTGTCACCCAATCACCCAGATTATGAAATAATGGGTGCTTGTTTGTTTGGGCAGTTCTTGCTACCCCTCAAAAAAAAAAAAAAAGGGAGGTGTCTCCTAAGGGATAATAAACTAACTATTCTTTGTGTAAACAGTCATTATTAAAGCAATTACCACTTTAACAGGCCAACACAAAATCACCCTCAGACACATGCCTCAGTGCCCTGCCTGAGCCATGGCACTGAAGGGAATTGAAAGCATCCTCAGTGCCAATCCTTCTGTAGCTTTTAGGGGGACACTGAAAGCTTTCATACACAGGGACATTTTTCAGAAGTTGATTTTGTTTTTGTCCCCCAGTGTCAATATTTCAGGTAATTATTGATGCATTGGTTTTCAATCTGGCATTTTTCACAACAAGAGTGCGTCATACCAGAAATAGCTTTTGGTGTTGCATGTTGTGCAGGGGAAACAACTTAATGGGTGTTCTGCTGTTAGCTTCAGTAACAGGGTGAGAGTTGTACCCCTAGTTAAATATCAAGCTGACCTCACAGAATACTGACAAATAAATTGTAACTTAACAGAAGTTACAATGGAAAAAAAATGTTCTTCTATGTGCATATTTTAAAAATATGTATATTTTAATTGGTATATTGTTTTCTTCCCTCAGACTCTGTCAGTATGCATCTGTAGAGAGCAACTGTGCTTCCAGAGAAACATTTGCATAAGCAACTGAACTGGACCCTGATACCAGAGTGAGAAGACTTTCTATCCACAGCCTGCAGAGCAAGGATGTCCTAGAAGAAAGAACAGTAGGAAGCAGTGATGAAATATAGGATCGACCTGGTATAGTGAATTACCTTTTCATCATCTCACAATCTGGCTTAAGCTGCACCTTCAGGCTTGACAGCCCTTGTCATTCATAATTTGAGGTAATCTAATTTGCTGGCCTGGAGTGATGCAACATAATATTTGTCCACTGTGAGGAGTTAACATGACAACCAGTAGCCGCGCATGTCCAGTGCCGGCCGTGAATGGACATATGACTCACTATCCAGCAGCACCATATCCCTTACTTTTTCCTCCAGTCATTGGTGGACTGTCACTACCTTCCCTCCATGGACTCCAGAGTCACCCACCAACTAGTGGATGCAGCACCCCGTCACCTGCAAGTAAGTGCTTGGTATTAATACCTTTTATTGACCAGCTCTCTTCTAGTAAAGACTAATCGTGTTCATTCGGCAATTATATCAAGAGTGATTGCAGTTGTTCATCTATGATGTATTTTACTTGGGCAAAGAGCATGCATTTGTTTTGAAATACCATTTTCACTTCTCTTGTTTTTATAAAAATAAACAGGTGACTGTATAGCATTCCAAAACTATGGAAACCAAGAGTAACAAAACTTACTATGCATTTTGGTCTATCCTGCATTAATATATTAGCTGAAGAATCCAGTAGTGCTTTTAAAGAAAAATTGACTTTTTTATAATCATGAATGGTGATGATTCCTCAGTATAGAATTCTCTGAAGTTGCACAGTTATTAAAAATGGTTTAGTTTTCTTCCATAAGTAACTGTTTTCTTCCAGTGCAGCTTCTGAAGAGCAGCCCAGTGGACAGCTGGTAGATGTGAGGTGCCTGTGGCTGCAGAATGAGCCCTTGAGTCTGTGGTTGAGTTTCTGTCGTGGTTTAACCCCAGACAGCAACCAACTATTGCACAGCTGCTGTCTCACACCTCCTTTCCCCCATAGTGGGATGAGGAAGAGTATGAAGGGGGAAAAAAAGGTAAAACCCATACTTTGAGATAAAATCAAGTTAATATTGAAATAAGATATAATATAAGAATAGTCATTGGCAACTCCTAGCCAACTCCCCTCACTTTATGTGCTGGGGATAACATTTTACATCATGGGATATCCCTTGGGCCTGTTTGGGTCAGCTGTCCTGGCTGTGTTCCCTCCCAGCTCCTTGTGCACCTCCTCACTCTTAAGAGCATGGAAACCTGAAAAGCCCTTGACTTAGAGTAAACACTGCTTGACATAGTGATGCTTTAGTTGTTGCTATCAACATTATTCTCATACTCTGTCCCAAAACAACAGCACTCTGCCTGCTTCTAGGAAGAAAATTAACTCTCTCAGCTGAAACCAGGACAGTTCTACATGCAGCACTGCTGAGTGTATTAGCTGGGCAGTGCTTTTCTTTCCTTATGATAAGCACGCTTTCTGCTTGGTCTTAGTTTTATAAATGTTTAGTGCCTCCAACCAAAGCTGTCCCAGGTATAAACTTTTTAAGTAGGATCACTTAGACAAGATACATCTCTAGAGGTCTTTGCAGTAGGTGACTGATATATTTATTACTCAGGAAACCCAAACATATACAGCTTTGCAGATCAGTTTGTTGTTGAATATGCTTCTCTAAATACATTACTGCGATTGTTGGATATGAGAAGTCTTGACTAAACAGCACGTGTGGAATGATGCACTCTCTACTAAAGGAAAAAGAGACTTGTTTAGCAGTGTCCCTGATACATCTTTCAAAGAGTTCTTTACAGTAATCTTACAAAGTTTCAGCTCCAAACTTAAATGGGAAATCACAGTGAAGACAGTGCTTCTGAAGAGTAAAGTTGTAGGTTTTGTGCTGCTTGATACTAATTTTGGCTTCATGTCTCACATACACATACTGAAATGCTGGGCAGTCTTGAAGGAAATTTATGGGGGGTTTTGGTGAGTTTGTTTGTTTTTGCTTTGTTTTGTTTTTTGTTTTCCTGGGTTTTTTTCCATTTGTGTTTTCCTCCAGTCACATATGTGAAGAAGTATAATTGGGTCAGGTTTTTATTTACCCTGTTCCATTGCCGGGTGTTTATCTTTACTGGAGATGAAAAACAAAAACAGCCAGAAGGTCTACAAGTAACTTAAATTTTCCAGTCCTGTCAGAAATTATCCTGGTTGATTATCAGATTACCATCCTGACTTTATCCTGCACTACTTCACCTGTTGAAGAAATAGTTTTGTTAGTAAAATGGGAACATTTTCTAAGGCATACATTGATAAATATCAAAATTACATGATCAGTGATGCAGAGTTTTTCTTTACTATGAATTATTCCTGTGGAATTAAGACTGTGTTACTGATGTATTATTAATGATTAATAAACCAATCAGGGCTCAGTCTCTTCAAAAAGTACTGCTTAGTATGAGTTTCTGTCAATATGCAAAATAAATGGCTGCTTCAAATCTTGGGGTTTGCCCTGGTCCCAGCATTTTCAGGTCGGTATTTTTGTGGAGGTGCTTTGTAGCACTGACTCTTTTTGAATGAGCACAAAAGCCTGGTATATGTTGTGCATAGCTCAAAGCAATAGTGTTTGCAAATACCAGCTAAAATTGATGAGATAGGAAGGAGGATGATTTTAATGAGAATTTTCTTTGAGACACAATCCACTGCAGGATGACTCCTCTGGTTTGTACTTATCTGTTTTCATACCTGTAGTGTCAATACTGTCTGTAGACTTCTGATTCTGGAACTTGAGGTTCATATCACTGGATTTATAGATACAAATTTTTGGAAGAATGCAGGTTTGGCTTTGGGTTGTATTTCAGGATTCTGTTCTCCATTGTAGATTTTGTTTGTTTATTTGTTTGCTTTCCCATTGAAACCACCCATAGGCCAAAGTCAGTATAATTGACGGTCTCTATTAAAGTCAGAATTTGTACCGTGTGGTGGAATAATATGGAACTCTCTTGCAAAGACCTGAAAAAATTAAAGGTTGGCCAAACCAGTGCTCTTTACATGCTTGAAGCTATTGTACTATTTATCTTCCAGATTATTTTCATTCATGTAAAATCCAATATAAATGATTTTACATAACAGGAATGTTATAAAGATCTCTTTAATCTTTTTAAAACAATTCTGTTCAACAGCTTTTGTTCAAAGTTAGCACTATTTGAGCTTTTGTATTAGTGTCTTGTTTTATTTTGTTCTGTCTTGGTTTTAGACTTTTAATGATGGCGGAATAACCTTACTTCAAGTTGCATTAAGTTATCTTAATCTGCAGTTGGGGCAGGTATCTCCAGTCCCATTAAACAGACAACAGTACATCTCAGACACATGAATTGTGTGAGCACAAGGGGCTTGCCATAAATGCTCAGGATGGAGTGATTTAGTTTCATTGATGTTAATAACGCTGTTGCCTCTGTGACCTGTGACTCGGCTTCTGTTTTTATACTGAGATACATAGTGCAAAATACTTAATAATTGGAGGTCTGGTCGCAATGCTAGAGAGGTCAGAGGATGAAAAAAACCCACTTTTACGGGTACGTGAACGATGCATTAGCACCGAACAAGACCACGGTCAAGAGGATCGTTACTTTTGTGAAGTCAGATTGATTTACCTACCGCTGTGTTAGCCCGTGGAGCACAGAGCAGACATCTTCACTCCTGACATCAGGTGGCACGCAGGCTTCCCTGGCCTCATTAATGAATGAGGAGTTTCTTCTACACAGCAGAGATGGTTTCAGGAGGTTACTGCTTAGCAGATTTTGAAATGATGAGAGAAGGCAAAACTGGGGGCATTCCTGTGCTTTTTGGGTCATGCAGCAGCCTGTCGTAGACCAGGAGGTTTTGGTTCTTTGCCAGACTGGGAGCAGCTGTGGGAAATGGGCAAAAGTCCTGCAGAGCCTGACATGTTTGCAATAGGAAAATCATAGAACACTTGTGAAATGTTTTAGGGAGAAATAAATAAATATGGGCAAATATTGTTACTTGACATTTTATTAAAGTAAAAATGCCTTAGGTTCAGGTGAGTAGCAGTCACATAGGCAATTCCTGTATGTGAGTGGCATCACTCTGCATCAGCCCTGGAAGAAGGGTCAGGGCCCATCTGGCCATCATGAGACCTAATGCTGCTGCCAGAGGTCAGTAAGGCAACTGCCACAGGTCAGTAAGGCAACTGCCACAACGTGAGGACACCTGCTTTAGAAGAGTTTAGCTTCTTTTAAAAATTTCTGTTGTGTGACTGTAGTGGCACATCTTAATTTCTGGAAAAATATTAGTTATAGAAATTAGTCCTACAGAAAACCCCAAACTCCAAGAAAACACCCTAACCAAGGGAATCACCAGCTGAAATTTGAGAAGGAAGGTATTTTAAAGCTGCACAGATCATTGTAGTATATCCATGGAGTTGAAAACTGCTGAGGAAAGTGCTGCCTTTATGTTATGGCTGATGGAACTGCAGAGCACACAGCAATGTTCCAGTTCCACAAGCAAATATCAGCATGGGGAAGATCAAGCCCTGCTAGTTGTTTGTAGAGTATCTTTGTTGCAAAACTGGTTCCTGTAACATAACTTCACCAGAATGAGTTTTACAGAATTAGTTTAACATGGCTAGATACCACTATATAACAAAGCCAATTGGTGTGAGCTAGAGGAAAAAGCTTAATCTGAGCTAATGCTGTGATGAAAGGAATCCCTGAGAGTATCCCAGATCAAATTAAAAAAGGGTCTGGACAATAACCACAGTGGGAGCCACTAAATAATAAAACACTTTGTTTGGCAGTTGTTCCCTTTCTGCTTGGATTGAGCATCTGCTTGAACGAGGCTTGTGCAGGCCATGGCATTTGGTGGGAGCACCCCCATATTCTGCCTCTGAGCCCCGCCCCACATTTTGGTCCTCAGGCTGCCAACGTGAGCCTTCAAATCCTTGATATCCACCCTTCCATTTATTGCAAGGGAGGAATAGGAGTAGCTTGATAAGGGGCAGAGAAGAGCAGTCAGTCTGGTACAAGAATGTCCTGGAATTTATGTAAACTTAGTAAGGTTGCTTCATCCAGATAGCTTGGAAAAAAGTAATCTGAATGTGTTATTTAGAGGACTGTTGGGATGCCATGGAGAAAATTCCGTATTAAGGTCACTCATTGTATTTTAGCCAAGCTTTTCCATTCTTTTCTGTCTAGGGTGTCTTAAAAGTGTATTGTAAAGAAAAAAGGACTTTATGTTCTGTTTTATGTATGTCTTCGAAATATGAGAAAATGTATGGAAGGTAAGATCATCTGAGGAACTTGAAGAGTTAGACAAGGAAGTACCTACAACATTATTTCTGGGTTGTGCTATGTAAATACTAATTATTTTATTTAGTAGTCAGTATTACATATCAGACTTTTCAGACATGCTCAGGACAGGCAGATTGTTGTTTTGGGCATTGTTTTCTGCTGGAATTGTTTTTCCTTCCATTAGTGCAGTTATTTACTACTTGAACTTCATCTTAAAGATTGTTTTCTTTTTTTTTTTTTTTTCCCTCCCTGGGAAATGGATTTTCCACTGGTATAATTAAAAAAGTACAGTTAAATCCAGTGTAACTGGTATAGTACTGCAAGATATTTTTGCCAGCCCCACCCGTTGCAGGAATTCATTTACTTTTCCAGTCCTGTTGTTAATCATTATATTGACACCAAAAGTCCTCCCAAAAGCACTCTTTGGCAGATTGCATTAAATATGAATAGCAGATATTCATTACGATGTGTTGCCCCCAAGAGAACTCTAAAGTATCTGCACTACTCATGAGCAGGCAAATACACTAATTCTCCAGCTATTCAAATTATTTTCGAATAGTTTAGTGTGTCTCTAATAAAAACAAGAATGTCTCTGTTTCCCTTAATTACTCAGAAGGTCAAGGACTCCCACATCTCACTTTACTTTGCAAAATGGGGGATATTCCTGTTGGAGATTGGAATATGGTTAGTACATGATGGATTTTCTTCCACTGGCATAGTTACTGAGGCAAGTGCTATCTGTAATGCACTGAAAAAAAAAACAAACTCATCACTCTCTGGCATTCTGGAGTTATCTAAAATAGTATTATGATAGTTATATTGAATTAGGAAAAAAATACATGAATCAACCTTCTTTGATTATGTTGTTCGAATTTTTTTCACAGCATCTAATCTTAGTGTAGCTGTCTCTCTTTTTTTTCCAGTCCTGTCTCCCTGGGAAAGCTTGCTGTGTGGTCATTTACATGTATCTGCAATTAACAGATGACTTCCAATGTATCTACTCAGTGCATGTGTTGTCCATCATTATTGGAAAGACAGAACATGTGTTTGCATTCAGAAAGAGGGGGGTAAACAGAACATGAATCTCAGATTTCTTAGCTACAGCCAATGTTGCCTCATGCTGTGAAGTCTGAGGAGCAATGTCCAGATGATACCCTGCAGATACCACTCATGATCCTGGAAACCACCATTTATTTTCAGTTCTTCCATTATGTCATTTTGTGGATTTTTTCCTGGTGGAGCTCTTTGAGAAGCTTGAAACCATCCATGCTTTGATTATTAAAACTGTATTACATTGTCATTTTCAGATTCTAGTTGATCTGAAACAATCAAAAATTTAAACTTGCTTTTTCATGTTAGAGCTTCTTTTTCAGTATTGCCACTTTGAAAAAACCAGGAGCTCCTCTCTACTCAGTGCAGCTGGTTACTCCTGCCACACCACTGCCCTACCGGAGTGGGTCCTCCAGACCCTGTGCATGCAGCCCACTTCAGATTTTAGTGGGCAGCATGCTCATCTGTGAGAAATCAGTTTGGGCGTGTATGGACAGGAATTTGTTTCCTGGGAGGAAGCCAAATTCAGAAATTTTTTGCTCTGGCAGGGAAAGTGTGTGGTGCAATACTGGTGTGTACTCCATAATGGCTTTGTGCATCCCTCATAGACATGCTGTAGTCTGAAGGAGCCTGGCTTTTGGAAGTCAAACAGGACCTGTCAGAGAATTGCTCCTTCCCTCCTTATGGGCCCCAAAGCAGGGAAATTCCCCAAGAAAATGCCTTCTTACCTACAGCTGGTATATATATTTCTGCAGAGTATTGCAAATGACCTTCTCCTCTGCTCTGACTCAACAAGAATAACACGTGGTAGCTTCCAGAATTGGGGATGTCAGGAATGAAGAGTGAGGGCTTGTTTCAGTCCCCCATTGTTGGTTCATTCGGGGTGACCCCTCTTTTGCCACTCCACCAGTGATGGTGTGTTTGGTGTCGGTTCCTCCATCCCACTGCATATTCAAAAGGAAGCTCATGCCAGGCTTTGGGTTTGGCAAGGTGGCAGCACCCAGAGTTATTTCAATGTCTGATGTGTTTCCAATCCAAATTGATAGGTGCAATCTTCTGAAATTGCTGATAGTGTGGTAGTTCATGATACTAAAAGTCAACATAAGCTTTTGATTTGCCGGCTTTCTGTCTGAAGACATATATTTAGCAGCTAAATAATGTCATTTTAGCTATGTGGAGAGGCTATTCAGTCATGTTGCTGTGTTCAAAAGGCAGGTCACTGTGTGGACTGGGGGGGATTTCGTAAATACCTTTTTTTTTTTTTTTGGTGAGCTAAAATGGGCCTTTTATTTTGCCTTAGTGCTGACTTTCCTCCTTTAGTCTATTTGAATTGTGAGTTTGTGTTTACTATGGTTTTAGCAATACGTGCTGTTTAATTGGGAAGTCTTATTTAAGATTTGGACAGGGACAGATTTTTCTTCAGGAAAGATCAATTTATGGTTCTCCTCAGGTAGAATATCTTCCCCTTTTGCCTATTTTAGAGAATATGGGGAACAAATTGTGTTATGTGGACTTTTCAGCTGTATCAATGACAACATGTTTCCCATTTAAAATGATAAATACCCACCCTATCTGATGAGCCCTGAAAGGGCAGGGAATCCTTTTTCCCTTCCTTTGTCCTTCAGTGCTCTGTTTCCTTTCTTACTGCCCAGAATAGGCCTACATCAGTAATATTCATAAATGATTTACAAAAGTAATTCCTGTGTAATAGCTTGGGACGTCAAGATTTTATGATGCTGCCAGATGTGCTATCAAACAAAATTATCTGGTTCAAAAAACTTGTGATAAATCTAGTCAGGGAAAATTCCCCAGGGCAGACTCACCCTCTACAAAAGTAACTATATCTCATAAAATTCTAAGATTTGCCTTTACCACATGTTTGAAATCAGACTTACAGCAACAATTTTTTACATGTCAAAACTTAGGTTTGGTGTAAACTAACAAACAGGAAGGACTGGCCTTAAGCAACAGAAAACTCTTTTCCTTTCAAAACACCACACACACTCAGAGGAAATGTCAGAGTAAATATCAGAAATATTCGGAAAACCAGAACCTGCATCCCTAAGATACTCAACTGTTTTGTCTAGATAATGCATTTTTAGAAAGCAGTCATACCCTAAATATAGTGGGTCTCACCAGAGCTGGGCTGCTGAGCTCCTGATGGCTCTGAGTACCCTAAGGCTGTGCAGTGAGCAACATGCCCAGCATCTTTCCTGTGTGTTTGATTCTTCATGGTCTGAGTCAGGGAAAGTGTGTTGGTGGCATGGTGTGTGTTTTGGCTGGGAGTTGGGTTTTGAAGGAGGGGGAAGTGCTGGAGAGACACTGGAAGTCCCCGTGTGGCCATGCCTCCATATTGGGCAAGGCTGGACAAGGGCAATGCGCCCTTGGCTTAGGTCCACGATTTTATGGTGGTCCTTACTTCTCTGGAAGATCTGCAGGGATATTTAGGTGCCTGCAAAAACATACTTCACAGGTATAAGTACTTCAGTTATGCCAGAGGAGCAAAAGGGTTTTGAGTATGATTTTTTTATCCCATAGTTCAAGGTGTTCGGGAGAGGGGCTGAAAGTCATGACTGGCTGCTGGGAGCATCTGGGGCAGAAATGCTGAGTTCAGGTGATGGAAGAGTTTGGTTCAGCATTTCTTGGGAGGCTAGAGCAGAAGAGGAGAGGTGGGTCTGGAGGCTTGTGATGTGCCATGTCTCTGGGGAATGTGCTTCTGCTTTCAGAGTACTCTGAGATATCCATGGGTTCGGCGTGCCATTAGATAACATACTTGCTTACAGCTTCAGTTAAGATGGAAATCAGATGATTCATGCACTTAATAGGTATGGACCTCCAGGTAGAGCTTTGTCCTTGCTATTTTTCAGTGCTAAAGGCCAGTCAAATTTGATTTAACCTCAGCATTAACTTTCCTGAACTTCATATGTTTCAATCTGAGACTTGTACTAAAGCTGATACTCAACTTTTTTTAAGAAATGTGAGCTGCAAGAAATTAAGATGGGCAGAAAAAGCCCCCAGAAATACTGTGGAAAATTCAGAAAAATACTTACCTCATCCTACTAGGATGGATTTCCTCATCCTTTCTATGGGTGGATTCAGACCCCAGCATGACCACACAGCTCCTGCGAGCGCTGTGAAGACTCTGCCGGTGGTCACAACAGGAGATCATTTTTTCCTGTATGTCTATAAAAATTATGTAGTTGATTCATAGAAATTAAGGCTTTGATCTTTCAGCTAGATCTGTAAGAGCAGATAGCATTCACTCCTTAAAGACCTAAGATGCTTTTCAAAAGCTGGCTTTTACTAAAGATGTATTTTGATATTTACAGTAATGTGGGGAATATAATTTCTGAGATAATGGGGTGGGGCAAAATGTAGACTTACGCAGTTCTCATTTCTCAAAGTTAAAATTTTCAGGTGTATTTCAAGGCTTCATAACACAACATACTTAACTAAAACCTTTTACAAGCTGTGATGTTTTTTTCCAGTCAGTTTCTTTAATTACCTAATAGTTAGTTTAAATTAAGGAAATGCCAAAAGTCCTTTAAATACAGCTGTAATAGCATCACTTTTTCCTCTCTGTATTTAAAAATAAGAAGAAAGACATTCTTTACCAGTACTGAATACTCCAGGGTGTGGTGTCCTATGGCTGCTCTGTGCAGCCTGCAGCTGTTACCAGAGGTTCTGCCCAAAAACCTCTGGGCTCTAAAAATCTCTGCAACTGTATTTGAGGGAGAAAAAACTTGGCTCCCTTTTGAGATTGAAAGCATCCAAGCCAACAGCCGGAGTGCTGTCCTCACAATCAGGTCCCTGTCAGCGGAAAATGCAGCGCAATTTCCTGTGCGCTCTGATTTCAGCTGGGTGCCATGGTCACTGTGGAACACAGCACCTGACAGGGGCAATACCTACCCTTCTACAGCAGAGCCAATGGAAATCCCCATTCTTTCTATCCTTATTCCCATCCTATCCTCATTCCTTCAGCCACCGAGTGATACTTGTTTGAGGGTAATGATCCTGGAGAGAGATGCACAGATGCTCGTCTAGAGCCCTGAAACGAGACCACGCTGTAAATCTGTGGTCTTTGGGAGAATCCACGTGCATACCAGCACTACCTAAAAGCTATCAGCAAAGGCATTTGGTGGGAAGTGGAACTGTATCATGTAAAGAAATCTGTTTATTATATACTACTTTCACATAGCAATTCCAGGATCAAGAGTTCTGTTATTTGAGAAATTAAATCCTGCGAGAATCATTAAAAGTACAGAAATAGTGATGTCATTGCGAAATTAACTGGCTATAAACCCACAGGGTGACATGTCGATTCATAAAGGGAATAGCAAAACATAATGCAGGGCACATCTGCTGCTCCGATTCCTGCAGAACCATCAGCCTATTGGTATCTGCAGACCACTTGAAATTGAACATCTGTTAGAAGCACTCAAAAAAGCAGCAGGAGAACCTGTACACCTTGCAAAACACTTTGCTGTCTGTAACATCATGGTTTCTATAGTGCGTTCTAACAAAAATTGTTATAAGTCCCCTTCAAGTCCTAGATCTTCCTGGCATTGTTTCTTAAATAGCGACAGCATGAGTAATAGTAAAAATAACATAGTCTTTTCAAAAGACTTTCCTAACATTTTTATTACTTTTTATTTATGGTACCACTGCAACATGCAGACTGCTATAGAGTCTTCAAACAAAGACGGATATGATCTTGTTCCAAGTAGCTTGGAATCAAGGAAAAGAAGATATATGAAGAGTAGGAGAAAAGGACATGACTTCTGGGCCAAGTGAAGGAGGTGAAGAAAGGTTCGCATCCTAGAAAGGGGAAGCTGAGTTTGGGGCTTTAAGAAAAATGCTCAGATGCTTAGAAACCTGTGGAGACTGACCTGCCTCTTGTGAAGACCAGCAATAAGATACTGCAGTGCATTTCACAAAACCCATGTGCATGGTTGACAGCCAATTAAGTATTGTAATTTACCTGCACTGTCTGAACTCTGACCCAGTCAGGATGACAGCATGTTTCTCCAAGCTGCATGGTCCAGCAGAGTCCAACTAATTTGCAATTTTCTTCTGTTTAACGAAACCAGAAATATATTTAAGCCACAGAGAGAAAGATTTCACTATTGATTAGCAGTGGTTGGTGTTGCAAAGTGACCTGACAGACATTTGGAATGCATCAGCTGCCTCATGGAGCAGCAGCCAAATATCTTGAAGCACAGTTTGCTCTCTTTCACTTTTATTACTTGCAGAAGAAGTGAACTCTGCCAGGGTGTTATTGGAAGGGATGTTTGCCATTTTAATATGTAATTACTCACACAAACTTGATGAAAACATGTTGCAATAGCTTTGATTTTTAAATAGGTAATAGTATTTACTTGTAGTAAAAAATGAGAATCATTATAAATTATTTGAGAAAGTAAGTTAAAGCATATAGCACAAGTCACAGAAAATGCCCAGTTTTATTTCGTGAGTACCAAAGTTTTGTTTCGGATATATTCCCCATTTCAGTTTTTTTAATACCCAAATAATTTTTTACTTCCTTGTCCAAGATGAAGCTGTAACCTTTCATAGCCAAAGAAAGCATAACTGAGGCAGTCCAACACTAGTGCAAGGATATGGAGAGTCACTGACGTGGGCAGTTCAAATGGGGTTTCTGCCAAACCTTTGTCATTGTTCTGAAGCACTCTGCGTGAGTGCCAGGGGTTTCTAATAGTGCTGAGAATTTTATACAATGGACAGCCTGGAATTTAAAAGCCTAATGAAGTGTGCAAAGGAAGAGCATTAACACTAAACCCAGAGTGAGAGATGCACATTTTTTTTCTCCTGAGGTGTTGTTTGGTAATCTGTTTTTAATCAGTTCTGCGCCCATGAAACTTCTTTGACTGACCAGGATAGTTCCAATAAGAAAGCAATGAAGTGATAAGGAATATGTGGCCCCGTTTGGTAAACTTTTTCTCTTTTTGAGAGGAAAAAAAAAGTAGAAGTGTTTCAGAGGATGTTAATAAAAATTGTTGCTGCTCTCCAACAGCTGCAAGGACACTATGGAGGTGGTGCCTCTCCTTTGTTATCAGAGGTACTGAGCACATTTGGGGTCTAGAGGATTTCTCCTCTTTGGAGGAAAAGAGTAATTTTGGGGTCAGATCTGTTGTTTGAGGCTGGCAAAGTAGACCTATATCTCAGAAGGAATCCAATGCCCAAAGTTCATTTTCTTACCTGAGCTTCAAGTCTCAGTTCATCTGCTCATCACCTAGCAGCTCTCCCTTTAATCTTTTTCTTTACTTTCTTGTCTCTGCAAGTTGTCTGATTGTGTCTGCTTTTATTTAATTTATTTATGTGGTGTTTGTGTGCTTCTGTGCTTTTAATTCCATACATTTAATTACAGAAAATGTTTCTGTTCCCTCCTTCCTTGCTGAAGGAATTGCTTTGTATTTATTCTCAAAGCGGAAGCGTAGCATCTTCAGTGAGACGTGTTTGCAGTGAGAGGGATTCAGAAGTGTTCTTTTAGAAGGTTAGGCTGGTTCTTGGCAGCCAAGAAAAGGGGGAGCACAGTCTGTGACAGGACTGATGCCTGGACAATGACACAGGAGCTGGCTTCTGGGATATGGTGTGAAGCAACTTGTGAAAACATGGGGGCCAGTGAACAAATTCAATTTCCAAGTTTCTCTGAGATGACTCCAGTCAAGGGGTGCTCTTCACCTGTGTCTGCTGAGCACTGGTCATCCCACAACGGTAATGAAGAAGGTGTTGGAGCCATTCTGCTGAGTCACATCATCTTTGAGCTCCCAGTCGCAAGGTTGATGGTAAGCGTGTGTGACGATTTGCAAAAAATGCTGATCCTTTTCAATTGGCTATCGGTCCGGAAAGTTGGGAACCATTGACCTAACATATGTCTCTAAGGTCAGGGAGACCAATTTCCAATGATTTGTGCCTAGGATCAGACATCAGCCTGCTAGAGGCAGCATGAAGAAAGGTTGCTGTCAGAATGAAGTATCACTTCTTCTTAGGATGGAGTACTTTCCCCTTATTTTTTCCCCAGAACGCTTATTGTGCCTGACCTGGTTGCAGAATATCTTGTATTTTACAAGATGCAACAATACTTTGGATCAAAATTTTATACTAGAATAGATGCCACTGGGTAAAAGTGGCTCCAATGAGTTTCTGATCCAGCAAGGGGCAAATTTCTTTGTAAGCCTGTTAACAGCATTTAACAAAATTGCTCCCCAAGTCATTGAGAGTCACATGTTCACCTCTGTAGTCATGTATGCCTGTGCAGGAAGTGAATAAAATCCTGCTGCCTTGCTGGGTGGCTCTCTGCATGAACATCACTGTCAGGGTTGGGTCTGTCCATCTCAATGTAGGTCTTTGCAAAATGACCTTGGTCTGGATGCCTGTGCCTGTATTTTTGTGTTCAGGAGGTGCATTGTTCAATTATTTTAGAAAATGTTTGTCTCAGTCAGCCCATGTTGTTTCTTTCCTAGTGAAAGGTTATTATTTTCTGTGCAGTGTTTGTGTTGCAGCAGAAGGTCTGGGACGACTGGGAGAAAAGGTTGAAGGAGGGCAGCCAGGGCTGCTAGAAGGATTGCTGGTGTTTCTGAGGGACAGAGGGAACAGCCTTCACCCGTGGCAGACATTTGTTATAGATTCCCTCTAAGATCAGGAAATGAGTACAGTCATCGCTTTGTAATTAACTGTGAGGGGAAAATCTCGGGAGATGGCTAAAACAGATTTGTCCACTTAAGAGAGGGAACGCCGTGACTTAGCAGGTGTATGGTGCCTGTTCTGCACTACTTAGGAGTTCTTCAGGCTTGGCTGCAAACAAAATATTATCCGACTATAATAACATTGTGAACCCAAAGACCTTAACTGGTTTCATTATCAAGTGAGTGCCTGAGGGGAAATACACAGATGGAAAGGCATTCCTTTCCTTTGGTATAATGCTCGTGTGCCAGAGAATTTATGGCCAGGACGTGGTTGGCCCTTGCATGGGCGACTGGTGGGGGAAATGCATTAAGTCATTCTGGTCCTTTTTCGTTTTTTTGTTTGTCTGTTTTTTTATGGTGGTTTTGTTTTTTGTTTTTTGTTTTTTTTTTTTTTTTTTTTTTTTTGTTTTTTTTTTTTTTTTTTTTTTTTTTGTTTGGGTTTTTGTTTGTTTGTTTTGTTTGTTTGTGTGGTTTGGGATTTTTTTGTTGTTATCTTTTAGCCTGTTAAAGAGGTGAGTTTTCATCGCCATCCCCAAGCTTGGGAAGGACACCATGCTGCAAACTACGATGTGGGGTTTGTGCCATCCCCTTCTCTCTGCTGTGGACTTTGTTCTCTCCCTGGGAAAAAGAGAGGGAATAGTTCTGTGTGGAAAACCCTCAGTAGCCTGACAGGTGGATTCAGGATACTGTAGGTCAGAGTGACGCTTAGCTGGCATTATCTTCTTAGGATTTGCAAGATGTGCTGGAGGGCTGATCAGAAGTGGTCCCCTATAAGTGAGAGGGGCTTAAGGGAGGTTGTTCAGTTTGGTTTTTGTTTGGGTGGTTTTTGTTTTGTTTTGTGGTTAGTTTGTTTGGGGGTTTTTTTCCCTTTTTCTGGTGCAGACAGATCTTGGAAAGATCAGCTCTTTGTTGTGTATTTCCAACCTGTGCTCTACTGGCTGGAGACAGCATCTATAAGGCAGAGCCCTACAGCTCAGGCAATCTGAAAGGCTACACATGAGGAGGTAAAAGAAGAGAAACGAGGAGATATTAACTCATCATTTAGCTAGCTGAGGTGTCTATACTCTTTTCCAGTTCATGAGTTACTCTGTGGTTTCTCAATTATAGATGTCAGAAGAAAGGTATGAAAGCTCCGTTTTTTAAATCTGTGACCAGAGAGGCTGCTGTTCCCTGGAGAGGAGTCTGGTCTGTACATTTTGGAGAACCTGAAGATGAAGATGCAGAGTACATTAGTTGGTTTTTTAAAATACTGTCATGTTTTTCAGAACTAAACAAATACAAAAAGATGGAAATTGCATTCAGGATCCATGTTATATTTGTGAGTGTGTGTGTGCATGCACATTTAGACTTATTTGAGAACCCCCAAAGGTATTGAAGCAAAAACTAAATAAATAATGAAGTTGTGGTTCAATTGTAAATGTTAATGTTTCTGTGAGAGACTGAAGAAGTTCTTTTACTATTCAAATTGTCTTGTTCCTTCCTTGTTTATTTACCAGTTTGCCCTCTTTTTGAACATTATATATGATTTCATGGTTAAGAGTTCACAAATCTTAAAATGTTGCCTTCTTGTCAGTGACACTGATCATACTGCAAAGGTCTTTTTAGAATTTCATACAGATCAAATAGCTCTGTTTGTTAAAAAAGGTCAGAAAAAAAGGTCACCAGAATATTTTATTGTTGGCAAAACTACCTATTTTTTTTTCTTAGTCTGGGTCATAAAAATAACTGAACAGAACTGCTTCCACTGAATTTATTGATTAAAAACAAGCAACCACCCGCTTTCCCCAGCCTTCCTCCTCCTTCTAACAGACATCTGGCATGGAAAATGTAAGCTAGGTATTTTTATCAGGGCTGTAAGCACCCAGAGTCTGCTTTGATGGCTACTGCAGGGGAGCATAAGAATCAGGAGCTTCAGCAGCTCTGTTACAGCCGCTTCTTCGTTTGAAGAAGGTGTTTTGCACAGGTGTTAAAATGCGATGCCAAAGTACATCTTGTTATTAGCATACTGTACACTGAAGCCTGTAATTAACTGCACCCACCTGTATGCTGGCATTTTTCTGACTCTTGCCATCCTTTGAGATGTGTGTGTCTGAGGATCTAATCCATCTAAGCTTCTGGACACTCTGAACTACAAATGAAGTCAGAGAGCTGCAGGCACACAGCTCCTGGCAGGATTATGCACCCAGTGAGCTATTGCTCTCATTATGTTGCACTGCAATATTTCATCAGTGTGAAACATCATCCTAATGATGCATTAGTGTAATACATCATCAGGGGAGTCCCACCAGTAATGTATTACTCCAAGCATGGTGCTACTCAGTAAGAAAATCATCTCACAGTCCTTGTGTTGTTTCAGAACAGCATGAACGGAGGGCAAAATATGTTGCTTAAGATTGATGCAGCTTCCCACTTTCATAACTATGATAATGGTGGGGGTACCTTCTGTATGCTCTGAGTTTATGATTGTGTTTCCAAAGAGGTGTGTTTGGGCCATCCTTGGTTGCATTGCTCTTTGGAAGGAGCAGGAATTGATTCTTTAGATGGATAGCTGGAGGGCTTCAATAGGAAGCTGTAAATCAGCTGCCCGAGTGCTTGTTATATAGTTCCTGAGGATAGGGAGAGGGTTTATGAAAACTTGGTGCCAAAATTTGCAATTTTAGGATTTTTCTAGTGCCATTCTGATACGTCTTCCTGTTTCAGTTACATGGACTAAGATAAATACATTTAAAAAATGTATTGCAGAAATTAAACCCCTCTCTTTTGTGTGTCAACCCACTGACTTTCTTTGGTCTGAAAAATCCTATAGTTAGTAGAACAATCCTTCCCATGGGAGTTGTCTCAAGGGCAAGATTTACTTTGGGGGGAGAGGCAATCAGGTGGTTTTGTTTTATGGTTTTGAATCAGTTGTGATGCTGTGATGTGCTCCATGGGATTGCAGCAGCCCCAGGGACTGCCAGGTAGAGGAACATAGTTGCCAGTGGTCCACCTAATATAATACAGGGACTGCACTACTCCAAATGAAAAATCTGTTGTAGGATTGAAGGGAATGTTAACTGCAAAATAGACAGTTCTGGAATGTGCTTTTATACGCAGACAGTATTTTCTAGAACGATTTTTGAATGCATCAAATTAACAGGTGCAAGACAAGGAAACCTAAAGGGATTCTGAACTTTAGTGTGCTTTTGAAGCTGCACTGCATATTTTTGATGCTGAAATGCTGCACACAAGTTGTTTTTTTAAAAAAAATCTTCCCAGTCACAGAAAGATTTCATCAAAACTAAGGGGTGTTTCTAGAGTAGGGTTGAGCAAAGTTTGTTTTCCCTCTGTTTCTGATTTTCTTGTGTTACCATATAACTGGTCTGAGGAGCACGATTGTGGCCTTCTTGGGATTTGTCAGTCACCCCTTTTTTTTCATGCTCCCGTAAGTTCTTTACCAGCTGCTTCTCTTTGCATACCCAAGTCAGTAAGATATATGACAGCATGACTGTTTTTGGAGGAGCATCTACTGAGCCTTCTGTCACTGTAGGAAGATGGAGATTTTTTTTTTAATGCCGTACCTTGTTTCATTCATTCACGATGTTGCTGTCCTAGTCCAAAGTATGCACATATTGGTACAACACAAGGAGAACTTTAGTGGTGTCATTCTTTTACTGGTTAAGTGTTCTAGGGGCTTATTTAGGCAGCAAAAACAGTATTCCAAGCCAAAAGAACTTCAGTTGTAACTTTCTTGAAGCCTTATTTGGGCAAAGTATGAATAGCCTTAAAAGACAGTAACTAGTTTATTTCTTGAAGTGGTGCTAGGTTAAGATCATCATCACAAATCACACCGTCCTCAACATCAGGGTCTCCCTCACTGCTGTAAGGAATGCAAGCCTGTTCTTTTCAAGATCCTTCCTGAGACTGGTTTAGGATCCCAGAAATCCCCAGTTCTCTCTCCAGGAGGATGGTGGGGCTGCCAGCGCAGCAAAACTCTTTTGTGGTGATGCAGAAGCAGTGGAAGGAATGAACCTTTGTCTGTACATCAGACATGGGCAGAAGAGTTGAAATCTGGGGACTCTCTTCTCAGGGTCAGCACCATGTCTGATAACTTCCTTTGGTTTTAAATAAAAATGAAGATCAGCCTTGTTGGCCGCATTAAATAAAGAAAATCCAATAAAAGCAAAATCTATCCATCAAAAAGCAGGAATTGAAAGGCAAAGATCATTTAATGAGTTGATCTTTTTGGTTTTTAAGGTTTTAAGATTAAAATTACTTCTTTGTTTCCCTGCTGTTTGAAGTCAGGCTTTCTTTCCCAGCCTGCCTGAATTCAACCCCAGCAGTAAAAAGTTTTCATCAACAAAAATTGACAATATGATAAACTCAATTTTCTGATTTGGCTGCTTAGGGTTTGTTTTTTACCTTAGAACTTCTCAGCTCGTGTCTTGGAGCCTTCTTGTTAGAGAAACACTGCCCTTCTCTGTGTATGCAAAGAGTGTAATGAATCAAGATTTGCTGTAAATAATGTTTGCAGAGTGAAGTGTTTCTGGCAAATTCCCTCAGCTTATTGCATAGTCATATATGGCAGGTTATTGTGTTAATAGATTATTAAACTCTGCACGTGCCCTTTAACCTTCTCTGAACTTTTGTTCTTGTCTTTTAGAAGGAATTAACTAAACCCAAATTAGTGGTGGGCAGTCAATCAGCAGTCAGATGGGGTTTTTGACCTCACCGGTATGTCCTGTTGCATTGCACTGTGCTTTGTTCTTCCATCAGGATGCACCGTGACTCAGGCATAAACTTGACACGTCAGAAATATAACGTGATGTGACACGGCCAACAAAAATATCAGTTAAGGGTTCTATGGATAGTTTCAATTCATTCAGTTCATGGGTTATTCCTTGTTCATTCATGTGTCGATAAAGGGTTCCGTAGTTTTCAACTTGCTGGCTCTTAAATGAAAGGGAAAACAAAACAAAACAAAAAAGCACCAAAGCAAAGAAAGGACAGCAAAGACCCTCATCCTTCAGCTGGGTTCTCCTGTGTTCAGTGCCCAGGCTTTGCACTGTGGTTCCAGCTGGTGATATTTGGAACCTGTAAGTTAATTAGAAGGAGAAATTTCTGCAGCTAGCAATGTAGATATTCTGGGGAAAAAAAACATTGCCCCGGGGGAGAAATGATATTTGAGTAGATTTATAGTGCTCTGAGTGTGCATATGAATGAGATGATGGCCGTCAATGTGGCTGCTGCTGTGGGGGACTGTCAGCTTTTCTCGGGTGGAAGGCGATCCGTGGAGGGGAGCAGTGAGAATGATGGGAAAATAATGATAAAAATTAAATTGGTTTTATAATTGGATTAAAAAATTCTGAAAGTATGTAAAAGTGACTCTCTTTTTCCTCTGAAGGGGAAGGGAATAAGATAAACACCCCACCTAGGCAAGCATCGCAGATTAAGCCTGCTGAATATGGTGGTAGGGAGGACATTGCCATGCGGTGAAGCCCCCTGAATATCAGTGAAAATCACCCAGACCAGAATTCAAAACATTCTGGTTTATTCTGCTCTGACAATGTGCATTGCCGGTTTTGGTGGATATGGAAAGGTTGTGGTGGTACAGGGCAGTGAGAGGGAGGGGTTTGCTGAGGACCACAGCCAGGCCAAGCCAAGGGATGTGTCCCAGCCTGGACCACATTTAACAGCAAGCCTGAGATGCTCTGCTGAAGCATTGTTGAGGTGAGGGTGCTGTCTGTGAGTGACACCCATGTGGGGCTGCAGTGCTGTCTCCCACCTTGCTGTGCAGGCTGGAGTGTGCTGGTGGCCAGCATCCTGAGAGGGGCGATGGATGGGTAGGGCAGGTACATTAATTACTTTTCTTTGACAGAAGAATTGCATTTTCTGTGTAGACACTGAGAGAATGTTAAGTGGGTTGGCCAGCAGTTTTAAGAATTGCTTTCAAATCACTCCTTTCACTTTTATCTTTCTCAGCTTGAATAAATCTCTAGAGGTTGCTAATTACAGCATGTTTTCTGTAGCACTGGAGTGGCACGCAGCACATTTTTAACCTCGCCTTCCACAGAGGTTTGGCTTCCCTTGGCGTGCATGTGGAGGAACAGTTGTGTGTTGCTAAACTCTGTCATTCAGAGGCCCTTCTGTTTTTAAATATTTCTCAGTGCAGCCTGCTGTCATTTACAGTGAGCCTGTATTGAGATCATTAAACAGAAAGTTTAAGATTAATTCCCTTTCAGGGCAAGAGGAGGAGGATAAATAACCAGCCCCGCTCAGTGCTCATTCTTAATGACTCCAGCACAGTGTGAAAGCGTAAACAGTTTTGACAAAAGGTGTAATTGATTGTTTGGGTTTGACTGATCACTCAAAAATGTAGCGTATCCTCATTCAGAAGGTGCTCTGTAAGGTAATGAATGTGATACTGTTAGAAAACAGGGTCTCGTGCTAAGCAAGGGCACAGTTTCGTGCTGAGGCTCTGCTCATGGCCAGGCTGGTGGCCGCTGGGAGTGCTGGTGCTGCTCCAGCCTCCTGCGCCATGGTGGCTGCGGCCTCCTTTTCTTGGGTGCCTCTCTCATCCTTGGGGAGCCAGTTCAGAGAACCAAACTGCTCCCATGTGTGAGGAAGATTAAAAGGGAAACTTTTTCTGCCAGTTTAGGTCCCTAAATTGCCATATCAATGGCCCAGGTGAGAAGAACACCAAGGCTGGCATGAAGGGATTTGGATCTCGCAGCTGTGAGCTCAGGGAGGAGGAAGGTGGGACATGTTCAGTAGTAAATGGCCAGTGGGTGTGCAAGCTGAATTCCAGAGTATGGAGGTGGGACACACTAACAGTGAAGGTAATGGTGATGAGGTTATCCGTAGGCTTTCTGCATTCTCCAGCTGCCACCTCCAGTTTATAGGGAATGAAGACGAGAGCTTTAAAGACCACCTACTGTTTGCATCCTCTGTGCCTTGTGGGCATATTCATTCTGTTCACATCATGTCTAGATCTAACCTTGTCTTTTTCTGTCCCCTTTTCTTGTGTTAAGTTTTTCTAAATGCTTCTCTTTCATCCCTTAATGTGCTAGTCTTTATGCTGATTTCTGTGCCTCCATGATTTCCCTGTCAGAAGTGTGGGTGATAAGCAGATCAGCAGTATGTTAGAGATGAAATAACTTGGTTTTACATATCCGTGGAAAAGTGCTTCATATCCACGAAGGGGATGTGCAGCAATGAAAAGTGAGAAAATATAGGAGGGATGCATGAAGCGCCAATGAATGGAAATGCCTGAGAATGCAAGTATTAAATTCCTGCCATATGAAAACATTCTGGGTGTATACAACAAACAGAAGACTCGTATAATGCTCACGACCTTAGGATGTCTCTAGGAATGCAGGACTGTTTGAAAAGCTGAAACTGGGCCAGCCCATTCATATTAGGGCTTTGTAATGCTAGTTCTAACTCTCTTGGGCTTAACTAATCCTTTCCTCCCTCATCTCACAAAACCAGAAGTAGAACACCTGCAAGGGACCCCAAAGAAAAATCTAGCAGTTATCTGAGCAAGTCAATGGTACCCATTAATGTTAGATGATAGACTGAAAAGGATATCTATCCTTTTGGATATCTTCTGGAGGTATCTAAATTATATTTAGTATTATTTTTGCTATGTATTTTGTTTCTCAGAAAATTTATGAAATGATTGCAGAAGCACTACTACAGTGGTGGTTGAGGGTAGTAGGTGATTACACCTGGGTTTGAGCAACATCATGAGTGGTGGCCAGGGTCCTTGTGGTTAAATCAGGTGTGAAAAGCCCACTGGGTGACCAAAACCTGACTGTGTCTGTGGCTACGTGATAACTCTTCTGAATCTCTGGATTCTTCCTGTCCAGGGAGTGCTGATGTCACTGCTTTGGAAGGCAAAATAAATTGCAAGGTTTTCATCAAAATGATTGCTCAATGATACAAATAAATTTTCTGCAAAAGCAAGCTGAGGGTAGAAACTGCTCTGAGCTTCCTCACCAGTCAGTGCACGCACATACATAGTTCTTGTCTTCATTATAGATAGGGATGGAATTCTATAGCTGAAGAGTATGTTTATGCCTTAGGCAGAGGATTGCTGAATAGCTGGGAAAGAAAGCTTTCCCGCTTATCGGAGGGACACCGTCAATGCCCTGCTGTTTGTAGCATCAGCACTTATGCCTGGTTAGCTGCTTCGTATCTTAGTGCACGTTGCTTTGTACTTCCCAGTGCTGCTGCCTCCTCCTCTTTATTCCTTCTTTCTTTCAGGTTCTGGGCCATGGAGTGTAGCTGGATAATAAGGCTGATATTAGAGGAGAAGGGGTGAGAAGTACAGTTTATCTATTTATGTTTCCTTTTCCTTCATTGTGAGTTCATCCGCTCAAGTTTCTTATTGCTGTGCATGTCTGGGATTCTTTCTACAGATGATGCGAAGTGTTTCCAGTTTGTCCTTCTCTTTGACAAATTGAGACCTGGACTTGAGTCTCAGGCTTTTTTTTTTTCTTTCGTTCATTCGGCTGGCTGTAAGTGCATGTGTCCTGTTTTGTTTTTTGATTTCAGAATATGGCAAAGTACCCAGAGGACTTGCCCTTTTGTTTTCCCTCTTCTGAGTAATTTTCAGCTTGTCAACCTCCTCTTGGAAAAAGTAGATGGCAGAAGTTTTGGTGTGCCATAAATGCTTCATCAGCATCATTTACAGTTGCAAATACTGACTTCCTTCTCCAGTTTCCATATATGAAAGATGGATTTCTCTGTGACTGGTTTGTGTGGTAATAGTATATTTAACTGGTCAGCCATGGTGATGATAAATGCTTTTAAGTCACACCTTTTTAAGTGCCCTTTGTGGGCAAACTATATTTTTTATTTGTACATATGTGAACTTGAAATGAGATGATACTGGGAGGCAGGTTATTTGAGGCTGAGTCTCCTCTATCAATTACTGTGCTTCACTCTCTGGAACTGATCTGATCTGATGTTCTCTTACCTAGTACTGTTCTTCCAAAAACCTTTGTCAGGGATATTGTTAGTATTACTCAGTTTAGCCCCCAGTTACTGGCAGAATTTGAACAACATTGGATTGAGACCAAATCCATGTAAAATTGCCATAGAAATATCTGTAATTACTGATAGCTTCCCATCTACAATTACTTTTTAGGATAGATCAGACAGCTTTTTAATATATTTTCTTCTCTATTGATTACGTCCACTGATAATTTTTAATTGGAATGTCATGTAAAACTAATTCAAATGCCTGACAGTAGTTTTAAGGGTGTTATTTCCCCAACAGTATTTCCAACCATATGTGTAATGATACCAAGCTTATGCAATAAAACTGCTTTTCCATAATACTTTGTTGATTTTCATTAGTTATACTACCAACCCTTAATTCTTTACTGATTGCATTTATAACAGCTTTTATGTTATTTTGCCTGAAATCAATACCAGGTTAACTGATCTGTAAATACCTAGCTCATTCTGATTGCCCTCTTAAAATACTGGCAGAAATTCAGCTTTTTCAGCTGGCTGCAACATCTCTCCCCTAGCCTGGGAGACACGATGGGCTCATGGACAAACGCCTACCGTGTCCTGCTGCACTGTCCCTGTGAATGAAGTTTTAGCATGAGTCCTGGTTCATGTGCACCCCACAGGCTGTCTACAAGAAATATATAAATCAGCAGTAATCTATGGAAATTAAAATGATCATATAAAAATAAAAAAAGAATGTACTCTGTCTCTGCTATTGGTATGTCTGTGGTACCAATGCACTTTATGATAATGATCATACACTCATGTGTGGCCTGGTGCTCTTGGTGTTATAAACCTGATGGCATCTCAAACAATGCATATGAAGCACTAAAAGATGTATGATAGCATAGAGGAGAGCAACAGGTGAAAGTTGGGTAGTCTTGCCCACTGGCTTCTCAATTTCTGGGGAGCTCTTTGCTCTGAGGAGCAGATAGCAAAAATGGTATGTGCAAGGTGGTACAGTAATGAGCACACTTGCACATGGATAAACACAGAGTGATTTCCAAGGTGGAAGAGGAAAGATCTGGGAATAGTGATGAGAAAAGTCTGTGGGCTTTGATGCCAGTACATTTCTGTATTTGGCTTGAGGAAAACTGATTCAGAATTTGACACATTCTTTTAAGTTGATTGGAAATTTGTCTTCCTCCTTATTTTGAGAGCAGTTCTGAACTGGCCCATAATTGTCAAAGTGAAAAAAGGAAATCCTGTCTTCTCTGCTATTATGGCTTAAAGCACTTTTTCAATTAAATTATCATTAGGGTTACATCATGAAAGGTATCAACATAATCCGTTTAAGTATATCTTATAAGGCTCTTTACTACCAAGAAAAATCTCCTGTCTTTCAGGTACCAAAGTTACAGGAATTAATCAATCATGGACTCCAGGGGAAAATTCAGCCTTGATGTGACTCAGTAGTAGGCATTCATTTATTTCATGCCTCGGCGTGTATCTCTGTCTGTGCAAGGATTTTATATTTGTATTATCACAGGACTTTTGTACAGCTCTTGCATGAGGCTATTACAGCGAGCACAATAACCACTCTGTACACCAGCATTCCCTGCTATTTTGGTTTCTATTTGATGTTATGTTTTCACTTTACCTGGGGAGTATTTTTGCCTGGAGGAAATGACTGAGAAAAGAGGCATATTTGAAAAGCCAGGAATCAAAGAAGTGATAAAAAATATTTCCGAACACAGTGAATAATTAGGAATTAACTCACTGTGTCATGGCTGGAGAGTATTTATTGCATGTAATTGAAATTTTTTTTTCTGAGATAGTACTAATTTGTTTGAGACCTTTGTGGGACAATCAATCCTACCATATCTTGTCTGGTTGCCTCAAATACTTGTGTTACTATTCTCAGAAAACTTCAGTATGGCAAGGCATATAGTTGTGTCCATGTTACAGCTGGGTAACTGCGGCATGGAGAAGCTTGTATTTTAAAAACATTGCCATTCAAGTTGTGTTTGGAAGTCATTCCTGCATGTGTGGGATTTCTCACCAGGAGAAAAGTTGGGAGCCTTATGAGGATCTGCCAACAATTTTGAGATTTAAAGTCTTGTGAAGGAATAGACTTACTCCTTCTTTCTTTTTTTCTTTTTTCTTTTTTCCCCATTCTTTTTGCTTTCTTTTTCTTTTCTTGCTCCACACCCCACACCCCCCCAGCTGATAATTGCTCCACCTGCCAGCTGATAAGCTAGCACTCCTGTATGGGAGGAAACATTACCAAGCACTGCCCCATGACACAGGACAGTTCTCCAGCAGCTGACACAGAATTTCCTAGTGAGATTGGGGTGGGATCTGTTGCCATTTTCATTCTGTGCTGTTCCAGACATCATAAACATGTCTAATTTGCAATGGTTTGAATATGTGAATAGAAGGCTGTTTCAGAGTGTTGCTATTTATGTATTTGTTCCTGCAAAAGTTATCCATCACAAGTGAAGAGATTTTTGATAGACCTTATCTTTATGTGGAGTGCAAGTACAGTACGTTTTGGTACTTCCTGTATCATTTTTCAGAGAGGCAAACTGCAAATGAAAGCCAAAACAAATGAAAATCTCTGTGATTTCCTGATGTAAAATAACATTTCCAATTTTAGAGGACAAATGTTTAATCAGTCTGCATCATGCAAGCATGGAAGAGGAAAGTTAGCTTTTTTATCTAAGAAAATATGTAGTGCTGGTTGTGACCTAGAGCTAGGACAAGGCTGCTCATCCTACAGAAAAATCCAAACAAAAAATCTAAAAGTCAACAGATTTTCAGTTGCTGGAGCACCATACCTCTGTGTTTTGTCGGAGCAGATTTTGCCTTAAAACAAGATATTTTGAGTAAGTGTTTAAAACCACTAATTTGTAACTGTAAAGATTTTCAGTTTAAATGTCTGCCAAGTGATGGCATGTAGACTGCCTTTTAGGAGTAGGAGATTTTCTTTAATGTTATCGAGAATCTGCATCCCCATGAGTTTCGAGTTGCTGTTATGGCATGATCCGTGTTTGGAACAAACCGCAGCTCCCTATTTTAGCATTTGTGTGATCTCTTGCCATCTCTTCCTCCACTGTCCCAAACATTGTAGTGTTTTCTGTCCTGCCATCCAGGTCTTTCTCATTAGGGTCTCTTGAACTTGTATTTTAACCATTCTTTACATAAATGATGTCAAACCCTTGTGGTTTGCATATTTACCTGGGGAATTAAAAGGCAAGGGTGTTTGCATGAGCGGGAGTCTGTCGGTGCCAGCGAGCATCCTCGGTGCTGCACGATGGAATTCTGCCATGGCTCCCTCCAAAGCTGCTGATGGAGACGAGCAGGATGCCGTCAGCGGTCGGCACGCTCCTTGTTCAAAATTCAGCTGTGTATTTATCTCTTAGAAACACTCAGGTCTTTTGTGAAAACGTGTAAGCTTAATTTCGAGCCTATAGCTGATCGTTTTCTCTGTTTGATGTGAGCTAGTCTCTTGAGGTGGCTGGCGTCCTGGAGTGAAGAGATGGAAGTGAGAGATCTGCTAAATCTGCTGTTGCTTAGTGTTTCTGCCTTTGATACTGTCTCCAGAGACTGCACTGATCTCTTCTTTTCAGTCAAGAGTCTACATCCTCGCTGGGGTTTTGATGGGAGATTCCTTTAAGGCATTTTGTACTGACAAGGTTATTTTTTCCATGCACATGCAGTAGAATTTCACAGAAACCTTCAAAGAAAGGGGTTTTTTTCCGCTTTTGAACTGAGTTCACAGTTGCTTAGGTTCCTTGTAAAATTACCAAGAAATAAATTATAAGAACGGCTTAATTACAGTAAGTTAAGATGAAAGATGCCTGTTGTTTTTCTTACAGTTACACCATTTTTTTCATCGATATCTGTGGATGTTGAAAAGTGGCAGCTAGTAGAGCTGCCTGTGTTTTTTTGCTGAACACAACCCCTAGTGAGCACTGGCATTAGATTTGTACATTAAAAGAGGAACCTGTGTGTTGCACAGAATTGCTGTCTTTGCAGACTTCTGCCTTTGACTATGGGTGACGTTATAGGTGTTGCCATAAGGTTTTTGGGGTTTTTTTTAGACCAGCTGTTTTAGAATTATACTTTGTTGCAATCCTGGGAAAATACTATTCGGAGGGATTTTTCCTCCTTTTTGCAAGAAAGGTTTTCTTTCTTAAAATTAAAGAGACAAGACAAATCGAAGATGTGAGAAATCTTTATTGACTGCTTTTCAGCTAGTACCCTAACAAGAAAGGCTTGCAGCATCTTGGTCATGTGTACCTAATTCTGCTTGTCTTTTAAAGAAAATCTTTTAAAGAAAAGTGGTTTTGCCTGAAGTAAAGCTGGTTCATGGTTTCATTGAAAAATTATTCTGTGATTTGGTTTGAGACCCAGTGGATGTGACTTCTCTGAAGAACAACTTTTGTGAGTTTCCCTTGTAAAATATTTTATTAGAGATTTTTACAACAACAAAAATATACTGAAGAGATTAATCTTTCTGTGCTGAATTTCCTTAATTTTAGGGTTGTTCTCCATGCTGTACCTGTATGTACCACGTAGCCAATCAGGGCTGCTGATTCAGCTGTAGGCACAAAGGAGAAATGCATAATCCAGCGTTATGTTTGCTCTGTGTTGATGAATTGCATGTCAAGGTCTGCAGCAATGGATACCTACGTGACAGAGCCACATCTACCCCAACAAAGCCTGATCTTTTGACTTTTCCACAGGGAAATGCTGAGAAGTTTGAGTGGGAACAGCTAGAAGAATGAGCTGCAGCAATACAGCCCTCTGTCCTTCTTACAAGAATTATCTCTGAAGTGTAGTGCACTGATTTCAATTTACTGTAGTTATTAAATATTCAAAACAGGGGATTAGGGATATCATGGAAGTGCAGACAGATCCCTCTAATGATAGTATGACTGTCAGGAGCATGCCAGTATGTGTCAGAGAGAAATTGCAATCCAGGCTATTTAGATCTGTGATAAGATCTTACTCTAGTGCCATTATAAAGTCTTGTGTTAATTGAGCAAATCTCTTTTGAAGTTGTTTCATTTCCCTCATTATGTGTCAGAGCAAATAATGGCTCTTCTAATGTGCTAATTAAACTTATTTATTGATCTACCTTTTATTTAGAGAAGACAATCCAAACAAGATGCTGCAGTATGTATTGTGGAGGCACGTGGCAAAGCGTGCCCACGGTTTGGTACGTCCATGGCCACAAAGAAGTTGCTGTGCCTGGGGCTTAGTTTCAAAATAGCTCAGAGTAGTAATGCAGACGAGTACATTAATCTCCTTAACTATTCAAAAATGAAAGACCGAGTACAATAACTTATTATTTATTGCTCTTCCAACGTGTCTGTTCCATAAGATTCGCCATTAAAATTAAAATATAGGCGCTGTAACGGCTGGTTTAAGAGAGTCTATGGCTTTGCTGCTCGGTGCTGGAACATTTGTCACTGTCATTTCCAGCAGGTTTCCTGCCACACTGGTGTTCTCTGCCAGTAGGGTAGCAGAGAGTTTGCACCAAAACAGTGCCAGTGGTTACTTAGAAGGACCCAAGAGGTCAAGTTTGGCAGCAGGCAGGCCGGGAAGGTGAGGTGTTGGTGAGCCACTGACAGCTCTCTGTCAGGAAGAGGCAGCAGGCACAGTTCATTCTTGCTGGGCAGTAGCTCTGCTGAAACAAACAGGAGTGGTTATTTCGATGCATAAATACAGTCCTGCATTCCCTCCTCCCACCCCCCTGCCCCTTTTTTTTCCTTTTTTTTCCAGAAAACAACTGCCATTTATTTTTGTGCTCTTCCAGAGGGATGCATGGAGCCACTGCTTTGTGCAGCCGTGAAAGCAGAATTAGGTGTGTAGGCATTTTAATAGCTACCCATGCCTCCAGAATGATTTTGTGTGTAATAAACTTTTACTAGGAGGAGGACAATAACTATTCATTGCCTGGCATAACTTCATTTTCATGTGTATTACAGATTTAGCCCTAATCTTTCATTACATACTTAAACAAAATTATCCTTAAGATTCTTGGAAACAAATCAAGAAACTAAAGGTAGATCCTGTAGTAGATGTCTCTGCCCATGCTATGCTGTAATGCAACTCTCCTGACTATTGATTGATTTATTTCACTGCACATGAATGTGCCAAATCCTATCAAGCCACACTGCTTGAAACACCATATGAACACACGGCCCCTGCTTTTAGAGTTCAACATTTAATCAGAGGAGGTGGACAAGTAGGAAGAGCTGAGGTAACGGAGAAGGGGAGCATGGGGATTAGGTTTCCCTGCCCAGGGTAACATGTGGAATTTGTGGCAGAGCTGGAAACTAAACCTGGGTGTTCCAAGCTCCGGTCTGAGGCTGCCAACCCCATGAAGGATGTGGCCTCTCCTATATCTCAGGTGGGATGGAACCCCATGAGGGCTCCAGTCAGGTGCTCTACTGGAAGGAGGGCCAACTCTGAGATTAGCCCAGCCCACTCCCAGCTTTTTCCAATCTGGATCTGACTGAGAGGAAGTTTGTATGGCCTCTGTCTGGAGACCTCCCTGGCTTCTTGCAGAAAGTAGCCTCCCTTATGTTCAGCCAGAGGCATCTCTTCTTGCCACCTTCCCCTCCTCTTATCTTGCAAAGAAAGGATGATAAAACATACCAATTATTTAACAGGCTAACAGTGGATGGCCAAAATCAGACCTGTGGTCAGGGGGCCAAAAATACCTTCTGCAGGTATTTGGAAAAGAGAACACAACAGTGGATTTCAAAGAGGGACGCCTCTTCCCAATTTCTTTTTTGAATTAACAGCTGCAGTCTGAATGCACTTCCCCCCTGCCAGGCCATTGTTTTCTTATGTTTCCTCTGAAGTACCATTTCTTTACCAAATTTACAAAAACTTGGCCAGTGTTGTGTAACAGGGTATTCAGCAGTTGGATGTTATGTTGGCATTGAGTAGAGTGGGTATTCATGTAACTGATGTTTATATATAGATCTCTCTATCACTCTGCCTCTTGAGCTGCCCTTTTATTTGAAATTACTTTGAAATTCAATTTATATTTAATTACAACACATGTATAAATCCAGGATTAAGGGTGAAGAGTTTCATTGTTTTCTTGGCCTTTTTAAAAAATTCATTTAATGGGATTTGTGGGTAGTCAGCACTGTTCAGGATTTTGTCTGTGATGTTTCCCTTCTTTCGGCATAATAACAACTTGTCTATCAGATAAAGAGCTTTAAAATTATTTTTTTTTTTAGCTGTCTGTTGAAGGTATGTGCCCAGAGGGGTTGGGTTATGTGAAGGTTGTGTGTCATTCCTGCTTTCTGTGCAGGGAAGTTTTTCTCAGCTGGGAAAAAAGCTGGCATTTGACCATCAGAACACGCGTCCCCTTGACATTTGGGCAATCCCATGCCCGACAGAGGTGCCATGAGTGGTGCCTCCCCACCAGTCAAACCCTGCCAGGGCTCCAAGTTGATCATCACTGAGCACAGCAAAAAAAAACTGCCTGACTTAGCCAAGGCAGCAAAGGTAACAATCTGACATGCAGCCTGGCCTCATATTTGTTACACCTGTGAAACTGTTCTGCATTTAAATTTAGCTGTGAATAACCTGGCAAGGATGCTGGAAAAAAAAGAGAGCAGCTGACAACCTCTCCATTACCTGAAATCAAATATTTCACCTCTCCATCACTCTCTTGCTCTGGGAACAGGAGGTGATGGTCCCTGTGCCTTTCTGTGAGCAGAGCTGCCGGGAGTTCTGCATTGGCTGACTCAGCCCATGGGATCAATGGTGCTTTGCAAATCCTGCTGGGGTGTGGGCGGAGTCAGTAAAGCTGTGGATAGTGCAAGGTCCTGCGTACATGATAGGCCTGACCCATGGTCTTATTTCCACATGTATTTATGTTTCCCTTTGGCCTGAGAAAAGGCAGAACTAGTGCTGGCTCAGGTTGTCTCAGCTGTACAGAAACTGAATGGATCACAGCCATGGACTTTTGTCTTCCCTCACCCTTTTGCCCCAGACCTGAGCACAAAGACTGTCCTACTCCTTGTGTTTCCTCTCTTTGCTTGTCACTGCTACATTCCTGCTGAGAAACATCGTTCCCCTCCCTCCTGCCTTGTCCCACTACACCAGAGCCCTCCCCAGTCCCTTTCCCGGCCATTCCATGACCGAGGAAGGCACAGAGAAATGCTGTAGGCTCCTCAGTTCCCCAGCGTGCTTGGTCCTTGCCTCCTTCTTTGGCCTTGCTGGTGGGAGCAGAAGGCGTTGCACAGCTGTTCAGTTGCACATGCTGCCTGGATGCAGCATCTCACCAGTGCACCCAGGGTAACTGCTCCCATCAAGTCTGGAGCAAGGAGAAAGGTCTGTGGATGTGAGTTGCATCTACACTTTTGCAGTGTTTTGTTTCATTTCCCCTTGCTCACAGTGAAGCCCAATGAAAAATTTGTGATCAAACATCTGTTGTTAAGCACCTGCTTCCTTTGCAAACTAGTAAGCAAACGATCCGTGAATGGGCACGGATGGAACTGGCCAACAAGAAAATAAGGCAGTTCAAGCCAGATCATTCTCAAATGGATGAACAGGAGCCTCCTCTAAATCTGGGTCTCCTGCATGTACCACCATTTGTCTCCCCTCTGATTAGGAATGCATTGAATAAATTGGATAGTGCTGTTTAATGTGTTCTTTGCCAGCCTGCCATTTGTTGACACAGCGTTGGCATGATGAGCAGCTGCAGGTCAAATTTATTGCCAGGCTCCCCTAAGTCTGCAGCTGCTAAAAATAAACATTTTGCGCAGGTGGAGGCTTTGGCTGGGCTTGTGTTTTGGCTTAACTTGCAAAGTTTGAGATCTTTTCTGAGGTATGCAAATCGCATTAGAAATATTTGGCAAGACAAGTCAGTGCCTGAACATAAAGGAATTCCACTTGAGGATCTGAAGCAGCTCTGATGGGTCTTTTGGCACAGCATCAACTGCCTGAACTTGACAGTATCTTCCATACTGCTGTGTTTTCCAAGGGTTTGGTCATCCTGATGAGGTGTTGGCTCCCTCTAAGAGAAGTTTGTCGAGATTGAACTTGGTCGCTCTCATTGATTGATTGGTGATCAGTCTGTTGGGATATCTATCCTGTACTCATGGCCCTGCTGTTGGACTGCCTGTTGTAGTGATGTTGTTACCAGAAGAGCCACTCGACAGCAGATGTTTCACTGAATTGGGGAAAATGAGGCAGCTGGAGGCAGAAGTTGGCAGTGGAAGGACCACTGAGTCCATCTCCAGGAGCAGAAGGTTCAAGTCAAAATAGCACCGCAGATCAGAAGAGAATCCAGGTTTTAGACACCAGGGCTGCAGTCCTTGTAAAATAAGCATTCAGTTTCCTTAAGCTGGAGAGAAAAAGATGCTTTTGAAAGTTTGCAAATGGAATTGCCATTAGACAGCTAGCATTTAAGCAAGGTTTAAAAAATAATACTTGTGTGTAATATACCCATGCAAGAGAGTCCATCTAAATTAGGTGGATTGGATTTCATTTGCTGTCATACGATGAAGAGGTGATCTTGAACCTCTGGTGGGGATCAGAAGCAGAAAAATTGTTTCCTTTATCCCCAGTGCTCTCCACTGCTGAGCTACAACTGCTCATCCAGAGACACCTTTGCATATTGCAGTCCCACGTCCCTCGGGAATTGTTCCAGGCCTCTGTGCTTATACACACTAATACACTTTTGTCTATTTCAGAGACCATCAGAGCAGGTTCACGCAATTTCAATAAAACTGTCCTGGGTCAATATCTGAGCTAAGCCTCTTGCTTTCAGCGATGCCAGCCAGTGTAGATAAGAGCTGACTGAAAAATTTCCTGAGATTTCATAAACTTTCAAATAAATAAATAAACAAATAAATAAATAAAATTTAGCATCCTTCCAGCCGTGGGAATTCAACATGTTCAATTAAAGAAAAAAGAAATCCCATTTTATCTTGTCACTGTAAAATTAAATTAAGAAGCCTTTAAAAACCTTTAAAACTGGCTTCTAGATGTGTTGATTTGATTCACGTATATTTGTGAAATGGGACATTCAGTGTGAGATTTAATATCTGGTTAAGAAGAAGAAAAAAATTATTGTTATAAATACTTATTATTTTATTTCCTTCTGCTGTGGCTTTGTTCAGAGAGCTTTCTTGCCTCACTACCTGACTGCACACTGAATTTCATTGTTCAGTAATCCAGTCCAGCTGTTCCAGCTGTTAAATATTCAAGCAAATACTGGGTGTTTTTCTTAACAATTCATTTGTATTTAGTTACCTTCTTCCAGTGCAGATTAGCTACTGAATAACCAGGAGTTGGAATAAGAGCTTGTAATTTTAGATGCTTCCATATGTACTTGGCTTAACACATTATTTTTCCTCAAAGATTGCACTCATAGGTATTTCATATTAATATTTTTCTAAAGTCTTAACTTCTAGGTACTTTTTAGATTTTAATATACATCAGGACTTTCAGCTAGTGTCTAATTAACACCATTCACTTTCTGTTTTTCTATTGTTTGAACAGCTTTTTCTAAAATAGTATAGCTTATTAATTTAGGGAACTGTTGAAATACTGATGGATTTAAATTTTGTCTAGGAAATCACATGAATAGTGTGTTTAAAGCCTGAGGATTGAAAGTACTTAGCTTTTTTTTTTTTTTTAAGTTATATTACATGCTCTGCTGAGGCTGTAAAAGATTTGGTGTTTGTTTGTTTTCCTTTCTGATCAGTAAGCCAAAATATTTTACTGAGCAATTCTGATTTTTCTGTAAGAGTTTTGAAGAGAAGTACTTTTCTACAGTAGAGCTGTAGGAGTGCTGTGTTGTTGCATGGTGTCTTCTTTCTATGGCTATTTCAGTGTCTTTGAGTGATAGTATTTCCTTGGCTAGCACTAGATGCTGCTTCATTTCCAGCCAAACCAAGCAGCCTGGAGAGAGCCCTGTGGGACTGTGCAGCTTTTCTGTGTATCCTCAGCCTAAAAACTCTGAGCAGGTTCTAACTGCATTGTGTTTGCTACTGTGTAAATAATATGTGCAAACTGGGTCCTTCAGACAGCGTGGTGGCATTAAGATGACTGCAAATTGTACAGGGTTGATTTGCTGAAACAATTCACTTTAAATTGAAGCAAAATTACCTGATAATCTGGGTCATATTTAGCGAATGCTTTTACTTGCACAGAGAAAAAAAACCTGGTTGTTCTGAGCTAAGAAAGCATTTTTCCTCTCCAGATTAAAATTGAATATTAGGAGGAAGGCTACACCCCTCAAGAAGGAGGTATTTTTCACAGATTTTTTTGAGTTTTAGTAGGAAAGGCAGCAAAGCTTGCATTTTCTCCTGTGTTTCACATTACTTTGGGTTTGCAGTAGTAGCCAGGCATGTCATAAGCCTAAGTTTAAATTGGAGATTTTTAGCAGATGGTTTCTGGCAGAGTGCTCTAGACATAAGGTATTTTCATTTGTGTTTAACTCCTACTGAAGTAGTATTAAATTTTTTACATATTCATTGCCTGAAAAGCATAGGAATTTGTATAGGGCCTGTGAAGAAGTCTGCGCTTATTGACAGAGAGATGGGATATTTGACTTACCAACAGAAATTTAAGACAATTTTTTTTTTTACTTCTTTTTTGAGTTGGTTTGGTTGTTTTTTGCAAATTTCTTCTTTTTTTACACTTGATTGCTAAAAGCAGTCCTTGCAAAGAGCCTTTTTTTTTTATGATAAAAAAAAACATCTTTGCATTTGAATTGAATTATATGAGACGAAATTTTATTATCTGGATTTAACTGTCCCATTATTTGTTCTCTCTAGCACTGTGCATTTGAGAATCGGTGTCTGTAGTGAGTGCAGAAGACATGTCCCTTTTGAGGAAAGGCACCAGGGCTGTAGTCCCTAAGAACATCCATTTTAATGGTGTACACGGCAGCAAAACCATGGGAATGCCTTTTGGCTCCAATGATGTGCAGGAAGAGAGGGTTTTGACCCCAGCCCTGTCAGAAGTTGCTGTCCCCATTCTCCTTATGGTCCCTGGGAGTAGGAGATCAGAGTTTCTAACACGGGCTTACATCTCCTCTTTATTTGCCTGCCCTTGTTGCCAGTACCAGCTATTTTTCACAGCAGGTGGGTTGCAAGGGGAGTCCTGTACCTTTTGCCCAGCACGCCTTTGGCTGGTGGCATGGAGGAGGCAGGACAGCTCTTGAGCAGACCTGCCTGTGCTGCTGGATGTAGAAATTAATAGAAGTATCTACCTTGGGGCTTTGCTTAACAGTGCTGTTGTAGTTTGCTCAACAAAAGAGTTGCTTTTTGTTTGCTTCCACAGTAGCTTGGGTTTAGGGAAGAAAAGACTTAAAGACGGTTGTATTTTTTCAAGGCTGTTTTCAATCAGAGATCATGCAAAATATCTATCAGTGAGATTTATGCTATTTGTATAGCAAGGCAATGGAATTATCGTCAGTCTTGAGACTTGTCTTGCATCAATAGGGGAGGAAACCATTTGCTTGGTACAGTTCCTAGTGTAATTACCTAAATAATAGACTTCATACAGCCAGAAGAAAGAAAGAGCAAATAGTTTTTGCACTGCCTGTGACAGGCTAGTGTAGGAAACATATTGCAATGAGTGTAAGAAAGGCTGTGCCGGCTCAGACCCGGGGTCCGTCTGGCCCAGCAATCTGTCTTCTGCCCTGACCGTGAGCAGACACTTAGGAAAGAACAGGAAAAAGAGGAATAGATTTGTCTGTGATCCGAATTTAAGTCCTGGAATATTACCACTGACATTAACCATAGGGGCGGATTTCAGACGCTCAAGAGAAGTTCCTCTTGAAAGTGAAAGGGATGGGATGCAGATGGGAAAGTGTCTTCCCTGCGTTCACCTTCCTTGGGATCTTTAATCTAAAGTGCTTTGCTCAAAGAGTTACAATAGGAATTATTTTCTTTGTAACCAGAAATCGCCACTGATGCTTAGCAAAATGTTTTTGCAGCAGTGTTGACAGTTGTGCTGCAAACCCTGATGTAAAGTGCTCCCTGCTTTCAGAAGCTATTTTGTTTGCTGTGCTGATTAAATTTGCTTGGAGCAGGTTTAATTAAGGTGGTGTTGAAAACCATCACTCGAGCCAGGACCTCCTGTGTGTTGGGGTGCCTCCATGCTATTAGCAATAGTTCAGCGGAATTAAAAAGGGAGGGCTTCACCTGGTTTCTTATTTGGCTCACTTGTTGAGGGAGGATTACTAGGGCCTCAATATTTATGTACCAATTTGTGTTATTGGTACCCACTCTGGCAGATTTCAGAGCATTTTGATTTACTTCCTAACAGGCATGACTTGCTTATTTAATGTAGGTATATAAATGGAAGGGAAGACTGCTGGATAAATAGAACAACAAATAAAAAAAAAAAAAAAAAAGGATTGCTTGGTACCTTTTGTGTCATAATAGAAGAGAAAATGCTAGAAAAGTTTCCAGTGCAGATGGGCTGTTTCCAGATGTGAATAAATATTTCTGCATTCCAGAGAAGTAGAGCTGTGGGCTGACCCCTGGCTCTGTGAATGGGCTGAATCAGCACCACAGATCCCTAAAGCTTGAGCTTTCTGAATATCGTCCAACCCGACAATACTACTGGGTAAGCTTCCACCTTCCCTTTTGCCCAGTTTAATCTTTATGAATTACCTGAAAAATAGGATCATTTAAAATAGCAAAATATTCTTTCTTGGGTCAAGTCTGGAAGGCTGTTTTTATCTGTGCTGTTAAATCCATTAAGGTTGTTTGAGCTGCAACAGCTGGAAAGCAGAATATAACCTTACGTGTGCTCTCAAATGGCAAAGGCATTTGGAAATTTAGGCATTTGATTTCCTCCATGCTTGAAGGTGTCAGCCAGCCATGTATTTTTAGGTCAGGTGTGCATATGCAGGCACAATGGATCGCTGTGGGCAGAAAGTGCATCTCCATAAGGACTTGTTAGAGGTAAAAATGGAAATGAGCTGCAGGTCATGCTCCAGATCTTTTTGATCTGTTTGCATGCTGTATGTTAAAGGAGGAGGACAGCTATTATCTGGCAGATGATGGTGGCTGAAGTATCCTGTTCCCCAGGCTGGTTCTCAGTCCCTGCTGACTGCAGCTGCTGGTGCTGCAGCACTTGTCCAGTGAGCCAGACCAGACCCCACATCCTTTGGAGAACAGCCCCTGATTTTGCTGACTGGAGGAGTGGAGTCAGCCTGTGGAGATGTCCTGGGTGCCTCAGGCCAGGACACAGTAAGCAGGGCAGGGTATAGTGAGGCTGAGGTCTGGGGAGTGGAAAAAGAAGAGATCTCACCCAGTTCCCCAAACTGCTCCCAGAAAGAATTTTTCTTTTTCAAAATGCTCAACATGTTCAGAGCAAGCAGATTCCTTGTGTATGTGACTGTGGCTGACCAGCCTGGGATCAGCTGTGATTTTTCTGTGGAACCATACCTACTACACAAGCAGTTGCTGCAAGGACTTTGCTGAAGTTTATAGTGTGTGTATGTAGTTGCTAATTCAATAATGCAGGAAGTATGTGCTCAGCTTTAAGCAGTTAGTGCTTGAACTGGTGTCGAAACACAGAACGGCAAAAGAATGCCAAGTTACTGGCCAGTTACCATGCAAACAAAAACATGTTATGAAATATGACATCTCCTTGGAACAGAGGCATGCTGTGTTGGGAGCGTTGCTGGAAATTTGGAGATGTATATACATAATTTCTTTGTTCGTGTCTGTACTGCATGGAAACGACCTGGAACCACACCATCACAAAACTGTGTGAAGTTAACAATCCCAGTACAGAAGCTCTGGTGCCCAAACAAGTGAGGATGCAAAAAGCTAAGTCAGAAATCAAAACTGTAGTTCTTGTCTTTACAAGGCAACTGCAGTGAATGTTAAAAATATGTGCTCTCTTATGGGCCAGGTGTCAGATTTGGAAAGTAAAGTTCTGGTCCGTTTTAATGGACTTTTTATAGGATCTGAAGTCATCCAGCCTAGAATGTAGGTTATTATTTCTCCATATAGCTCACTTTCCTTTAAGTTAACATGCAGATTTCACTTAGATGTTCTGCTTGAGGCTAATGTAATCATTCTATTTGAAAGCAACCAACCACAGGCAAAATGGAAGTGCAAAATGATACCATATTCTGTTTCACTGGCCCATCATCTGATGCAAGTTGAATTCTGCCAGGAGCAATAGATTTGTACTTGGTAATCTCTGTTTTGTCACTAATAAAGACATTTTATTATGAAAAGGCAGAGATCCAGCTGCTCCTAAGAAATTCTGCTTCTCCAACAAGCTGACTTTCCTTTGGTATGAAATTTGTTGTCTCCTTCTACCTTTTTTCTTTCTGATGCCCCACTCTCCTTGTCATTGCAAGGAAATGATCCTCTGTCTCATGCAGCTCACATTCTTGAATTCACTGCCTGACTGATTAGCCAAGGACACGCACAGCCAAAGTACTGGGTGTGAAGCTCTGTTGCCAGACAGCTTGCTCAGAAACACTTCAGTGGAAAGTGGAGAGGGGGAAGAAACCCACTTGCCAGTTTAAGGACAAAGCTTATTTACTATTAAAACTTCTCCAGTCAGCAGAAGCAATACTAGCTGCAAAGCTGCATTTGCATTTATAGTACAAATATGAAAAATGAACTCTACCGCAAGCATGTCCTTAAAGAGATTATAAATCCACTCCCTTGACTGGTATGCAGTGCACTGTTTTGATTGTTGTATCTAGATATGTTGCACTTGAAAGTGCAGCGTATGGTATGCTTGGAAAGACACTGATTTTGCAGACAAAGTAATTTTACAGTGGAAAACCCTGTAATGAGAGCAACCCCACTAGTAGGGGACTGCTGTGTTGTTTTATTGGATATCTGTAAAGTTTGGCATGTGGTGGGTTAATAATTAGATACTCTTTGTGTATAGTTCAAGTGAAGGCCACCAGCTATGACTTCACTTTGGCTGGGGTTTCCCTGTAATCCATTTAGCAAATTAAAGAGATTACTTTGATTGGTGCCATTATCTCCTATTCTCTTGCGGTTGAACCACTTAACCTGTGCTTAATTGAAAGAGATAGAGAGGGTACAGTAACAAATACAATCAAATGAAAGGGGCAATAGGATCTGTAGGCCAAACAAATGATCAGCACTAGGCTAACAATAGCAGATTAGAGGTGAGATCAATTAATTAGAAGCTATTGTAGGCGTTGGGTGGCTGCCAAGCTTTCTAATAGCCTAAGCCATCATGCAGTTCTGTTTAGGAGGATTTTAATGACTGGGAGTTGATGCGGTTATTTCAATAATTACCTATTTTAATAATTACTTCATTAGAATATAAAATGTATTGTTCTGCAGGCTCTGTGGGAAAGACAGTTTTGTTAACGGTGCACCTGGATCCAGGGGTGGGTACATACCGGCGCCGATCGTGCCCTACAACATCTCTGGCTTGGAGCTGCCAGGATAAAGGTCACCGACCGCCTTGGGATCCCCAGCCTCATACCAAGAGGCGCAGGCCTGGCCGTATTTCCAGAAGTGCTGCCTGCAGGCCTTTGGCTGCTGGGGGCTTTGAGCAACAGCTTGTGAGTTTTTGTTGTCTGCAGTGCTGTAGGGGTGCCCAGGTATGTTCCCATTTCTGCTCAGCACCAAAGGCTCCAGGTCATGGCTCTTGTACCCATTTCTGAGTCAGTCAGAGCAGATAGAATAGGAGCACAGACATAGGAGTAGGTGGTGGCTGGTAGAAGTGAGCGAGGCAGAAACATTGTCTGTCTGCTAGGAGATGAGGAGTTGTTTCCTGCACTGGTGCAGGAACATTAGGTGCATCCTCGGGTGCTCCAGTTTGACCCTCATCCCAGCTGTTAGGATAACCGAGCTCCATGCCTGGTATGTGTTCAAGTGAGCAAAGTTGTAAAGAACAAGCTTTGATCTCCTCAAATACTATGATTTATTAGTACTCGTCCATACAGGCATAGAGCAGTTGGGTAGGTAATGTACTTTTTATGTGCAGTAGCAAATAATTTCTTTAAATGAACTTTCTAGGAGTCACTGAATTTGGTTTCAGAGGCAGTTGAGACTGTAAGTTTGAAAAGTTGTCTGGGAGCAAGGAAATTACTGTAAAATCTTCAAGAAAGGCTTTAATGCTAAATGCTTTCCTATATTTATATATGATGAATATGGTGGCAGGTAGATTTACACATAGCCATGTGTGTGGTACTACTTTTTTTTTATTTTCTGCGTGCTGAAGAAGACAAATGTTGCCTCTGGAGGAATATCCCAAGGAAGCAATATTTAGATCTGCAGAGCAGAATTTACCTGAAAGTTAATGTTTAAAATACAAATCTATTTTCTTCCATTGGAGGGGATTGAGGGAATGGTTAAGGAATTGGAGAGGGAGAATTTTTCCTGAAACATGTAAAATTATTTAGGTGCAAAATTTCAGCAAACTTTTTTTGTGACTTTTTCAGGCTGATGATTTTACCTGGATGGGAATTGTGCTGAGAAACTTAAATAAATATGCAATTTAATTGTAGCTTTAATTCTAGTTGCTGATGTTTCTGTAAAATGGTAAGCTGGGTTCTTGTTTTGAGCGTGTGCATGAACAGGATTTGCTCTGAACTGGGATGCCAGATTCCAGGGGATTAGCATTCAAGGAAAACTTGTAATAGAATAATAGCAAGTACTGCTCTGAATTTGGACAACACTGAGTGGCAGATGTACACAGAGATAAAGAAGAGAGCATAGACTCCGGGAAACAGAAGTCCTGGTCATATAATTTCTCTGTAATAATGAAGAAAATTAGAGAGTGTGGTATTTTGGTAGTGCTTGGTGAGGCTGCATGTTTCGGTTTGTGAGTAAGTGCTCAAAACATCTTGGGGTTTCCCAAACTATACAATCCTTCTGGAACATTGTGTCAATAATCTCCAGATGTGTGAGAATATCACAGACATAGCCATCCTGTGCCCTTTTCTGTCTCTGATCTTGATCAGAACCATGTAAAATGCACATGCATGTGATAAAGCAAAATAATTATTTAGTGTAGTTGAATTTGTTATAAATTCAGGACAGACCAGCTTTATCCAAAGAGTGAGTGAAGTGACTCTAATCCAAACAGCTTGCTCCCTCCTTCTAAGGGAGGAAGGTGGTCAATAAAGAACTCGGTATCCTGGATGGCCTTGGTTCAGCAGACACACAAGAATGGCTGATGCACAAAACAGACACACTGAAGTTGGACTGTTGAAAGGAATAAGCAGTCAAACCCTTTTATCAAGTCTTTGTGGTACTGAAGATTTCTTCGACATTTGGCACTGGCCATATTAATTTTTGCAGTACATATCTGCTCAGGTTTTAATGATATATTTTTCATAACTAACATCTATGTTTCTGAAATAACATGCATGAATGATTAATTTTGGAGAATAGAATCTAAACCCCTTAGCTTGGATGAGGCAATTTCTTTTAAATGAGTAGGTTGAACAGGCATCAGAGCTAAATATCCTCTTACTCCAAGGGATACTAACCCCTCAGGGCAGGATTCAGGTCATTAGCAGGTCAGTTTAGGAAAGCATATACTGTTGCTGCCTCCATCCATCCCGGCCTGAAGATAAACATAAGACTCCAGTTTCCATTGTTACCAGACCAGGAACCCTCACAGGCCATAACAGCAGCTTAACAATTGTTAAAATACATTTGTGAGTTTAAAAGCTTAGAGGTTTTATCAGTGATAGAAAACATAGTGGGTTTGGTGGGTTTACAAAGGAACGCATTAATCGAATCCTATGTGCCCCATCAGAACTTTATATTTAAAATCTATATGTATCTACTTACATACTCCAAGAGAAGTGCATGTATGAAGAACAAATGACACACCGTGGACTGGTACGTTTAAAATTTATCAGCAAGCATTTAAGATGGCTGCAGTCTAAGGTTACGCACTAAAAGGACAAGTAATCTGGCCATACCAACTGTATGCCAATAAACTTGTTACACAACACTATCCTATATTCATTTATGTGCCATATGGGTTATAGAAAAGCTATTTAAGAATCTTTTGGAGGGCTTTAAGTTTTATTGTGACTTTTTTTTCCAAAATCCTGCTCCTGCAGAGTGAGGAGGTATGCTTATTAAACTGCAAAACACCTTTAGAAATGACCTAAGAACTTTTCTCTTACAAGAGTTGATGTTATAACCTTCAAGTTTTAACTTGTGGGCACACCAAACCTTTTGTGCTCGCTGGTGCAGCTGAAGGTAGTTGTTAAACTTTCACAAGAACAAAGTGGCTAGATTCCCCAAGTTGTCCCTTTCTGCATAGAGCAGGGAGAAGATGGCCTCTTTCTCTACCCTTGTGCTTTTCATGGAATTACACTGCACAGCCTTAGAAAGGACCTTAACTGCATTGAAACTGGAAGGGACCAAAAGTTATCAGTTAAAGGGGAGGGGATGTGTTCAGTAAATTAATTTACTATACGATGCATCACCTTTCCCCATGGATATTGCCACCCTTTTGTGTTTGCTTATATATACCATGTGTATGTGTACTAAATACCAAAATCTAGAATGCTGTATCTGGTAGAGGGACAGAAGGTAGAAAATGTATATTTTTATATGGTTAGGGGATTGGCATTAAGTGTTTTTTGTCTGTTTAGATTGTTTAGAATCTCTAAGATATTGGATGTATTCTCAGGGCTTTAGAGATCCCAGGTCTAAAACTGGTGTTCTCTTAGTTGGGGTTTCAGACCTTGTGTGACTCCATGTACTCTCAGCAGCTCTTCCAGATGTGAGTGTGCATGCACATCCACAGTGATGTTGTCTACAATGTGATTTCAATAGTAGTATTCACAATTTCTTTCCTCCCTAATGACCTCTCCAGTTTAAAGATGTACATTGGAGAGACACAAATTGAAGTTTTTGTTAAAAACCCAAATCTGTTAGTAATCTGGGTTGAAATCCTACCCTGTGGACATCAGTGACAAAAATCCTATTACTTCAGCAGGGACTGGATTTCAGTCTTTGTGCTTTTTATGTTTATAAGATTCGTGGAAAAGCCAAGTTCAACACTAAAAACACATGCAAGGTATAAAAACAAAATGCCGACATGCAGACTCTCAATAAAACAGGGTCTAATAAGTTACTGTCCAATCTGGATGACAGATATTGTGTAATACTGTTTTAGCAGTCAAATCTGCCTTTATCATGATTTAGAGTTAAAGAAGGAGATGTTCAAAATATTGCCAGTGATTTTAATGTAAAAAGTAAATTACAGGAAGTTAAAGAAATGTGTCAAGAAGGAGGCCTGAGACAGGGTTCAGCAGCAGAGTGTAATGGATTTGATCACTCCTGCTTTCTTTAGGAGGAGTCACTGTGTAAAGTATTTGGAGATAATCTGAGCAGAAGGGCCACAGCCAAAGCCCTGTATTTCTTTTTCCAAGTCTCTGATGCAGAACATTCTTAGTTCTTTCACTGCCTCTTGAATTCAAATCCTGGCTTTGTTAGTCCAAATAAAATATAAATCCAGGATATATTTCAGTCCCATCCGTATGTGCCGGGTGAAGTACAACAGGTGGAATCCATTTGCTGAATAATTACTAGGATGCAAACAACGAGAAGCTTTACAAGGAAACCATCTCTCTTCATCACAGCTCTGGTGTTAAGGCTCTATTCGTGCCTGATAATCAGCAAAATTTCAAAAAAGCAGTAATAAAATAACTCGGAGCCTTCTCCCCAAAAGCCATGTGTTAAAACAATGAAAGACTTGCTGTTCTTTCAGCAAAAATTAAAACAAATCCTTTGAAGATTACTGCAATTATCTTCCCCTTCCCTCTTTTTACCCATAACAAGATTTTGCAGCTTTCTGCTCTGACAGGGGGTTAGAAAGGGAAGTTCATTTCTGGAGAGGCTGAATTCTGGGTGCCTGATGTCAGAGCTCCTCCTGCCCATGCCTCCATCCTGCCCTCTTGAACTTGGTGGCAAAGCTCCTTTTCATTAACTTCAGCTGTACAAGGTCAGACCAACCTCAACCTCAGAGTCATCTGCCTCTGGAGAGACATTTGTATTGGCCTTAGCAAGAGGTAACCATTTATTCTCTTACACCTTTTAATGCCATCTATGACTCTCACCTCTCTGAGTTGATAAGCTTTGGATTAAGCTGCTTTTGCACATGGAAGTTACTCCACCTACATCCATCTCATGCTGTGCTGCTGCCTTCCCAGCCATTGGTGGCTTTGGATGTTTGGTGTCCCCAATACCATCTGTGTTCTGCAGACACCGAGTACACCTCAGGAACTGAAATCAGGCCTCCTTGGGAGAAACTTCAAGCAATAATTAAAAAAATAAGGGAGTTTTGGTATTTTTATTTGGTGATGAGTGCAGTTGGATTCTGTCTGGGTGAGCCTAGTGAACCTGATGGATTTGTGCGGGGTAGAGGAGCAAAACTGGTCATTTCTTCTGGCAAGAGAAGGGAGTTGCTGGTTAAGGAATGTGGGCTGTGAATAGAGAGATCTTGGTAAGGGGAACTGTGGGACTGGCTCTGCCACAGCACCTCTATTAGCTTGTACTACTTCCATAAAATGATGGGGAGCCATAATGCTTTAATTTCTCTTTTTCCTTGTTCCCTTCTATTTCTTTAGAAATTTTATTAGTATGGTGGAAGATACTGATAAGTAAGGAAACTTTGAGGCACTGCCCTTTTCAAAATTTGTTCATTTAATTAAATCACTGGATTATGAATTGCAGATTCCTTTTTGATAAGGGTGGTCAATGGAAATTCCTTGTTGAATGAAGGAGTGACATAGAAATAATTGTTGTGGGTTTTTTTTCCTTGTATTAAATACTGTAAGAATAATATTTCTGATACTTTTTTCTTTTTTTTTTCAGTTTTGTATATTTGATATTGTATCTGTCAATGCCAAGATGCAACTAAGGAAAGACTGGCATCCTAAGTACTCATTTGATTTGGTTTTGTTTGTTTTTGACTTGAAGCATGTACTGCCATGCAGATTTGCAATTTTCCCTCTGGGGTTGCTGTTTGGAGCATTGCAGAGGTTGATAATTTCCTCTTTCAGAACTCTAACTTCCCCATAGCTACCTATTGTCAGAGTTTAGGTGTAAAACCTGTAAAGTTTTAAAGTCCGGGTCTTGAATTGCTTGTGATCTATTGATGCGCAGAAGTATTTCATGTGACTTTAACATGATATGTTGTTTCTCAGTAGCATGTTCACTGGGTTTTTTTGAGTTTCATGACAAGGGATTATTAGCATTAATATTAGTATTGCCATTTTGGTTGACACCTCCTTGCACACATTGACATCATTTGTTGCAGAGCAAAGGTTCTTCCTTGTGAATGTGTTGTATGTTTTGAAAAAAAGCCCACAAATAAATGGCAACCCTGCGATATGGTGGAATCCTGCTCACAATTAATTACCTGCTGAATAAGAAGTGGATCAGTGACAAAACCCAACAGAGCTGAAGCAGCTTGCTGCAGTAAGATTTTTCAGGGTGTAAACCATCTCTGGGCAAAGGCTGTGTAATAATTCTACTGTATTCCCGATAAATTCTTGAAAAGCCTTAAATCTGATCTTTAAGTTTGACAGATATGCTATATATGTGTGGTGGTTTTTACCTACTGTAACTCTGTGTCCTCTGAGTACAGCTACGAAAAACCTGTGAGATTGTTAAATGGGAGCTTCACCTGCCAGTCTGTACTGCAAGATCTCTATAGCAACCAAACATAAATCAAGAAAATGGCCCCTTTTGTAAGTTGGTTAATAGGCACAACATGCTTCTTTAGAAAATCCAACTATTCTTTCAATAGACTTTGATTGAAAGTCAGCCTTTTCTACAGACACATTCACATTCACATCTAGTAGCAGCTTGTATGGCTGTCCAAGGTCTAATTTATTACCCTTTAAAGATTGGGCAAAGAAAAAATGGTTCTCGGAACAATGTTTACATTCAGAGGCATAAGCACAGTGCCACAAAAGAGCATCCTTTTGTTCCGAATCCAGAATATTAATCTTTAACCTACTTCTTATTTCAACTCCTCCTGCTTTTATTTGGTTAGCCACAGTCTTCCCTTGTAATTGAAATCTTAACGATTTAATACCTTATTTATTAGCAGCGCTAGCAGAACAGAGCTCTCTGCTGTTGTTTTTCCTAAATCTTGATGTGTATTGATACATTCCTTGGACTTTTCTGCTAGTACTGTGAGCTGACTCTTCTCCTGAAGAGGTTTCCCATAGCAAAGGCAAGCATTTTGGCCACTGGTGTTCCTGACATAAAATTCTGGTGTGCTAACCAGGATGTAATCTTCGTCCTGCTTTATTTAGAGAGTTATACAGTGGGAATATTTCTAACAGATATATTGTGTTCAAGCCCCCGTAAGTGCCAAAGGAAAACATGCAAGTGTGATACAGTAGAGGAGGAATTGGATGCCAAGGTGTTTTTATGTGAGATCTGGAGCTGACTCAATAACCAAATAGTAGATTTTCCTTCAAAGGAGGAGGAAAACTTTGCAATTCCCCATTTCTTTCTGGCTGTGGGGGAAAAATAAAAGTACATCTGGTTCAAATATATTGCAACAGGAATTAACCCGCTTACTTTCAACCAAGACAGGAAGCATGGGAGAAGTGGTTTTCAGGGAGCAGATAAATTAAATGCATTTAGCTTGGTGTGGGCTATTGCGTGTCCCTGAGCATGGGGGGTATCTTCCCTGGATGGAGGCAGAGAGGGGAATGGATCAGAGCTCTTCAGGCACCTCATTCCTGGCCAAAGTGGGAGGGATCAAGTGGTGCCTGCTTACTCTGAAAGCAAACTGAAGAGAGCTTGGGAACTGGGGTAGGGGAAAAGAAGTACTCTGCAAGAGCAAACTAGGGGCTGTCTTTAGCAAAATTGTGAAAACGCCCCTTATGGTTCTCCTGAGAAACAAAAAGATGCGAAAATTTCTTTGCCTCAGAAGTGTTCCAGGGATCCACATATGGATGCCAGGAGGTCTGTGTACGTACATGTACATACACAGATACAGATGGGTATGCACACGCACAGCACACATTAGTGTTTGCATGCCTCGAGTAGGCTTTAGATGGAGGCACAACCCATAATTTGAATTCCCATTCTACTTTTCTGTTAAAAAGTTGCCAAAATGTGCAAAGTTGTGTATGAAGCTGTTAGCTTGTTAGTGCTTTGTTGGGTGCCACTTTCCCTTTTAGAGTTAGTGTGGGATACTACCTGGGGGAATTCTTTGGCAAATGGTGCCAGCAGGCACAGTGTCATCACCATGCCAAGTGCCAGAATAATTTTCATCCATTTTGTTAATGTGCAAAAAGCTAGTTAGTATATGTTACTTCACTGCATAAAAAATTAAAAAATTACAGGATGGGTCAGGTTGGAAGAGACCACAGTGGGTCATGTGGTCCAACCTCCCTGCTCAAGCAGGGCCATCCTAGAGCACATGGCACAGGATTGTGTCCAAGTAGTTCTTGAATATCTCCAGTGAGGGAGACTCCACACCCTCTCTGGGCAACCTTTCAGGCCATGGTCACTCACACAGTAAAGAAGTTCTTCCTCATATTCAAGTGGAACTTCCTGTGCATCAGTTTCTTCTAATTTTTTCTTGTCCTATTGTTGGGCACAACTGAGAAGAGCCTGGCTCCATGCTCTTGACACCTTCCATGCAGATACTTGTAGAAATTGATAAGGTTCCTTATTATTTTGTTTCATCTTGAGCCTGAAAATGCCCAGCTCCTTCAGCCTTTCCTCATAAGAGAGATGCTCCTGTCCCCCGTTGATCTTTGTAGCCTTCTGTTGGACCTTCTCCAGGAGTTCCATGTCTCCTTTGTACTGGGGACCCCAGAACTGGACACAGCACTCCAGAGGAGGCCTCACCAGGGCTGAGTAGAGGGGCAGGATCACATCCCTTGCTCTCCTGGCAGTGCTCATCCTCATGTGCCCAGGACAGCATCGGCCTCCTTGGCCCCCAGGATACACTATTGGCTCAGGGACCGCTTTTTGTGCACCAGGAGCCTCAGGTCCATCCTCACAGAGCTGCTTTCCAGCAGGACAGCCCCCAGCCTGTGCTGGTGCATGGGGTTATTCTTCCCCCAGGACAGGACCCTGCATTTGCCTCTGTTGAATTTCAGACCGTGCTTCTCTGCTCATCTCTCCAGTGGTATACAGCATATGTCCTGATGTTATTAACTGCATCAGTAATACCGTAGCAAATATTTGTTAGACATCTGTCACCCCTCTGACTGCAGTTGGTGAAATGCTGCAACCTGCAGTCCTTTCTCCTTCCAAAAGCCTGTGGAACTGCACTGCTCACATTATTTCACATTGATAATGGGGAGATAGGTAGACTGCTTCAGAGTAGTAGGCATATGGGGGATGTTTCTTGGCATCTTGAGGAGGTTTTCAGTTTAGCTCTGCTTTTATTTCAGGTCTGGTAGCCTGCCTGATACATGGGGTGGTGGAGGAGGTGTCTGCTGTATATTTTTAAAAACCCTCAAAAACCCACAAAACTAACAAAGAACAAACACCCAAAGCAAACAAAAAAATTAAACAAACAGCAAAAGAACCCAAGCAAATCTTTCAGAAGTGGTCACCATTTTCAGAACCTTTGCAGGTGTGCCTGTCTCCATACTCAGGATGAGAAATACCTTTGAAAAATTATTAGGTTTACATATTAAACCCACCACCTCACTCTACCTACGCGGCCTCTTGCGAGGACAGTTATCACAGACCTGTGCGCATTAGGGCAACAAGCTCCTGGCATGAAACTCCATTAAGTCAGCAGTTGACACATTCTGCATTTGTTTCTGCATTTTGTTTTGCCCTGTGGAGAGTGTGTTACAGCAGTCCAATTCCAAGCTGACAAAAATACGGATAAACTGTGACAAGGTTTGCGTGGAAGGGAATAGGTCATGCCCTTTTCACCGGTCTTGAGCAGAGGGAAGTGCTCTTGGGCATGACCGCTCCATGGGTGCCCAGGAATAGTCTGCAACCTAATACACAGGTTTTAAATCTATTAGGAACTGACAAGTTGTTTTATTAGTGGCAATGACATAATTTTCCCCAGCTTTTCCAACTGCTTTCTTCTGTGCTGTTAACACTATCATAGTCTCATCTTAGGCACAGGGGCCGAGTCCCACATTAAGAAGATGATATGAAAAAGGGGGTTTGAAAGCAAAGTGCAATCATAAAGCATTTTTCTTTCTTTTGTACTTCTGAAGCTTCCACTGAAAGTAATATTTTGTACGTAATTTTTTTTAATGTTCCAGCCTAGTCCCACATGTGGGATTAATTAGACAAGACAAATGGCTATGCGGAAACTCATCTCTTTCTGGGAGGTTGTTTTCTGATGTTGTCATCCCATTATTTCCACTTTTCAGTTGCTTGTTTGAATGACTGATGGACTCAATCGCTTCTTATGTTTGATAGGCAAATACAGCACTCCACTTTGCAGTGTGTGTGTATGTGTGCGTCTACAGTAAACATTCATTTTTAATTTACTCTGTTTACCTTGAGGGACTGCCAAGAAGTGATTCAGATATTCCAGTGCAAAGGGTTTTTCTATTGTGATACAGGACAAAGGAATGTTGAGCATATGCTCTTTCTTCAAAGAAAAAAGAATATTGTTTATTTGTGCAGCAACAAGAGGGCTGGTTTTCCTATGTAAACAGTCGCTTGATTTTGTTTGTCACACAGTCTACTAAATCTTTTATTCCTGTGTTTAAAAGGAAAAGTTTGCTGTGCAATGACAAAGAATTTCAGCGCACAGTTCCAGTGTTGCTGCTCTCCACGCACTGTTGCATGGTGAATATTACAGGTTTCATCCATCTCATGCTGCCAGCAGTTTGCTTTGGGGTAAATGCTTTCCTAAGGGACTAATGAATGAAAAAAGCTCCTTTTGCAGCCCCGTCTGGTCCTATAGACAGATGAGTGTTGTACACATCTCTGTGACTTCAGAAAGCAGTGCTGGCCTGATGGCTGCTGCTTGCGTTTGGGCACAGACTCTGTCTAGCTAGTAATGTGGCTCACTGGACCTGCAGTGGTACTTGAGAAAGAGATACAGATTTAGAAACAGTTCCAGAGCAAAATGGGTCTGAATCCAGATGGACGGATGGATGGGAGAGAGCTTAGAGAGAGAAGTCACCTGCCATGCTGATGACAGTAGCTGTGTGTTAACTTAATGTGGAGTCTCTTTGATGGCTCAGACCAAAATACTTCTTTCTATCTTGGACTGATTCTGAACTTTTTCCTTCAAAATTTCTTTTGGAGTGGGTTACTCAGTTTGATGGTTTGGGGTTGGGTTTTTTAAATGAGGAATTCAAGGGACTGCAGTTCATGTGTCAGAAGAGCTTTTTCAGGGTATTGCATCCCTGGGATGCTGAGGGATGTTGTGCCATCCAGTGATTGGTATCACTGACATCTGATGCCAATATTTATTGAGAAAAGAGGGGGTTGGTTGATGTTGCATCTACTGCTTGTATGGCAGAGAATGACAAACGCATTGCATTGACTGAAAGGCCACTCAAGATCTAACAGAGCAGCAAAACTTCATAATAAAATCATCTGATTAAAGACTTTCCCAATGAAAGGACTTACTTTTTACAGTGGCAATAAAAACAACACATAAACCGGAAAACAAAGTCAGCGCCTCAACCTGTCCCATTAAAGTTCCTGGGATTGCAGTATTCATAGATGTTATTCTGAAGTTTAAATATGGGTTGATGATGATTTATGCTTATGTGGTACAGCACTGTCTTCACACTCCAGCTTGCTTTTTCTCCTTTTCCTATGATTTATTGTCCCAGGAGGTGATATAACAGATTAGGGATGGTTAGCCAGACTGCAGAAAGGATATCTCAGTGCATGGGATAATAGTTTTTTGAAAATAGATTAATTTCACCTTTATCTGGTTAAGCTCTATAAAACCTTTATTTGAATGGTGCATAGAGTTTTTATGAACTGTCCCCGAGCATCTATTAAAAAACATCATTATGATTTGTTCAGCACGATTAAGGAAGAAGCTTTCCCAGAAAATTAAAAAAAAAATCCTGTAAGGCCACAGCAGTCACAGTTTAACATGCAACAAACAATGTGATGGATGGAGAGGGATGATGACATGTCTTTTCTTTTGGATTTATTGAACCAAATTTCTATATAGAGTCTCCATATCTCCATGTCTGGTAGGCATTGGAACAGAAGCTGAAGAATACAGATAATTTTAAAAGGGAGATTCTAAAATGTGTGTAAATTGAAGATGTTGTAGTTATGTCCCAGCCTAAGATGACTGAGACTGAACTGCAAAAATACAGCAGTCTAGTTTTGGTCTCTTTTTGTCATATGCTGAGATTTTATAAAGCTGCAGTTCACAACTGGGAGTTTGTTTGTAGACAGACTGTAACTTAAGAGTCATGTTTAGTAAATATTCCTTGGGGCATTTGCTTGGTAACAGTTGTCCTTAAGCTGGGAGGGAGATACCAGACAAATACAACAAGGTGCAATTTTGATTTCGTCATATAAACCGGGAGTTAGTAAAATAAAAAATTCTTTACTAAATTAATAAGGAAGCCATTACTTCTGCATTTGGGTTGTAAGATTCCGATAGGTTACTCATTCAGCCAAATATCAGCACATCCATAACACAGATTTCAAGTCTATTCTGTACTCAACAGGCAAGTAATTCATTGCCATTGCTATTATGATTTCCTGGAGTTCAGTTAATCCCCTTTCTTTTTCTTTTATTGTAGCAAATGACTGTAGATACAGGTAAAATAGAAACCTTTCTGTAAATGCTGTATCTTGGAAAATAACGTACAAGAATTTTCTTTGACGGTTTTGTATCTGTCTTGTTCATGCTCCTATTTTAATTTCTACAATCTATATTACTCTAATACTGTCTTTAAAAAGTACTTAGGTGTTTCTAGAGGTTGCATTATTAGAGCCAATACTGTCTTTAAAAAGTACTTAGGTGTTTCTAGAGGTTGCATTATTAGAGCCATGGTCAGGTAAGGTAAAAATTGAGGTCAGATTTTTAGTTTTTTAATTGTTCCTGTCTGACACTGTTTCCTTGATGGTGGATGCAGAAAAGTTTAAAGCTTGATGTTGTAAGTGTGTGAGAAAATCCCGGTGCAGTGTGTTTGCTGCTGGAAGATATCAAGCACAGTTCTTTGGGCAAGACTAACTCTGCTGCTTGTAAGGAAAATGGTCTAGCTTTTGTTTGTTTGTACTTGCATAGGAAACCGCTTTTTGTTCCAGTTCTACAAGATACCAAGTAAAAAGCCCTTAGTTTGCTGTGTTGAAAAGTAAACTGACAGAACCACAGATAGCTCAAAATATTTGCCTTTTAAAAGGCCTGTGACAACAAATAGACTATAGTGATGAGCTGAGTGTAACAGCCATGTGTGGAGAATGGAAAAACAGACAAAATAAAAAAGCTGAGAGCTAAGCAGTGCATATTTGCAGCAGGGAAATTTCCTTGAGTGTATTTGCAGACTTGTGTGTGTGTTTCTGCACACCTGTGCAAAATGGTTTTAGTGTCAGCCGCTTCAGAGATCCATTATTGAGACACCAGTTCTGAATTTGTGGACTCCATGCACCCATGCCTTTTCATTTACCATTGTCTCACCATTCTGGGAACAGAATACTGAGATCTTAAATAAGAATATAGTATGTGTGTGGAAGAAGAATATAATACATGTGTGTGGCCTGTGTGGCAGTGCCTTGTCAGAGGTCTGTGCCATGAACTGACTTGGCGAAGCCTCGCACCAGCAGCGAGAATTTGCTCCCCTGACCCTATTCCTTCCTTCACAGCTCTCCCTTCCTTTGCCCACTGCTCTAGAATCTCCAGGGCTTGAAAAACTGAATCTTCCTTCTTCTCTCTCTGAAGTCCCTGTTGGGAGGAGGAACGGCCTTGGTGCATTGGGCAGAGGTGGGAGGAATGCACACAGTCCTTCCTTTGATCCCACAGGCATTGGTAAGAAAACTGAAGCAGCCAAGGAGCAGGAGATCCCAGTGGCCCTACAGCTGGTAGGTGGTTGGGGCTGCTGGGAGCCAGAGCCAGGCTTTGTACGCAGCGCTACAAGTCTTGCTGCATGTGCAGCAGGCACCAGGTAAAGGCTGAATTCTGCCTGACATGAAAACAATAAAAAATAAGAAGAAAAACATGTAGATAACTCATGTCATTAGAAGTTAATTAGAGAAATGTGAGTAATATTACACCCACAGCTCTGGATGTGAAATGATACTAAAGCAGCTGTTTCACTCAGGGGACACATAGATGAGGACTAAGAACGGCTTAGTTAGGGAGAAATAACAGTAAGTTCAATATAAATTGCTACCAAAAATAAATTTATTGCAAATGTTTATTTTGCTTGATTGCCTTTGATATGTGCATGCTTTTTAGGGAACGGAGAAGGAATTGTCTGCAAGGAATTAAGCAAGTGACATAGTGAGGGAATTAGCCTCTGTTAGATCCCAGCCCTAATGGCTCCAGCTCCCTCTCGGTAGAAGCCCTTGCCCCACATCTGGCTGCCAACTCCGTCTCCTGCTTTTCATTAGTGCTCCAGCCCAAGTTTCTAGAAAGAGCGAGTGTGTAATGCATCCTCTGCCTCTCCTCGGGACAGAGCAGGGTTTAATCCAAACGTGAAAAACACGGCCCGAAACTTATTTTTTTTCCCCCCCTCTTTTTTTTTTTTTTTGAGCAATCTATCTTTCAGGAGGTGTGTCGTGCAAAGGGAAAACCGAAAGGTGGGCGGCTAACAAGCGTGCAGGGAAAGTCGGAGCAAGTAGAGACGCGGCGTACGAGGCGCTGCATTCATTTTCCCCTGTTTTTGCAGCGCTTGGCTGGCCCTGCCCTGGGTGAGAGACGGATTTGTTGACTCTGCAGCATGGGAAAGAGCCGACAACAGATTTACTATAGAGATGACTTAGCAGCCCCCTCTAAGTGTTATGAAAAGAGTTTAAAATGTTTATATTGGCCCCTCCGATGTACAATAAATTGTTATCCGAAACAATTGAGAATAAAGAAGGGAAAAGTCATAATTGCCTCTCAGGAAATGCAGGGGCTGTTTCGGCGCGCAGGAGCGAGAGGGCGTTGGGTTTCATTGACTTGGTCTGGCTGGAAAGCAGCCTGCCCCACAGGAAGGCCGCGCATTCCTGTCCTCTCGGTGAACCTGCCTGAAAGGAATACAGGAGTTATTGGGTAATCAAGGCTTGTCAGCACCTTGGTTATGCAGCGTGGTTCAATCCGATAATGTGAATGGAACCTGTAATAGCGCTGATGAAAAGCACGCCAGTTTGAAAGGGGCCTTGAATGATTTTTTTGTTCATTTTCTGTTTACATGTAACGCGTTATTGATGTCGTTGCCTTCTAATGTGCCTGCTTGTTTCATAGAAAAACTGGGAATTATTCATTATTTTTAAAGAAGAGGGAGAGAGAAAGAGAGAGGCAGAGGAAGGAGGAGTGAAAGAAAGAACCCTGTTACGTGAAGAAAATTGCATTCGAATGCTGCGACTGAAACATATTGATTTTCTGGCACAGACTTTTTAGATTAAAAATGCCAATACTAAATCCTTTCATGACCTATAGTTCATATGAAGTTCACGTGTCATTTACTATTATTCTGGAAAAAACAGAATCTTTAATGAAAACATAGTTTGAAGGAATGTCCTGCCATCCTGGCATTTGCATGCGATTGTAATAAGACTTGATTAAGAGCTAAACATGCTACTGAGGCGGAGGTTTAGGGTGTTTTTTGTAAATTGAAGTCCATATATCTTTTTTAATTGCTTGCTTGTCTTTGCCCTCATCTCGAGCTTTATATCTCATTTCTTTTCCTTTGTTTTTCTTTATTTTGCTCATTCTTTATATTACGATAAGAGGCCAAAGAAACTCATTTTTCCCACTGCTAAGCACTAGGATCTTGCTTCAGATTTTATGGCATTCAGGGGATCAATGAGTCAAAATGCTATTTTGATCTGCAGTACAGCAAACATTTCTCGTATAAATTCCCAGAGATGACCCTGACTTCTCCAACTGTTTTTACCCCTTCTTAATAGAGACTTTAAAGGTACTGATGCCACGCTAGCGTCAGATTGGAAAATTTAAGGCCAAATCCCTGGCCCAGGTGATTTCAAACTGCTGGCTATTTCCTGCTGTTAACAGGGCTAAATTTCACTTACAATCTCTTTCAAGAGGCCTTCCTATTTGTGAAGGGAAGGCATTGCATTAGGAAGCTGCTGTGTATCTGCTGGCTTCAGCCAGAGCGGATGAGGGACGTGTTCATCTCACTGTGCTGCCCTGGCATTTTGGCTCATGCAGGCTGGTCCATATTATGCTTAATGCTGGCTTCTGGGTGGGAATGTGCCTTCGCAGAGGGGCTCTTTTGCATTTTATCCTAAAACCACACAACCCTGTGTCACCCGTGGCTGTAGTCATTGGAATGAGCGCATATTTATCAATGATATGGCTTCAGCATGGTATGGGTCTGACTCAGGAAAGCAATCGGGCCCTTCCTTATTTAAAAAGGGGCAGAGGAAATCTGCGTGATAAACGTATTTACTTTTCCACAGGTTTGTTTGCCAGCGGCGCTGGCAGGAAGCGGCTGTTGGAATTCAGGCGGCCAGCTGCTTTGCTGGGGAGGCAGCGGGAAGGGCCTCGGCGCCCCGGGCCCTGGCAGGGCTGTCCTCTGGGAGAGCTGCCTCGCCCCGGCCTCCGGCACAGCCTGTGCACAGAGGGCCCTGCTGGGGACTGCAAAACTGGCCTGTTGGCTGTGGGTCGTTCACTCTAGCAGGAAGACCTTCTCCCTGTGCAGGGAAGGGGCACCACCCAGTGCCCTGGGAGTGGGCAGGGCTCTTTGGGCACCACAACTTCCAGGGATGAATTTGGAGAGAAGTTAATACCTTAAGGGCTTCAGTCTCTCTTTTAAAATATGCAACATCTTATGCCTAGGCGAGATCAGTATGTGGCCCTTTTTGAGCACTCTGCGTCACTAAACATATGTATTTGTCTTTATGTAGTTGAAACTGTGAGCTCTTTCCTGGTATTGCCTGTGCCATCCTGCTTCAGGGAGAGCATGGCTGCTTTGGCTTGTCTCATTGTGGGCAGGCTCCTCTCCTGTTTGCAGTCAGCACTGTGCTGGAGAACCATGGCAGCAGTGGGACAGTGCCTGACTGGCAGGAGGTGTGGTTGGCGGGATGGGGGAGTGGCCTTTAGTGGGTGGCACATTCGGATCTAGAGTGCCATGGTGGCCGCCAGGTCTCTGAGCTGTCCTGGTCCCCGTCTGCATGGGCAGCCCTCAGCCCTGAGTACAGCCCACTTTCCCTGCCTTCTGCCTTCAGTCAAAGCATGCCATGCTGCCTGGTATTGTTACTGTTGCTTTCATCTCCCCCTTCTATTCATTCTCTTGGGGAGGACCAAGAAAGAAGTAGAGCCCCATTTGATCAGTTTACGCTCTTTGAATACACCCAGTAACAGCAAGGTTTTTCTTGGCAGGACTCCAGTCTGCCATAACTCCGGAGTGATCAGATGTCCTTGCTGTGCACCACTTTCCATTTTGGCATTGTACTTTGGAAAATTGTTTTCCCCTTGGAGATGTCAGATTGAGGTAGCTTACTGGCTGTAGTGCTGATGGAGGGGCAGAGCGCAGCCCAGGACGTAAAGCAAGCAGGAACTGAGGTTCATCTGCATCTTGCCGCTGAGGCTCTGTCCTGCCTCAGACAAAAATTTAACAGTGACTTGGTTAGATCCACACCTCTTATGTCTCCTTTCTCCTGCATCACACGTGTGGGTGAACGTGAGAGTTGAAGGAAGCGATGTGAGGCCGAAATGGGATGGGAGAGTGGCTGCCTTTCTCAGCTGTTTGCCACAGAGCTCTGCTGGATGCCTGTGGTGTAAGGTTATCACAGAGATTTGAATTCTTCTCATGATATATACAGGGGTTTTTTGTGCTTATTTATCAAAAAGAAAGTTATTTATTCAACAATGGATGTTATACAAAATATTTACTTTCTCTCCCAAAACACACAGAGCTGGCTGCATTGTTCCCTTCTTGGTGGCACCACAGCTACTCCCCTCAGTCAGAAACTGTGGAATAAAAACAAACAGATCAGCTCACATTCAATAGGAATTAGGAAGAACATTTAAAACAGAGCTGGGGTTTCTTCCATTCAGCACATCTTTCACTACTACGGCCCTTGTGCTATGAAGTAAAATATGAACTCAGGGTTGGAAAAGCAAGCTTCTGCCTTACCTTGGTTAGGATGTCCTTATTTGCCTGAATAAATTTAAGGATTTGGAGCCAAAGCAAAATTTTATTTTGAATTTGTAGTGAATAATGTGTACATTTTCTCTTACTTATGTAAAGTCTCGTAAAAGGTGCTGGCATGGCAACTAGAGACTGAAGTCTGTGCAGGTGCAGAGCAGGCAGCAGAAGTGCACTTTGGGCAGCAGTGGTTTGCCTATTAGCCTCCAGCTGGACCTGTTTGATTACTTCTAGAAACTGCACAAGGAGCTACACTCAATATTCAGTCTTAATATTTGGCCTCCATGGGGGGAAAAAAAAGAAAATAAAGAAAGTGATGTAAATAAGCCTCTACAAAAAGCTCTAGAGCTCTAGAACAACTGGAAAAGGGAACTTCCAGTGTACATGTTTGCAGATCTAGCTAATAAGCCCCTTAGGAAATTATTTAAGTTAATAGTAGTTATTTTAGAAAAATCACAGAAAATAATAGAGAACTAATAGTGATAGGTAAGAGCAGCTACTCTGGCAGCAGTGAGCATTGAGTTCTTATATGTAATTTCTGTTCCTGGGAAGAAAAATCCAGGGAATAAACACAGAAAAATATTTAAAGGATAATGGAATTTATGCAGAAAACATCATGGTTTTATAAATACAAAGCAGCACATATGAAGTTTGGGCACGACATATATTGGTTCTTCATACAGCTGATGCCTGAGAGCCCTCAATCTTCTTTCTCCTCTGCACCGGGCTGGTGGCAGGCATCTTCAGGAGTCCCAGTGGTCTGAAATGTGGAACCTTCCTGTAAAAAAACAATCACTTTCTTTAGCCTATAGTTGTTTTTAATACTTGGCAGAGCACTAATTCTGAAAAATGCTAAGTTGTGTTCACAAGCATTTGAGATTGCTTCTTGGTCTGGGGCCAGAAAGTTACCAATGGCCCCTTTTGTGGGACTGTGCAGAGACATTGTGTCTGGAGGAGATGAACAGACTTTGCCCTTTGTTGTCCCTCAGCTCAAAGCTGAAAGCACCAGTAAGGTCTGGACATGGTTTGGAAATTTTACCAAAGCTGTTAAAAATGGTTGGAGGGAGTCTGAAGAACATACAAGGAATCCAAACAGATTAATCAAAGAGCTAGAAAGGAAGAGCACTATTTAAAAGACAAAAGTAAGATGTAATACACCAGGAATATACGGGAAATTTTCACATGATGGAAAGATAACATTACCAGTAATAATGGAATAATAATATTTTAGTAGACACTGGTTTATACGCATAACATCCCCTTCTCCATAAATAGGGCATGTTGAACTATCTGAAGTATAGAGAGAAGATTCTGATTTTCCTCTGTTACTTGTTTATTCCAGGATAGTTATCATCTTTCCTAAATTTTATTTAAAGTTCATAGCAGTCTATGCAGCTAGTGCAGTTTTAGGTTAAGCATATTTTATCCATAATTGCTATATTTGGTTCTCAAGTTATTATTGTAGTTCCTTGGGGTACATTTAAATCCACCTTATTGTAATAGATTATGGAATATAGTGGCTAATGTGTCTAATGTAAAATAGATGACTATAATGATTTATGATCCAGCACTTCAGTTTTATTGAACATAAGGATCATTGTACTAAAATGGATGGTGTATTGCTGGTTTAGCATAAAATACTGAATAACATATTCAAGGAAATGAATGGATTGGCCAGTTCATAATATTCTGCCCCTTCAGCTGAGAGGTCTTTAATAAGCAAGAGTGTCATTACACTTGAAAATGTATGTGTAGGTAATCCATTATCCAGAACAATGACAGTGATCAGATGAAGCTCTTATTAAAGAAGGGCCCTCCTTACAGGGAAATACAGAGCACTTCCCTGCCTGCGGGAAGCTGTGTCCTGTGTCTGTATGTTTCTGGGTTTGTTCAAGTGGTTAAAGCAGTCTTTAACTGTTGAACTAAAAAAAATTCAGGTTTTGGGGTGAGGGATATAAGGTGCTTTTAAACGTGGAAAGCAATCATAGCAGGCTCTGGTTTGCATGGGCTCATGCTGAGGTGCATGTTTGCTGGTTGTACCTGTAAGTTACATTTTTCAGCTTTTCATTTTTATCTCACTTGAAGGCCAATACAAATTACACCTTTGCAGGTACCTTACTTCTGTTTACATCGAGCTTTGGCAGTATTGTCTCCTACTAAATATCAGGAAGATTGATGAATGTCACAAGGGGCGATACCACTGGGAGTATTGCTGGGATAGCTTGCCTCAGTACCACCAGCAGTGCTTGCTTTTGGACAATCAGAGCCAGCAATGACTTCCTGGGGTTTAGCTTCGACTCTTTCACTCTTTGACCTCAAAAAGGAGGATGTGTTTTATTAGTAAGAGGGAAAATTAATAGGAGTCATAACACAGACAGAATACTTTAAATTTTATCTGTCTATTAAAGCATGTTGTTACAAATAAGGAAACAAAGCTAAAATTATGAAAAAACACAGAGAACAAAGATGGTGTTTTAAAATATATACTCAAAGGTAACTGTTAGAGGAATGTAGATGACTGTGTACTTTATTTTCACATTTTCCTACAATCAGAATAAGATATCAGTTTGTAAAAGACTAGCTTCCAGGACTGTGCTTATAATAATTTGTAGTAAAACTCTTATTTTGTTATGTAATGGAGAGAGGAAGAATTAATCTGTTTTGAGGATGTTATCCTGGAATAACTCCACATCCTTTTTCTTAATAGTGCTTGGATAAAGCTGAAAGACACCGACTATTAAGAAACACATTTTTGCATTCATTATATCCATTGTAAAAATGAATAAAGAACTCGTCTTGATATAATTACAGCTTAAACTATTAAAATAAACATGATCAAAGTACAGTAGTTTTGTTACAGCACTTGCAGAGAAGTCATCTCCCCATTTAAACAAGACCTCGCCAGCATTTTGAGTGGGAAGGAGTTTGTTGCTGTTTTGTCATCTATTACTAGCTTTTCCTGTCAGTGAGCATATCCTTTGGCAGACATGCAGAGAGAGTTTTAAAACTATTCAATTTTTTTTTTCAAAAGCCAAAGCACCTACAGTTGCAAAAACACATCTTCAAAATTTTTATGTATCCAAAAACGTTTGGGGTGGCTTTGATGTGTAATTGGATCTTGTTTTATAGTCAAGTCGTTTCAAGTTTTTCATTTCTTACATCTTAGTTTTTTAAGTTGATCAGTCATACCAGCATGCTCTGAAAATCCTGAACTAGCCGCAGCTATGCTTCTAATGCAGGCACAAATTGCACCAGTAGCAATGATTTGCTGATATGGCTTCTTCTACTCTTAATTATTCTACATATATATATAGTTTTGGTGGTAAGAGAGTTAGTGATACTAGTTTGCTGAAGCCTGCCATCAAAGTCTCCTTCCTGCCTTAATCTTCCAGATGGTAGAATGTATGTTTTGAACAAGAAAAGTAGTTGGAGAACATGTTGGTTCTTCGTTGACTCCAAGCTCAAGTTTCTTTTCAGTATCATTGCAGTATGATAGCATGTGAGCCTCTTTTTTAGTGGCCTAGGTAGGCTTGAGTAGAGGTACCTGAAGAGCTGCCAAGACTAAGTGTGTTGGAGCAGCAGCATCCTGCTGCGTGCTCGTGCGTGGTTGTGTTGCAGTTCACATCCCCAGTGGGGTGATGAAGCAGCCTCTTGCTTTCCTCAACACCTGCTACAGGTGCTGTCACCACGTGGGGACATCTGCAGTGTGGTGACTAAAGCCACATAAGCTGATGCAGGATGATGCCCAGAGCTGCTGCAGTGCTGGCTGTGCCCCTGCTGGTTCCTGGGAGGTGAGGGAGTTGGCGCTAAGGGATGTGGCTGCTGAGGGAGGGTAAGGCCCCAGCTCACCCCATTTCCCCCTGTGTTTGAGCTCAGGCCTGTCCCACAGCAAGAGTGCAGATATGTTTTATCACCTATCCCTGCATGCAACTCCTCTGCCCATCGTCAGGAACCACCATGGAGAAGAATAACTCAGTCTCTGAAGCCGAATTATGACTCTCCCTGTTTCTGAAAGCCCTTTGAGTCTTTCCTTTGCCATGGACATCTGGTTTTCACATCACAGTTACTTCAGCCCATAAGCTTCCACAAGAATTTTAAATAAAATATCACTACTAACCAGATCCGTGGGGGAAAGCAGTGGCTTTGCTCACAAATAGGCACATTGTTGAGACTGGAGAAAAAGGGGGTTCTTTCATTCACACTGGGTTACATCACTGAGCGCCAGCCAAATGGTGGAAAATAGCGAGAGCTGTTATAGGAACAAGTTTATGTGCTGCAAATGCAGGAAACATCATTGCTAATGGTGCACATCTGATGCGTATTCAGGCCTTGGCTGTAGCATTTCAGGGGTAGGAGATGGGCCAAGTGATGGCCTGGGAGCTGTGGGCATCGCCTGGCAGGAAGGTGGCCCTCAGGCATGGCAAGAAGGTCTTGTGGGTTAAAAAGAGGCTTTCCTGCACCTCCACAAAGGCATATGTGAATGTCTGGATTTATCTCACCCAGTTTTAGACATCTCTAAAACTTACCCACTAACTCATTACTTGTAAGCCCCCTTGACAGGCGGTGAACAAGCACTTCCAGAGTGACTGTCTAGACAGGATGATACTGAGGTATGCTTATAAATACCTACTAAAGTAGAAAGAGCCTTGATTGACTAACTGAGAACTAGACGTCTAACTTCTAGATGCTGAAATTAAGCCAGATACCGTCTCTTCTTTTAGCTCTCCTTGTGCTTTTTTGTGCGTCTTACAAGTCTTGGTAAGTGTGTGCAGAATAAATTAAAAGGTCTGTAACTGCCTCTGCACATATTTATGATTTTAAAATAGTAACGAGGTCCTGCTGTAGGAAAATTTTGTTAAATCCCTGCTTAGTGAAGATCAGTGACAGCCTAAGCACATATGTCTCCAGATACATATATATGCATATCTATCTATCTATAAAAAACCCTATGTTTTTATATTTTTGTAAGAAAACGTTCCTGTTAACATGACTTGCTGAATGCACTCTACATTTATTCTTCTGAATGGGTACAATAAAAAAAAAAGACATGAAGAAATAAAAGAGACATTTTCTGGTACAGGAGAAACTTTAGCCCCCTAAGGTTTGTCAAAGGATGAGGAACATTCTCCTATATCTGAATGTAGACACAGTACTTAGATTTCTCATAACAGAAAGACTTTTATACTGTATAGAATCAGCATAAAAATGAAAATAAATTTAGTGACTTATTGTTTGCATTAAACATGAGATCATTTCTGTGGTGTGTACATCCAGCCTTTTTGAAAATGAGTCAGATTTATGCATGGATTTCCATGGTGTTTTACTTTTTGTTGCAAAACATGCATTTGACTGTGTCTGATGACATAGAATATTCCTGCCAAGTGCTCAGTTTTTCTTCACACACTTGCATGGCGTGTGTTTGTGCGATATGTGTGAGTTATGTGCTCTTTATTATTTAAAACCATATAAATATATATATACATGTCCACACCTATCTGTCTGTGTGTGCACAGCATATAGAAAGGTGAGGATTATTGTCTTATTTCCAGTTTCCAGGTTGGTTTTGTTCCTCTCAACATGTAGGAACCATTTCTTTTTGTGACATGAAATTCTGTTGCAGAGTGGGGACTGCGCTGGCCATGAGCTGCCAAGAACTACCTTCCCTCTCTAATTTCTGTGGAAAGGGGCCACACCTCTTCTGGTACCTTGTCCTGGTAGTGCTCCTGCTCCAGCACCTGTTGGCTGCAGAGGGACAGAGTGGCAGGGAGCATTTTTGGTCTGAGCTCAGCTTGCCCACCTTCCTTTCTGCTATCAGTAGAGGCACTTGCTGGTACTTAATTATTTAAATGATAACTTCACAATATCAACTGGACTTTGTAGAGTTATGCACAGCAATTTCCCAGATTCTCCCACTCAGCATTTGCTGCACTTTTTGCCTTTGCATTTGAGGAGGTTTATTTTCTGAACAGTGCATTTCCCGCTATACTCAGGCCAGGCAACTAAAACCTGTATGATTCAGCATGTGTGGTTAAAAATCCCTCACAGGTTCAGAGAGTAGAGGAGAGCTTCATCTCTCCATCATGCTTTTCTCTTCTATGTGCCTTACTTGAGGCTGGTAGGACATTCAACTTGGTTTACAAATACAAAGTCCAGCCGGGTCTCTTCTAGGCTGTGGAGCTCAGTGTGTAGATGGAGTTAAACAGTTTCGCATTCCTGAGGAGAACAAGAATGTTTTCACAGCGGAATTTGCTCTGTGTGAATTACAGGAGTTTATTTTTTCAGGATGAACTCCTCGGACAGTTTTTTTTTTGTTTGCTTGTTTTTTTAAAGAGGAGATGATATGCTATGAAAATATCTACTGTAGTTACTAATAGGGTTGTTATTAAAGCTTGATTAGGAAAATTTGGGTTAAAAAGTCTATGTGCTATTGAGGAGGGACAGGAAGAAACATGTTGCAGTATTTTCTCCTCATTTCTGTGTGTAGGGTAAGCTGTGGTAAGCTCACACCGTCGTGCTGTGTGTTGGCTGCTGCCAGATATTTCCTATCGGTATTTCCTGGGGAGCGGGAAGCGATGATGCTGCGTGGGGCACATCTCTAACCAAACATGCCTGTTACTGAGGCTCTGCCAGTGAAGAGATTCTGTGTCACTGAGGTTCCTAAAGTGCTTTTTCCAAGCAGGATTTACTTTGGGTTTAGAAATAGGACAAGAAGCACTACATGAAGCTAAATATTAATTTTGTTGCTTTGCAAGGAGGCCAAGGAACCAGAGGGAGTTGTACTATTCCATCATGCAACATTAGCTGCTTGTCACGTGACTATGTGTGGAGGGAATTTTTATTATCTTTTAATTTGAGCTATAAGGGTAGGACTGAGTTTTTGCCCTTAGACAAGTTCTCTAGGCTCCCTGTGGGTCTCAGTGGGAGGTTTGTGTGCTCATCCATGAGCAGAAATCACAGCTTTGGAGTTTCCCCACACAGACATACTCCTGTGAGGTCCCTCACTTGAGCCATGGGGACTGGCCTTATCTCACAGCATCTTTTGCAGGGGAATTAATCAGCCTCATCTCTACCAAAGGGTCCACACAGATGGATGCCAAAAAGCAGCTGATAGGAAATAACCTTTTGTCCCAGTTAAAAGGCGCATGTAGTCACGCTGAAGTTCTGTTTGGGTTGACACATCCTCAGAGATGGTATTAAGCTGATACATGCCACTGATGTCTTGGGCATCAAGAAGACCTCAGTTCCCTTGATCAGTGAAGCTGAAACTTGGTAGTGGCACCAGCTCCAGTTCAGGTGCCTTGGATCCACCTGCAGGGGAAGACTTTCTCCTTTCAGACATGGTTGCCAGATAACTGGGAGATAAGAAGAGTAGGACAGGACAAAGAAACTGCAGCAACATGTGGGAGCCAGGGACTACTCTGAATATGTGTATTAAATTAAGTGCTGTCCTCTGCCAGGGACAGCAAAGGTAACAACAGCTCTGGGCCACAGAACCAGGTTTTGAGCTCATCGAAGCAATACAGGCACTTTGTAGATGTTCCATCTCTTTTTCTGCTCAGGGAGAGGTATTGGAGAGCTGTCTTGACCTTCTTCTGGAAGAAGAAAAATCTTTGAAGGAAATAAGCTTAAATAAACTTAAAAGGAATTCAGGAAGTCCTTCTTTAGGGATTTGTGTGTGTGGCATTATCCCATGTATTTCACTGCTGTGCTGCAGTGAAGGACTTCCTATGCTGTCTTTTAAACCAGACCAATATACTGCTTACATCGACAGAAAAAATGAGTTATATTCTGCATCATCATCTCTTCCACATTAAAACTAATATATATTTCAAGGCAATGGCAGAAAAAGTGGAGTTGTAAGCTACCCCCTCTGTCTTTTTTTAGTTTTTTTACATCCAGAATGTGACATGACCTATCCTAGATACACAAAAATAAAATTAATGAATTGCACAGGTTATGTGAGACAAGCTTTGATCTACAGGGGCAACATAATACAAACATTGAAATTTTCTGTATTAGACATTAAAACACAGTCCTAATCAGAAACTTTAATCAAAAAGCTTATGGTGAATATTAGCTTCTATTCCAGAGTAGCAAATGCTTTACATTTCATCATAGAATCAAATTATCCATAGAAGCTATTTTTTTTTTATATGCTGTATTTTCACTAGGTTAGGTTGTTTTATATGCATAACTTGATAACAGCCTGTTTCGTAAATGCACTGTCTAGAGGTAGCGGGGTTTTTTTAAGCAAAACCAAGAAGTGGGCTCAGCACTTCCCACACGTTAAAACTGGAACAATTGAAATTTTATGCAGTAGAGGACTGGAAGTGTGTTGTGCAACAGGAGAACGAGTGTCAGCTGGAGAAGACACGGAGAGGGGAGGCTGAAGGAGCCCTGTGTGTTTAGTCTAGCCGAGTGCAGGCTGGGCAGTGACACGGTGTACACTGAGTGCCCCAGAGGGGGAGGCTGCTACAGGGCAAGGGGATTAGTTACACCTAGAAGGACAGTGTGTCCACAAGAGTATTTTGGGAATGCACAGGTCTGAAAATGAACACAGTTTGTAGAGGAACGAGGCTTTTCTGGCCAGCAGAGGAGGGAGGTTCCAGAGCAGCCTCCCGAAATCAGCTGCAGGGACATAAGGTGATGTCCCTTGTGTTTTGTGAGTGGACTTCAATAACACAGTTTTGTGGAAAGATGCTGATGGGAGTCTGTAATCTGGCATGTCCTCTACGTTCCTGCAAATCCAGGAAGATTCACTTGATTATGGCACATGCAAACATCTAAGTTTTTTTTCGCCTAAGACTTAAAGTTCACTGAAAGAAGCAAAGTCATTGATATGTACTATTTTTGAGGAATATGCTAGTCTTTCCTCCACAGATAGGAGGAGGAGAAGGAGGCACAGATGGTGGGGGGAGGTGCCTTCTGCTCATTGCCACTAACAAGACAGCGTAGGTGAGGGGATCCGTATGATATATCCAGTTTATGTGCCAGTGATGGACATTTCCTGTTGCTACCACATTTCTTCTGAGAGACCGTGGCCCTTCATGGCTTGGGATTGGTTTGTTCTTTGGTGGACTACACACAACACAGAAACACTCATAAGGCTGGTAAGACTGAAGGATTCTCCAAATCCTTTGTGTAGCCAAGTTCCACTCTTGAAGGTGTGACTGGTCCACCATAGCATGCCTGTGTTTTCCAAGAACATGTAAACACATCCAGGCATACTCATTAATATCCTTCTCTTCATGCTTCCATGTGATTTTTCTGAACTGAACTGGATGGCCTGAATTATGGTACTCATTACCTAAAGGTTAATGTTAGTACTGTGATGATGGAAGTATTTTGTTTTTTCCCTTCTGTACCACAGACTGTTCAGGGAGAGAGAAAAAAGCCACTCAGGCCTTATTAAATCGCTCATGGACATGGTGTTAGTATCAGGCATCTCTGTGTATTGCAGTGTTCCCAGGCTGCAGGTAGAAGAAAGCACCATAAGTAACATCCAAATGGTCTGGCTCAAACTGCAGATGTGGGGATGTGTGGAAGAGTAAAGAAGCATTTTGACAGAAGTGATAGCGCTAGAGGTTCTCAGTTTTTAGGGATAAAAATCTCACTTTAAAAAATAAAAGGTATGCTCAGTAATTTTGGTTAGGGAACCAGGCCACTCATGCAAATAGAAATACGGTCTTTGTTTTTACTACAAGAAACTGACAGAGGATCCTTTGGTGATGCAATGTGGTGTACTGTTCAGGCTATGCAGTGAATCCTGGGCTGGTGCATGTTTCTGTCATCGGAAAGTGCTGCAGAACATTTGGCTATGTCATTTGGCTAAGAAGCGTCTCTGATTGGACAAATAACACTGAGTTTTTAGAATCAACTGAAGCTACATCATACAGACATAAGGTGGACATCTAGAGATGGGCTACAAAGAGCACAGGCAGAATGAAAGGTGGTGTGAAATTCTGCAGAACAGAAAGGATAAAACATGCCAGGTAACACTGCACTTGCAGGGCAATGTTCTATGATGGGGACTGCTTTTACTGCCTATGGGATGAGAATACAAGAATTAGAGAACATTGTGATGGATTGATTTTGATTAAATATGCCACAAATACTGGATTAAAAAAATCAGACTGTGGTATTTCTACCCAAATGTTTCGTGAGTTCCAGTTATTTACATCATTTCATAAAAAGCAGGGGAAATAAAGAGGTTCTCAAATGCACAGTAATTCTGAGGTAATTTGAATGGTATAAAAATAATAAGCAGGGACGTGTAGGGGTAAAACACTAACCATATTTGTTCTCAGCCATATCTGCAGAGAGTGTATGGCAATTTTCAAAGCAGGCAGACAGCTACCAACATTTTTCTTCAAAAGGGCAGAATTTGACTTTTACCCTTTACAAGAGCATTGAGTCGCCTGTCTGAGGAATCTTCATTTTGCCTGCAATCAGAAGGGGCACTGTGCGGACTAATGTTGATGTCATTTCTCAGCTGGAGCCGGTTCTGTCTAAAATATCAGGGCCCAGTCAACTTTATAGCAGCTGAGCAAATGAAAATACCTAGTTCTGTTTGTAACTTCTCAACCGTATTCACACTTTGGATGCCAGTTTTTACAAATAATTTCTAGATACTGCAAGAAAAATAATCTCTGTAAAGGTCAAACACTGGACGAAGCCTGTTTGGCATCATATGCGTGATTCCATACATTCACATGTACGGTGACCCAAATTTAACCTTGGCCAAAGATAGTAAAGCACTGTCAGAGTCAGTACTTGCACAAGGATTGCCTTTGACATGGTATTTCCTAGATCATTGCAACCTATGGGAGCTGCTAATTATCTGTGGATAACCAGAAAGGTAATACCTGTAATTTCCTTATCACCCCAGGCTGTCTACTCACAGTTGCAGTTTGTTAGTATGGGATGCCAGTATTGTGCAATGTGGGTAAAATCTGCAGTGACAAATGACTTATGAGCCATTTTCAAGGTGACATTTTGATCAGGGAGCTTGTGCCAAGTGTTTTCTATTAAGCATTTCATTTCGCTGCATGGTTAATCAGCAAAAGATTCCTCCAAAAATCCATTATGTCATATGTAATATGTCAGGACCATTTCTCCTTGCTCAAAATGAAGGAGGGATAACAAATGCTTGAAAAATAGCAAGTCTTATTTCTGCTTAAAAGTTTAAAAAAAGGCAAAATAAACATGTAGCTTTGCTTCTGATCTTCTTTAAAAGCTATCTAGATGAGAAACCAGAAATGTAGAGGTTTACTCAGCTTGATATGTTATTCATTATGCAAATACTTTCAAAAGCAATGCTAGCCTGTGTACCGTTATGATATTTGATAAAATCAGTATTAACTATGTGTGTCTTTTGAAGTTGTAGTAAGTCTGGGTCATTTTATATGACTGCAAAGACCTCTTGGAATATAGATCAAATCCCCAGCATGTTTTCCTTTCTTATCAAACCCTTTTCTACATCTAGAAGGCTCAAGTACTAAGACAACCCACAAGCTTGTATCAGAATTGGTCTTTCTTCTTCCTTTCTGTAAATGAGAAATGAATTTTATGTACGCTTACAACAATGTGCTTCTCTTTTAAGTCAGGGTCAGCATATATTCAGTTTTAAATGTGCTTGAACCTTGTTCTTGACTAGTTGATTCTGACAGGACTACACATGTATCTTGTTTACTTAAGGCAGGAGGTAGTCTGAAACTCGGTTTCCTCTTACTGACCATCTCAGTAAGATGTCTAAATGGTTTCCAACTTGCCAGCTTTTAGCTCAGGCTGAACTCCTTTGAAATCTTCAAGGATTGTACAATCCATGGAGGCATTTACAGTCCTCACTTCTGGTTTGAATGCCAATAACTTTGAAGTAACAAACAGCTGGGCAGACTGGCAAAGCACCCTTGTGAAATGGGCACACAAAATACTCTGTTTTAAGCCTCACCCATCCTGCTGTGTGGTAACTGCCCCAAAAGGACAAAAGGAGTGTATATCTCTTCTGCTTCAGAAAATCCCAGTTAGATACTTAGCAGTTTCTTGGGGCTATCAATTAGAGGGTACCTAAATGGGAATCATTTCTTAGTGTCTTTCCATGCCCAAAGTAAAGAAATAGTCACTTGACTCCTGAAATGATCTTCTCACAAAATACATTTTTCTATAAAGGCTCTGGTGAGGCTCAGGCATATATTAGGAAAACAGCCTGATGTTTTCCAGGTGTCAGTCACAAAGACCTGCGAATAGACTGTGGCACACTCTTCCGGCTTAAACACTTCCAGCGACTATTGGCATTGGTGCTGATCTTGAGAGAAGACACTTGGACAGAACCAGGTGCTTCCCCGTAGTAGTCCAGCCTCACCTCTGAAAGTGCATTATGCTTTAAACCTGTTGCTGGAAATTGTCTGCTCTCATTTATGTTCTTCATATATCACCTTTTCCCTGTTGTCTCCTGACAGTCATTGCCTCTGAGACCTTTTAATGATGCAACTGAGAAACCCTTGAACTTCCACAAAGTTTAATTTTCAGTGCCAAGCTTTGTCAGGTTGACTGAGCAACAGAGGAGCCACCCACAGTGGATGCCACTATGGTCCTTCTTCCAGAGGTGAAGACATTCACGTGCTGCAGGAAACAAGTGTCTACCATAAACACTTCTCCTATCCACCCAGTTCTTCACTTGGACAACTTAAAGTGGAAAAAAATCAAGAAGTATGCAAATCCTTTGTTAAAAGGGTATGATGCTAAAGATTTCTTTTGCTTCTATTTGAACTATGAATTATTTTCAGCATGAGAGCCACAACTAAATAATTCGAAACAGTTTTACAATTCTCCTTCAAGACTAGGCATGATGGGACTCTGGTCTAGTGGAAGGTTTCCTGCCCATGACAGAAGGGCTGGAACTAGACAATCTTTACAATCCCTTCCAATGCAAACCATTCTGTGAGTCTATGATTCTGTGCCACACGAACTCCATGAGACCTTGATTCTGTAAGGAGCTATTACAGAATTCCTTACTTTCTCCTGTGGGATGAGGTTTACTTTGACATCAAACCAAATTGGTGAACAATCATCATGGTCAGCGTGTCCATTTATATTGTAACCAGCCCTTTTCCTGAACCCTTGTCAGAAATTTTTTTCAGTGAAGGCTTTGGTGGTCAGACTCAGTTTGTAGTGAAGCTTCTGCATCTCTGTTTATCCGTTCTGAAGAGGCTCAACTAGTGCATGGGATCTCTCCAAAAGGGCATGCAACTGCTTTTCTGCAGTATCCTACCTCCCTCTGGAACCACTTTCTGTACTATTTCCATAAAGCAGCCTGTAACACAGTCCCTATGTCTTTGCTTTCTGAGGACATAAACCCTATTGAGCAGTATCCTCAGCTAGAAATTCACAGTCTGATTTCCCTCCCTTAGCTTTCCAGTTGGAGAGGACAGCAGTACTGTCTTAAGGTCTCCAGTAATGAAGAATAAAGGCCAGGAGTAGAAGTCACAGGGGCTGGTTCTCCTAGGACATCTGGAGAAGTAGAAACAGGTGAAAAACTTCAAAAGCCCATTGCAAAAGTATGTAACTTACTGTTTCTCTATCAGCAGAAAAGGCAGTCTCACCAGGTGTATTTATGCAGGTTGTATTGTCCTGACTGGCTTTAAACTGAGAGGATCATGGGCAAAACTGCACCACAGCAGAGAGAGATACGTAGGGAAAGGACTGTTCTTAACAAGAAAATCCTTGGTGCATTTGTGCTTGTTTGAGAGGCTTTGTTGACAGTCTTTGTGGAGCTGGTTGGAAGTGATTTGGTGCGTAGGCTGACGTTGCAGCTGCTATAAGGAACCTTATACAAACCCTTAAGATTCATAGAAATAGTGTCCAGATTTTTATTGGAAAAAATAAAAGTATCAGTAAATGCCAAATAAGAAATGGGAAGGAGGACAATGACCAGGAGGGAGGAAATTCAGGGGGACTTTTTTTTGTTCTTTTGTGACTATTTTTTACCTACTAACAAAAGTGCCTTTAGCATATGTCCTCTTGTTTTGCAAATTACCCTAAATGATGCATTCATACTCTAATCATTTGTTTCTTCCTCACAAATGAAGACACACTTATGTTTTCATGCTTTGATAAAGCTGTTACTGTAATGTTTGTGCAAAACCCCTTGCTAAGGTGCCTTAATTGATGCAGGTGATAATACTGTCTGAGCCTGGCAGGGTGAATTGGAAATCTTACCACAGTCTGTGAAGGTAAGTAGCAATTCACCTTCCTCCCTACTGGGCAGTAAGTAGGAAAACATACACTCGCATACACCAAAATGTTCTTTCCTTAATATCCTTGTCTCTGGTCCCAAGGATAAGATTTGTTTGTTTCCAAATATGTTCCTTTACTACTCATGAAAACACTGTCAGAGCAGTATTTGTATGATACATTTGACAGGAACAAATACTGGGCATACTTGATCCATTTAATCTGTTCAAGAGGCTGACTTGGGAAGTGCTGTGCCCTCAAAAGCCCTGATTGCTTTAGGAGATGCCAGAAAAAAATACCCAAAACAACAAAACATTGGCAGTATGGGCAGTTGTTTTTGAAGTTTAGGAGTGCCATTTCAGCAAGAGGAATGAGAGACAGATTTCTCTGAGAAGGAAAAGTGAGTGGTTGTTGAGAAGGTAAAATAAAAGAAAACAGAGAATTGAGGAGCTGCTCTGTGTATATGATGATGGATTATTACTGCTTTTTCTGGCTATAAGCAAGACTTTTCCCAAGCATAAGGGAGAGTGGGGAGTGAGCAGTTTGACAGGGCAGTAAGATCACTTAACAGTAGAGATTCTCAGTTAGCTTTGCCAGACAAGGATGAAATAAGTAGCATGGCTAGGTACAAACCTCTTTTTACTAGATCAAACGTCAGTGAGCTATATTATTTGTAAGTCAACATAAAAGTGTAAGGAAATTTACTGCATTGAACAATGCTTCTCATAAAATAGGATGGGCTGAAGTACATGAGGACTGTGCCACCAAGACAAGACTCTAGATATGAAGAGAACAGATGGATTTATCAGTGCTTCATGTCCTTCCTTAGGGGAAAGTATGATGTCCTCATTATGTTACTGCTATCTATATTTCTTAATTACCATGTATTCATTTTATAGGCTATTATTACTGACCATTTATACAGGAATATCTTTGGAGCAATGTTAATCTTTCAGATGTACCTTTTGAATTCAGTAAGGCAGTTTTGATTTCTTTTAGTAATTATTTTTAAATTGCACTCAGACTGTTGAAAACATCTTCTGTGATTCATGTGATTATTTTTTTATTCCATCATAGGTTTTTTCTTTCTCTTGGAACACTAATGCTGGTATTACTGTTTTTGCTAGCAATTGTTGGTTCTTTCCCACATGTCTGGAACTGATTTTGTTCTCCATATTTTTAATGGAGCTGGAGTGAATGAAGCTCTTTGTTTAGCTTTCTTTCTGTGCCTCAATATCATTAGGTGTCTGAAAAATGTAGAGCTTCTGTGCCACTTCACAAATGTTAACACTGACCATGCCCAGCTTTGCAGGAATTTTAATGTTGGCTTTTGCCTTCACCTGGCACATAACTCAGCCTTGATCCGGCTATGTTTCAGAACCTCTGGGTGTCTAATAGAACCATGTGGCCCTGTTGCACATGCCTGGGTAACCAGCATCCTCACTAACATCACCACTCACAATTTTGGTGTCTGCCCTGTATCTGCTGCTCTCCTAGTGCTGCTTTCCCAGTCTCAGTGTGCAAGACTCAGAAATCATCTATTCCCCCTCTCTGCCTCTCCCTTCTTCCACCCTTCAGTCTACCTCTTGGATGACACAGTTTTTAAAAATCACATTTAAAAATAGAAGTGTGTTAATAAATCTGTTTTATTAGGGGAAACAGATTCAATCATGTAGAATTTGAAGGCTCAGTGCTTGCCAAATAACTGTGTTGCACTCAACTCCTTGGCACCAAAACACTTAGGATGAAGGCTGCCTTCTGCAGGTTGCTGGATGGTGTGCTGGGAGAGGCTGGTGTTACTGGTTGGGGAGCATTTGCTGTGGCAGTTGTTGAATTCTGGGCCTTTTTCAGTGACACATGCTGTTGAGTCTCTTCCCGCATCATCCTTCTCTTCCATCTCTTCTCCTATCACTGCCTCCCCCCCTCTTCCTTATACTTCTCCACTCTGTGATCCTTTACCCGTTGGAGCCTTTCTGTTGCCTGATCTTTCCTACTGCACTGCCCTCAGTAGCCTTATATTTCCAGGGCCTCTTGCATTGCAGTTACAGCTCCACTGGCACAGGTGGTTGGGTCTGTCCACCTTAGGTCACTATAGCTGCAGCAGCTCTTGCTTGCATTTGGCAAATGCCAGAAAAATTCCTTCTATTTCCATAGTAACAGTTGGAATTACAGAGGACAGGCAGTGACTTGTAACGGTCTAATTCTGCCTGCTCCTCTTGCGACGGCAACTGTGTGAGAGCTTTTGGTCTGAATGGTTGTCTCCCATAAATAAACCTCTTTTGAAACCTTGCTGGTGGTATCCCAAGGGCTGTGGGCATATGACTCCTGTCATGAGGTGGCTGTTAGGGCACTTGTCTGTCCTTCCAGATGCAGCTGTTCTGGACAATTTCTCTGGGGTGCTGAGAAGGGCGTGGTGGTGGTTGTCCTCTGCCTTGGCTGGAGGAGGCAGTGTGTTTCTTCTGCCACTTTCTTTTCTCTGGTCATGCTTTTTTGCAAATACTCTCCTCAGCATTTATCAATTGCATTAAAATTAATCAAATTTTCTGAATTGGTTCATTTACCTATGGCTGAGTGACAGTCTACATTCTTGCTGGATTTGGTGTTAATGAAGGTGGTTGTTGCTCCCATTACATTGGTGGAAGTGGTGTAGTTGTGTTTGGATTTTTTTGGCTTCTTCATGGTTTTTTTTTAATTTGAATTAGTCATTATGGTTGAAGGCTAAATTTTTGCTTCAGATATTTTGCTTTGACCAGATGATTCTGTCCAGTGAAGTTATGAGTTTCATATTTTAGAGTATTGTTAGAAAACTGTTCTTGGTCATTTCTTCTCCTTGCTATACTGGTCTTTCTCCATGTTGCCATGTCCAGCCATGGGAGGGTTCCTGGGAAGACCTCACAAAGCTCTGACTCCAACCACCCCAGCCTGGCTGTGTCCTGCAGGTATTCAGTGCTCATGGCAAAGCCGTGATCATGCCCCTAGGAATGGTCAGTGGTATCCATGAGGCCATAGGAACTCTTCCTCCCTCTCTGCAATCATGAGCTATTCTGGATGATCCTGCTGCTCTGACGCCGTGCCTCTGCTGCAGAATCCTTGCTGTGGTTGCCTGGCGTTAGCCTTTGTGCTCCGCTGTGCTTCATTTCTTCACTTTCTTCCATGTGTATATATTCTAGAGTTTTCTTAATGGACTTTTTCCCCACAAACACTTGAGAAGACTGGCGGTTGAAGGGCTGTTTGGACTTTTTGAGTAATGTTGTTATGAGCTTGGCTATACTCTCCCATAGTAAAAACTGCTGTCCACTGTGTTTAAAGGCTTGGGGCTGCTGGGGAACATCTGATTTATTAATGGCCTCTTTTCAGCTTCCTCCTCATCTTAAGAAGATATAAGCAGGTAATTAGCTAGTTGCCAAGAAAATGGTGGAAATAAACCTTAGAATTCCTCCTTGTAAAATGATTTATTTAACAGTTTTATTCTGACATGTGTGTTTTATGTTTTAATCATCTGTCTGTGGCTGTGAAACAGGCCAGGTCTCTTCATCTTTTGGTGTTAGATTTTAGAGGACTATTACTATGTGATTTCGTTTCTTTCTTGCTGCATGTTAGTGTTTATGTTGGCTTTCTGGTAGATGCTTAATTGGATTGTAACTGATTTTACACTAAAGACTGATGTCCCGTTTTCTTTTAGTCCTATCTGGATTGCTCTGGTTTCTGGAAGGAATCAATATTCAGAAATGTATTGAACTCTTTTACTGTGGCTTTCCTTTAGGGACGTTACTTACATTTGATTATCAGTTGCCCAGGGTGATGGAGATGTTCAGGTACCTTGAGTAATGGCTCTGTTCCTGTTACGGTTGCTGTTTGGGCTGGAGTTCTGGTATCTGCAGATATTTCCACCTGAATGCTGATAAAAAGGAAAAAGGCTAGCAGCTGTTGTCAGGGCTCTTCCATGTGCCTTCCATTCCCTTTCATCCTTCCTGGTCATTTCCTTTGATGGTAATTCTATTTTTCCAGTTTCCAAAGCTCATAATCTCAAAGTCCTTTTTCAGTCTGAGCCTTCTTCAGAAGCTGGTGTTAATCAGATTATTTGTGAAACAGCCGTAGTATCACCCTTGTAATCTTTATAGGTATTGAATGACCTGTACCTTTTGTCAAGAACTAACACTAGGTACACAACTCTCTTGAATTATCCTCTGTTACCTGCAGGCAGTTGTACTTCTGCTTCACACAAGCATTTTCTGTTTGTATAGATCTCATTTGTCTTTCAGATCATCAGAGTCTCTAAGCATCTTTCCCCTGTGCTGAAACAGACACAATAATGTTTGAAGAAAAAGATTGATGTCTGTAACTCATCACTTGCCACTTTTATTCACTGTTACAGCAAGAACATGAATTGACCAAAAAGAAAAATCTCTTTCTTAAAACCAGATCCTGGAAAGACCTTTGTTTGAGGTGCTGAAGACATATATTTACAATTTTACTCCCCAGGGGAGGCCAGAGGGATTTACAGTAAATATCAGGTTTGCATCCAGAACTGCTGACAAACCAGCTTCCTTTTGATAGATGGATTCATTATCACTTTCTAATTACAAGCAGATTTCCATGTGTGTTCACCATGTTATAAATGAAACCTGTCCATTGTTATACAGTGATGGCCTCTGGGTCAGCCGTAAGGGATCTATAGCTCCTCTTCTGTCATTGGACCAAATTAATCAGATGTATTTTTAACAGATAACCTTTACAAAAGTGACTGATTAATCACTTGGTAATGCAGACTGCTATCAAGTTCATCATCTCCAAATAAAGGAAGGAACTCAGCAAGACTACAATATGTCAAATATATCAGTCTCAGTGTGTTAAAATACTTTCAGGTCCAGATGCTACTCTTCTAAAAGGATAGAAATCTGCTACATCAAACATAGATGTTTTCCTGCATCTGTGGGTCAGATTCTGTGCTCAGATGAAGGCTTTCTGGTTATGCAGGCTTGCTGTCAAATTGAAGTCCCATGCGTGTACATCTAAGGACAGAATTTGATCACTACAAAGTAATACAATTTCTACCAGATTCTGTCATTTGATTTTTTTAGAACTGTGATTTTGAAGAGGGTGTTGAAAGCTGTATGTATCAGTGAAACACAGTCAGTCTTTGTCTAATCCTATATCCAGTGATAGATTTAACTATGTTCCAGTCACTTCTTTTGAAGATAAAACAGCCTGTCTTTTAATTTCGTATTGAAGAATATGCTTGACATCTCTCAAACTGAGATTAGGTTAGCGAAGGCATACCCTCGCTTATGCTGCAAAATGAAACAAGTTCCTAATTGTCAAAAGATTAATCCTTGGCAGTCATCCAGGGCAATATTTGCTGTAGCAACTTGGTATCCATCACAGTAACAGACCAAAGGTCTTGTCATGTATGTATTCCTCGCAGCAGTGCCGTAACAGGGCAGCACAGCCTCACTACCCTGGGCTGTTAGTCTCTGGGAAACTCTACCCATTCCTCAATTAGTGCCCTCGTGGGGGTCACAGTCTTTGATGACTGAGCTATTTCTAAAGAGTGAAATATAAAGCTCAGTAATATAACAACAAAAAAAAAAAAAACCAAAAAAAAAACCAAAAAAAAAGCAGGGGGCTTGCTTCTTGTGCATTGCAGTGTTCCATGTTAGACATTTTTGCATTTACTAGCAGTTTGATCCATCAATACTAATAACAATAATATTAGTGAAATGTGAGGCTTTTTTTACTGTGATTATCATCATTATCTGCAGTTAATACTGCTTAAATGGGCTAATTTTTAGTTTTATTTTTATTTAACTCACTTGGTATTGAACTGTCAAGCTGTCGTAGCAGCATCTTCATCTGCCTGCACAGCCAGTCCTGATTTCGAAGATTGTCTTTTTTCTTTGGAAATTCATAGGAAGAGCAGAAACGGGGACAAGACTGTTGTCCTGCAAATGTAACAGAAGAATAGGTCTGTGTTAGAAATGCCTTGTATAAATTACCAAAGGTAGCAGCCCAAAGTCCTCTTCTCTTAATGTAGCTAAAATCAACACAAAACCACAGAACACTGCCCCCGTATCCTTCCTTCTGTGTGAGCCACTTCTGCTGTGCTTTGGGTGATTGCTTCAGTGTAGCTTTAGAAAATTCTTCAAAGGAAGTTTTATCTCCCTTATTCATCAGAGAAATGATGATTCAGAAGATGGTCTCATTCGGTTTGGTGTTCGCGGTTGCTGATGCTGTGTACCCTTTGACTTTTCACACTGCTAGCTGCAGGAAACTGCCCGCACATTTGCATGGCAGGAGGAAGAAAGAAAAAAAATCTATCTGCTGTGCATCAAAAATTTGGGGCAGGGGGTGGGGGAGATTCTTTAAAAATTGGGTGCATCTTGGTTTCCTTGACTCCCATTTTGCAGTGCTTAGGCTAACAGGACTGCATGGTGTGGGTAGGATCAGGACTTGATCCCTCACTGATGAGCCTCTGCCCATTTAGTGCTTTATAGGCCCAAGGGAAAGGGACAAATTGATGGAGTGTTCTGGCATGCTGCAGTCTATATTTGGATCCCTGATTTAAAGCTGACAGATGTATAAAATCCCATGTAGCCAGAAAACTCCCTAGTGAGGACACAGCTGCATATATCGATGAATCAAAGTTACTCTTGTTAAGGCTGGCATTAATTTATATGGGGCAAGTTCCCTCCAGATCTGGTCGTGTAATATCACTGAGAGTAGTTTGGGTTTGTTCCACCCTGCAAACCCCGTGCTTTTCGGATATGAATGGAGAAGACTTGTAAATCCGAAGCGCTGCTCTTCTCAGTTGCTGGGTGAATGCCATCATACCCTCATTTAGATGTGGCAGCTGTTGTCAGTTACTTAATCTCATAAATAAAATAAAGCCAAATTTCCACAAACTGAATCTGCCTCTATCACACGGCCTCCTGCAATGCCTTAAATGAAGTGCGTATTTTTGTTTCTCAGGAATCTCCCTTTATAACCCACTATACTGCTTGATTATTTCCTCTGTGTCGTACAGGAAACGGTAAGTGATTAATAACCTGCCTCAGTTTTACTTTCCCCTCTTGCTGCAGCCTTGTGAAATAATGTGACCCGCAGATGTCTGAGCAAAACAATCCATTGCTTTAGTGACAGATGCTGTTGGGGCTTGCTCAGTGAAAGTGAGCTACCACAGACAGAGAAGCTCAGGTATTCCTGCTACTTTGATCATCTCTTTTTTACTTTTGCATAAATCTTAAGTGTGCTGAAAACTCCCAACAAAGCATGACATAACCCACTCTGGAAAACAGCCTGGGGTGAGTACTAGTCCCAGAGGCTCAGGAGGGAGCTAGGAAGCAGGTTTGCTGAAGAAAGGCACATTTGGCACTAAAAACTGGCATTCACTGGCTGTAGAAATGTTGAGAGGGATGTGATGTGCACCATATATGTCAGCGCTTGCTTGCTTCTTCCTTTGCTAAAAACAAGACAATGGAAAATAAAGCCTCTGCATGTAAACAAATGAAAACTCTCTGTCAAAGTTAATTATATCATATATGTCACCCTTCACAATTTTTAACATTGTCTGGAGTGAATGAGGGCAAAGAAATTAAAATCTCAGTCCTAGTTTTATGAGGATTTAGTTTAAGGCTGGTGTATATGGGGATAGCTGTCAAAGAAACTTCCTAGTAGTAACACTCAGAGTGGGGAAGATTCAGACTGTCATTTTCATGGAGCACAAGTGCATACTGAGCCAAATTACAAGCTGATTGAATCTTTTAAGTATTGTTAATCGTTTCTACAGTCAGTATATAATACACTCTTCAACCATCAGCTAATGCACTGGAGTCAGCTGGGCTCCAGGCTGGAGAGTGGCGGCAGCGCGGGTGTGTCGCATGTGTCAGGCTGGCTAATTGAGGGGTGTCACCCAAGCGCTCCGCCAGATCTTTGTTTTCCTGAGAGGCTTTTACTAAAGGCATGTTTAAATAGTAGGGAAGAACGAAGTTATATTATATATGGTAGCAGCAGAAGTGTGAAATTGTGTTACCTAAAGAAGTATGACTAAGTGGTGATACTGGCCACTCCTTTTTATGGCGAATCAGAAAAGGAAGCAGAACACACATGCACACAGATTACTCATAGTAGCTAGTTTGGTGCAAGATAGGGAATTCTACATTTGAATTCACTGTGTGGGGAGAGAAATGGTTATTTAAAATTTAGATACCAACTGGAGAAACCTTGAAAATGGTTTAGGGGCTCAGTAATTAATGTTTAACAAAGAGTTAACCAGGGCCCCAACTGCTGGGGGATCTGCGGGGATTTCTGCTGTTGGAGGGAGTGTTGAGAGAGTGTGTGTGTGTGTGTCTAGATTTTCTACCATTACTATTTCAGAAAATTTCCACTGCAGCTCACAATATCAGTGCATATCAGCATGTCATTCATAAGCATTTTGTTTCCCATAAATTTTTTAAAATAGCAAGAAGAAAAAAAAAGTGAGTTGTGAAAAGGAGAAACTGTGATATAATTCTGCAGTGGATAGAAAGAACTGCAGTGCTTTGCAAACCCACAGTTCATGCAATTCAGTGCTTAATATAAGTAGCCAAGGTCTTGCTCTCTCTTGTTTCCAAGAGGCTGAGAGTTTTTTTAGAAGTCCTTAGCTCAAGGGGAATGGAGGATGTCCCACTTCTCTGTGTTCCCGCCTTTCACCCTTACCTTAAGGTGCACCATTATCTTGCAGTAATGAAACCTGAAAACAATGGTAGAGTTAACATCAAGGACTTCAGCAAAACCACCGACAAAATACCCCACAGTCCTGCTCTAAAGAGGTTTCTATAGAACATCTGAGTTAAGCATGGCAATTACAAAGAAGCTCAAGTGGTCTTTGCTTGAAATTGCAAATGTACCACATTGCATTATCACAAGAATTCGCATGCAAGAACAGTTTGCAGATGGTTTGCATTGGCATACTTTATGTAAACGCTCCAGGGAACAGATGGCATCATGGGTTCTTGTGGCAAATGTGAATTTATAGCGCTCACAACATGCTAAATTCTTTTGCCTGTAGCTGAAAAGCAGCAAAAATGAAGTGGAAACTCAGCCCTGTAAATCAGTTTGCCAGTGTCTTTGTCATTGTAGCAATGGATAACATTTAGTTTAGTCTTTATTGTGAAATTTGTGTTCTTTTATTTGCCATCTACTTGCAATTGGGTAGGAGCGCATGTGGCATGCGTGTATGTTTATTGAGTATGCATATGCAGCTTTTAAATTAATAGATGATATTGTATAAAGAACAAGAAGTTGAGATCTTATCCATCATTTAATCCAAAGCTTTCGAATTTTTGATCCAAAATTGAATTTGGATAATTCTAATTTTCTGTTAACGCATAGATTGCTGTGGGTAAATAATCTGATTTTAAATAAATATTGGCAAATATTGTTAGAAGGGGTAAAATAACAGCACAGGTTAGAACTGTGATTTACTGACCTCTCAGTCATTTTGCTCATACATACGCAGTGGGATGAGCATCAGGGCACATAATATAAAGAGTAACAGCTCCTTCTCTTTGGACACAAGTTGGAATTTGAGCATCTTCTGTGAAGAGGAAGAGTTATTTAAGAAGCAGGACCTGGGAAGGGAGGGGGCAGGAATTGTGTAAACAAGCAAGTGATAGATTGAATTTGTTTGGAACTATTATATTGAACTTAGAATATAATTATTATTGCAGTATATTCCCTAATTATTTAGATGCTTGTAAAAATTGATTTTATGTAAACACAGCTTGTTCTAAAACAGCCAGGTCTTTGCAGTGAACATAAGTTGTTTAAAATTTATTGACCTGTCGTTCACATGTGTTACTTTACTAGCACTTAATGGTCTGTTTAGATAGTCTTGGTGTGTATGAACTCCCAGTGCGCTACTCCAAGCACCACACGTTGACAGGTAGCTGCCATGTAGATAAAATAAGGGGCCCTACTCCAAAGCATACAGGGACACACAATCATTAGTTATTTTCTAATCTAAAGCAGGGATTTCCTTGGCAGCCAGAGGAAAAGAATCGTTCTGATTTTGCATTATCTCTGCAGCTGAGCTCGGCCCTAAGTCCTGAACCAATATGCAGGAAGGCCAAAAGCAAACAAGCAGGAAACCCAGCCTTGCACCAAATGGAGTTGATTTAAGGAGCCTGAGCTTTGAGGATTTCTTTGTGAATGGGTCATGTAGACAGTGGCTGAGATTAGAAACTTGCTTTGGCCTTCAGACTCTCAGGAAAGATTTAAGACTGATAATGGAAATGTAAATTACTTTTGTAGTAGATAGAGATCACCTTAAAAACCTGCTTGTGTTAAAACTTTCTGCAGTGCTTTTTTATCCTGTGTATAAATAAAGCTGTCCAAAAACAAAAACTAAAACAACGAAAACTACTCCTTCTCATGGTACTTATTTTCCTCTGTCTCGAATGTGATTTATGCCCTTTTTCTTAACTTCTAAGGCTGCCATGTATTTTGTGAGTTGATACTGCTTTTTTTGATCGTTAGGTCTCATGAAAAAAATTATGCTAATGACAGGATCAGACTAGTCCCCAGGTTACTGACCAAACTTTGCTACTCTGTTTCCACATATGGGACTTAGTATTTCTTTGGCTTTTCATGTTGTGATCTGCAGCTTTGTTACCTTAATTTGATGCAAGCAGGGGTTCCATCCCTAAAATTCACTGCTGGAGTGGATCTGTCCTGCACGACTCAGTCGTTATCAGTGTTTCTGTGAACCATAAATACTTAGCACATAAAAATATATTTATCTTAGCTTTAAATGTTTGGTTTGAAAATGCTGGCCCAAATTCATATTAATACTACATCATACTATCTGAAAGCCTACTGTGGCCCTGAAAATTCAGCAACAAATTTTTATAGGAAAACTAGTTTATGTCAGTGTTTAAATATTTCATAGGGTTCTTAAGTAAAGAATATATTATGTTACTATTTTCTTGCATAAATGCAGTTGCAGAGTTGTTCTTCTGCCTTCGTGTCAGGTCGAATTCTGCTGTATTTGTCCAGCAACAATTTGGAGTAACTATTATTTCCAGTGGATTTACATTTTTGTAGCTTTTTGTGACATATACAGTATGGATAAGAAAAATCAGTATCAGGTTTTGTTTGCTGTGGCAGTAAAGATGTTTGTTCACATGCTTTTCCAACTACACTGACTTCTCTATAGACTGAGCAATCCCAGTATCCCTAACTCTTAAAAACAACAACAGAAACCCACAACTGTTAAATCCTTCATTCCAATGGCGTGCACTTGGCTTTAAAGGCATGAATTTAAAATGTAAATAGTTATGGAAAATGCTTTAAATATAATTTTTTTTGCTCATATGATTCTTTCTAGGCTCTTTTCTCCTAACAGAGGATTGTAAATTTTGTTACTAGACATCCATTAAAATTGACATTTAGAACTTTAAACAAGTAGGCCATCTTTTACCTGCTATATTTGAACATAGTTTATCAGCAATGGAAATGTCATGTACACCCAACAGATTATATATTTTGAGATCAGAATTAAGTTCACAGAAATACTTAAAAAAAGCATTCTGCTCACTAACTCCATCTTATTCCTCTGCAAAATATGTCAATTTTGTGCTTAAGTGTCATATTTCTTTCATAGATTTTGCCCTGGGAGCAGCATGATTAGCTCAGGAGGGCGTTTAAGCCTGGATTGTCAACCTCCCGTACTGTCTGATTTTAAATGGTTCTATTTAGTGATAAAGTATTTGCTGTCAGCCCTGTTCACTAAGAGGTGGTCTCACTTTAATGTGCTGAGCTTAAACAAACCCTGTTGAAGATAAGGAAGCTGCAGTAGCACTGTGCTTCTCACAGGTTAAGGTCTAGAGATTTTGCTGTTAAAAGTCCCCTTTACGGAAAGCTACAGAGTCATGTCCATGCCAGGTTCTTCCTCTCTGACCAGCAGATGTGCACTGCAGTTGGCTTTCCAGTGGTTCCTGCTTTTGGGTGGGATTGCTGAAAGGGTTCCTGTTCCTTGGCCATGGTGCTCAGCTCTACAGCAGTCCATTGTGTGGCGCTGTAGCCTGCCTTGTCCCAGGGGATTACAGGGCAAGGACTGGCTGGCCTTGGCTCCTTGCCTGAGAGATTGGCCTTCATGACACCTGCTGAGGAGTGTATCCCTTCCCTCCTGGCATCTGAACTAGGGGATCAATACCCTCATCCAGGAAGCAGTCCTGTGTCCGTCTTGAGAGTGGACATCCTGGGTGGGCATGGAGAGCCTACTAGACACATTAAATGATTGCCTTTTTGGCCAAAGTTCTTTTAGCTAGACAGGGACAAGGGTAATGATTGCTATGATGACTAGCTAATAAATAGACGGAAGTGGGACCGAACTAATGAGAGAAGATAGAGTAGGTTCCTCCCAGAAGGGAATTTGTTGATGTGATAAGCTTAGGCATCTGGGTTGTCTCAACACCAAATTTTACACTTAGGGGAAGCATAACAATTTTTACTAACCAGGATGGCACTTTTTTTTCTCACTAATAAGAAACCAGTAAAGGTTTCATTGTACTAATGAAATGTAAGTGACCAGGAAGCTCACCTCTAGTTTCATGTGCTTGTGCCACCACTAAGAGACATGTTGTGGTTGCAGTTACACTCCAAATAGGTAACCAGAATTCCCATGTGAGAAACTGTCCTCTTGGTGTGTTCAAGGGATATTTTCCTACTTTTTGGATCTTTAAGGATGTCTTCAAAAGAGGCATTACATCACTCGTAACTAAGCCAAGCCCATTTGGGAGATACGTGCAGGAGGAAAAAATACAAAAGCTCTTCTCACTCTTTCATCAGATACATCTCCATATCTCAGCTCAAGAGGAGGGTGATGTCACTGAAGGCACTGACTTATTGTATATATGCTTAAATATTATACAGTATAGAACCCAAAAAAAATCTGTGTTTTCTAATAAGGGAATGTTATATAAGATATGTGAGTATCCAAGATGGGCAAGCAAGTGAGCCAGCTGGAAGCTTCCAAAGTTTTTGGATGGTTCCTGAAGGTAGTTGATCAGATTTCATGTGTGGATCCAGTGAGTGTATAAAAATTTTGCATAAGTATCGCTAGCCAAGTGGAAGCAGCTCTTCCCCAAACCACGCAGCTCCAGAGACAGCAAAGAGCACTCATGGAAGGATTCCAGCCCTCTGCTAGCAGTGATGCTTGAAAAGACAGTGGCTGTTGCAGTTCTTGTTCTCAGGGACTTCTCATGGGCTTGAAGTCTCACACCTACTCACATGGGCTTGTTATCCACTAGGGTGTGGTGAACTGTCCTGAGAGTCAGCAAAAGCCTTAGGAAGCTCTTACACTTGCTTAGTTCCTGCCCATGTTGGTAGATAGAGTGAATTGCAGGGGTTCAGAGGCTATCAGAAAAACAAGCAGGGTCAGGGCATGGGCTGAGGTCATGTCCTGTGAGTTGTCCATAGTGACAGGTAGCACACAGGCCTCCTCTCCCCAGCAGTGCCAGGTGTGGATCAGGGGCAGCTGAGTGAGGAGCTGTCTCTGTAGTCATCCCCAAACCAGTGCTGTAATGGAGTGGAGATGCTGTGAATGCCAGCGGAGCCTCAGGGCTGGAACTGAGCTCTGGCCCGTTGTATTTAGGAGTGTAGGTACAGTCAAAAGGAATTGCCATGCCTGTGCATAGACCCTCTGGAATTCATATGGGAGAGTTAGTGCTAAAATGTTGGTTTAATATAGATTCTCAAAATGTTCAGAGAGTCAGTTGTGATGCAGGGTGGTGACTGCATCTCGGCTAAGGCCAAGGCTGATAGACAAGGCAGGTATACTTTGCTTTGCTTTGCAGACATATATATCTATGTGTTTTCTTCTGGCTGTCACGGCGTGGAATACTGAGCAGAAAAGGAAATAATCCTTTTAACTGGCTGTTGCCATATGGTCACTAATAGTGGAGAGCTTGGTCTGGTATCTTCATATAAGCTTTGAACATCCTCATGTTCGTGACTACAGATCTGGAGGTGGGGGGTAGGCAGGATGGACTTGCCACCTTTAATAATATTCATGTTTTCCCATGTATTTAGACATACTTATGTCTATTGTTAGATTCAGGTCCCACATCTATTAACTTTTTATTAAAAATTTTCTGGAAAATTGTATCTTCCCACACTGAAGGCCTTTTTCTATGAAGATATTTTTCTGTTTCCATTGGCAGGACCTTATTAGCAGCATTCGGAAAGCTTCCCAACAGGAAAGTCTTGAGCCCTGAAGCTGTAGTTTTACTTATGTAGTCATTCCCTGCTCCCTCTCCATCATTTGAAGGCCTGTAAGATCTTCCTCTGTATTGTTTTTAGGATTGTGTTTGTTAAAGCTAGTAAACTGAGGGATAAATCAAAGGGATTTTGTGATCAAAAAGATTTACAATCATCACTATATTACATACTTGAGTAGGGTTAAAATAACAACTCAATTTTAATTTAAAAGGGGAATGGGAGTAGTATATAAAGAATACTAGTTTTTATGTAGTTGTCTAGTAAACAACAATGTATAAGATTGCACGGCTTGGGCAACAGTTAGTAAGGAGTACAAAGCTTGTCTCAGAGTGTTTTCACAGTACCTTTCCAGAACCTTTCTTGCCTCTTTTGCAGGTCCTGAATTCACTTGAGCATATCTGAATTACTCAGTGTCATCAGCCTCAAATGTAAAATAAATCATAATGCTGACATACAAATTAAAAGGCTTAGTGCTAGTAATTTAGAGTACTTCTTCCTTATCCCTCCATTTCCTAGCCTTTCAACATGCCAGTCTGGTCACATTTGTAGGCCATTCTTCTGAGTCCTTAAAACTGAAAACTTCTCAGATGAAAACTGAGTGGCTCACATGACTGGTGAAACTTAGATGAAGAGAATAAAAAGATTCTTTGAAACTCTCAGTGAATTTTATACATTTGGCAATTTCTTTAAAGATTCTTCCAATAGTTTAGTACCTTTCTTTAAGACTAAGTGGTAAGATGTTGAGTCTTACTAAAACCCTATTTATTAAAATCTTTAGAGCACCCACTGTGACTCAGCTTGCAACAGCCATCACAGATCCTCCTCTTTGCCGTACGGTTGCCCAGTGTAGCACACATCACAAAAAACTTCACTTCATACAGCCAACAGCTCTAATATGCTGAAGGTATTCACCACCAGAAATACCTTCTGTAATGGGGAAAGAGCATGGGAGCTTGTACTTGACATTGGTGTGCACCTTCCCTGTCACCATGCTGAAAGTGGCCCATGCAGCCAAGAGTAATGATGAGAAATGTGTTGTTTTGTGAAACACAGTGAAGGCTCTGTGCAAGTCTGCAAGCAGCTGAAGAGAAACCCAAGCAGTGAGTGCATAAGGATGGGATGAGATGAGGTATGTGTGCATTCAGGAGTAATTTAAAAAATAGTGAAATTAAATAAGTCTCCTTTGGATTCCTTAAGTGTGATTTTATTGAAAAGTATTAATATTAAACCAGTCACCAGTGAGAGGCTTTGTGAGGGTTCTTTTGGTCTCATATAATGGAAGCGATACATGAAAAAAAGGAAAATCAAAGAATAATATGATTCCATAAAGGACTGTCTATACATTGTAAAGGTGCTACCAGTATTCCCAGCCCAGGCTCTGTCATTTCCCAATGAGTGATGCACCCAAGTTCCAAGAGTTCATAAAGGCAAAGCATGGGACATTTGCATACAAGTTCTGACTAGACTAGCAGAAATCTTACTTTATAGGTACAGACCCCAGTTCTGCACTTGTGTTTCTGTCTTGTTGGGTCTATATCTAGAGCTTTGGAGAAAGTGAGGCACACTCTGAGTATCTTAAAATAGGCTAAAATCACAGGCTGGCTCTGCATTTCTGTGTAGGACATCACAAAGTATTTTTGTTCTGGACCTCCTATGATCTCCTACTAAAGCTGCTAGCTTCTAGTGTCTAATATCCTAAAAAGTCCTATTAATTATTTCAAAAGCTCTGTTTTATCAGTTGACATTTGTGGTTCTTGTTGTCACTCTACTGTCTGTTTTCCTACTTGTCATCTTTTCTTCCTCCATTAGTTGGGTGTTTGAAATTAGTTTTAAAGGAATAAAATTACACCCATTTATTTACATAGCAGCTGTCAAAGCACAATACGTTCTCCAGAAGTAGGCACACAAAAAAAGCTTCATCTCCCTGGTTTGCTATCTTGAAATTGCAGGGACTTGGGTTTTCTAAATCCTCTTCCTTTATATGAGTAATGATTAAAAGAAAAAAAATTCTGCCAGGAGCATGAAACCTCTAAGTTATTGTCACAGTGGTGTCACTTGCTAAAGCCGTGTAATAGGTTTGTTGGAGAGACTTGCAGAAGAAAGAACCATCTCTATCTTTCAGTGGGAACTGAAATAGAAAAGCTGTCACTTAATTCCTTACGGTGTTTTCTTGGCATCAGCTCTATCTCCCCAGCTCTTATTCAGGCCAAAAGAAAGGGCTGTTTTGTTTTGTTGTGTTTTTGCAAGAGAGTAAAATAAAATATTAACTGTGTTTTTCTTTTTAATATTGAGAGCATAATAAGGTCTCTTAAGAAAAAGAAAGCCAACCAGTAAGCCTGGAATGTCTCTCATTTCTTTAACAGCTACATAGTGTGTGCAGCTGAGATCTGCCAGTTGGATCCTAGCAGGGGAGAAACCACTTTCGTTTGTTTGGTTTGTATATGGAATAACATTTTTCTTGCCTTGGAATACTTGTTTGTCATCACTCCCCTTTTGTGTTTATGTTCTGCTTGGAAATAGTCTCCATGCTGTATATGCATTTGCCAGGATGTGCACATAAACAATGTTCCATTATGGGCTGCTCTGCATACTCCTTATTTACACCATATACATTCACCAGTAAACATGAGGGAGCAAACTCTTCTAGGCCCCCTTTTTTCAGTTAGTCCAGACTTTCTGCCATATGCTTGCTGAGGTCCCACTTCTATTCATGTTTTTATTAGGTAGAAAAAAGTGTCCAGACTTCGCACAAAGCAGCTTTTGTGTTCTCTGTCAAAAAAAATCTTCTCCTATGAAATGTTGATAGAAGTACCCAGAGCCCTTGTGGGGGTGCAGAGTTTGAATAGGCCCGTGGTGAAAGCATGGGAGGGGAGAGCAGGGGAGCTGGGGTACAATTTTTTTTTCTTGTGTGCCATGAACGAATGTCACTACACTCTCTTTTTCTCTAGTTTTCTATTTGGCCAGGGTCGTGCCCCCTCATCTTGATACTTGTTGCAAAGGTGATGTTTTTAAAGTTTTAAACTCTTTCAGAATTTTAGCTGGAAGGGATGAGAAAGACAAAATATTGTTTAGTGTAGCATAAAATGGAAGTTTGACTTAGAATAACTTAGAATATATGCTGTTTTGTAAAACTATAGAACCATGGAAAAAAAGTGTTACAGTGGCATAAATCATTTTTAGTGACTCTGCACTTGAAAATGGTCAGATTAGATCTTTTTCTCATTGATTTTGTATTTGGTTAATGATTCCAGTTCTGAGATCATAAAGCTATATAAGATATAAAAGATACGGGAAAATATCTTTAACCTCTGCATTTAAACTATGTGTTTCTTTTGACAATGAAATACTGCAATGACCTGGTAATGTTTTCCAATGTTTTAATTTTTGCTGATGTACAAAAATATCACAGAAAAGCTGATTCGTAATTATTACACATGGTATTGCATAAATTTCTTCCTAATTAAAAAGCTTCTAAATTCTGAATAATCAATTTATGAAGACATGTGGTTTTGACAAATTATACATTTAATTTCTAAAGATTTATTAGAAATTTGACCTGCAGCTAGTTAATTATGGTTATAGTACTGATGCAGTAATACTGGAGATTGATATAATGATATGGTTGCAAATTTATTTTGATGTCGCCTACCTTAGTAGGAGGACATGGGAAGACACCTATATTTTGTACCATCTTGTTTATGGTGCAGAGAGGCATTAGTTTAATGAAGAACACAAATATTTGATAGGTCTCTGTTGGCATTTATATGAAAAGGTACCTTCAACAGAACATAAGCATGTTGAACTTGGTCCTTCAGGTTTTACCCTTTTTACCCTTTACATTTCCAGTGGCGTCAGTGATAGTTTTAGGTGAATAATGATAGAAAAATATGAACTTTTAGAAAAAGTCCATAATAAGAAATTAAATTGATTCTTCCTAATTAATTTTCAGATCACAAAATATTTCTGAAGTAGCTCTGTTTGTACAAATCTCCCTCGCACTGTATTGGTACTCCTAGTTTTATGAAAGTCAGCAGCTAAGTAATTCCAGATGAGTTTTCAAGATATCATACAAGAAGCCAAATTAAATAATAAATAGAATTTTAAATTATATCCTTCTATCCCATCTGGATTTGCAAGTGATGTATGAGATCCATAGAAAGAAAATGCAGATGAACTTTTAGAATGTGAAATGTTTAGAAAAGCAAGGCATATCTTAACCATGTAGATAGTCCTTTCAGTAACACACAAAGGTTGCCTGTTTTTTTTAAAGCAACTAAGAAAAAAAAGAAACTTTAACAGGACTGTGGTTTCTTCGGACTGGTCTGAATGGGAACTGAGGAGCTGCTGAGCAGTGATTTTATGTCATGAAGAGATGTTGGTGGAAGGCACGTGGTACAGGACCTGCTGTGTCCATGTGTGAGAATGGTGGGTGGGGGAAGAGGAGGAGATGACCTGGTTCAAGGCTTTTCTCCTCTAACCTTCAGGTAAGAGTGTCCTTGGGTCTTCCAGAGTAAAGGAAAGGTATAGCCTTACCCTGCTTGTCTGAATCAGGGCAGTGTCACTGGTGCCTGCCTTTCCAAACACTGTTTAATGTCTGTTCTACCATGAGTCTAATTCTACCTGTAAAAAAAGGAAGAAAAGAAGGAATAGACAGAGCTCACGTGCTGTGACCAGAACACAGCCAAAGTAAGTGTAATACCACATCAGTCTGATCTCTTATTTTCTCCTCTGGAAACTTAGTAGCTCCTTTTCCCTAACAGTGTGCAGCTGTGGCTCAAAGCAGTGAAGTGTGACCACACCAGGGATGCCTGAGTGAGGACATGTGCCCTTTCTGGTCCTCAGGGACCATCTAGCTCTCTTGCAAGGGAGAAAACTAATGTAGCCAAATTCTAACGTTTTAAAAAAAGAGGGCTTTAGGATACTTTGTCTTGGATTTTGATTTTTTTAGATTCAAACTTTGTTATTTCTGATAACCAGAAGAACATGAATAGTGCCATGCTAATACTATAGAGTATGTGTGCTTACATTTGATATCTATACATATCAAATTTGTATATGAAGTGTAATGCAGTTCTAAAAACAAAACCGAGAAATTGCTGTGATGAAATAAATAGAGATTCCCAAATTCATCAAATTAGTTGATGTCAGTATTTAGAAAGGACTATTAGAAGAAAACCAATATAGTTATATAGTATTATAAGATGTGCAGGAGTTATTTCAGAGTTTACAATAATCAACATGTACAATTCTGAATGAAAGCAACATGTTCTCTGATGGTGAAAAATTCTCTTTTAGATTAATTAAGTACTATCTATGCCAGCTGAGGACTCTTTAATTCTTCAGTAATTATCTAGACAGAAGTCAATGAATGGGCAGAATTTTGGTGAGAAAGACCATTGGTACTTGATAACTGCAGTCTAGATAGGGTCCCTACAGACTAAGCTTGAACTATTTGATGAGAAATACATTTTGTGTTTTACATATGTCACAAAACCTGATTATATAAAATATCATTTAGACCGACGTGAACTCCCTGCATTCTCTGTTCATTGTACCATCAGTATCCTGTGGTGAACCAGATAGCTTTGTTTTTGCCCTGGTAGCATTCAACTCATTTTTTTCCAAACCATTTCTGCAAACCTATGAAATTATTCTGTAGCTGGAGAAGGAAAAGGTCTCTTAAATCATTACAGATATGTTAACTGGGAAAGGGTTAATCTGCCCTCAGGAGTTGCTATGTAACTGAGTCCTGCTGGGACAGTCAGGGTTTCCAGCCAATGGGACTCACCCCTACAATACAATGCATCTATCTTGTGTTTCTTACTTGTTGTCAGTTATTGGAGTTTTTCCTGAACTAGAATTACACTCCTGCTCCTTTCATACTCTCCCACTGAGTCTTAAATAATTGTATTCCACACCAAAGTCAGAAAATAACAGTACAATGGTGTGCTTTTTATCCCTGAAAATGTTACTTTGGACAACTTTAAGTGGTGTGTAGAAAGATCTCTCATGCAGCAAAACTAAGAAACTTTTAAAAGATAAGATTTCCCAAAGAACTTCAGGGTATAACATGCTTTGGATTGCTTTTAGACTTCCTCAAAGCCTTCTCCTATCTTTGTGTTCTCCCCTGTGCACTCAGTCTTCAGCACGTTTTCTTGCACAGAAAGCAGAAAAATGTCTCAGCCTTAAACTGTTCCTTCCTGTTTAAGGCATTTCAAGAAGCGAGTATTGATTTTCACTGCATCCTGATTAGACTCTCTCCTTAGCTATTCCTCTTCTCTAAGGCCACTCCAGGCTTGAGGGCTGAAGCACGACTTCTTTAATTTCTCCTTTAGAAGAGCCAGGTGTGTTTTCTCAGCTCAAGCAAAGCCTCTGTGGTTGCGCCAGTATATTTGTATGGAAGAGGTGGCACTTCTGAGGTTTTTTGGTCGGTTTTTTTGTTTTGGTTTTTTTTCCCCCCCTGGAGGAGATCCACCCACAATCCCTTTGAAGGCTACTGATAAGATGAGGGAGAAACTAAGCCTAGCCTGTAAAAACACTGCTTAGGAATCTCTGCTTTGGCTGTTGGGTTCTGATAGGAAGCAAGAGAGTGGAGTGGTATCTGTCAACATGTTGTTCAAGTCTCAGTAAGTTTTACACTTCACTTAGATCTTTATGCCTCATTTTTTCCAGTGAGGTTCTGTCTGATAATTTGTGTTGGCAAAGCTCTTAGCCTTTCTTCCATGCTTGTGAAGTTCTACCTCCGAGTGACATAATGTTCCTGCATTGTTCAGCTAGCAGAGTAGGTAGGCTTTAGTATCAGTGGTGTGCCCTTCTGCTCTTAGTAACTCTGTTCAAAAAAAAAACCCAAACAACAGAAACCAAATGATTTTTAGACAAATTTAAGAATCTGACAGGTGGACCTTTAACTTTTTTAGGGTTTTAATTAGCATTAACTTGTCATTTAAGATCTGATTGGGGATAAGAACTTGCTATACTTTTTAAGGAGAATTGCAACATGTTTTTCAGGATTGGGAATGTGCACATAGCTTTCTTGTAACTAAAGCTTCTATAGATTCAGGCTTACTTTACCCATCCAACAATCTTGATAATTCCTTGAAAGAGCTTAGCAACAACCCTGTCTTTTGGTGTAACCCTTTGCCATATTTCGTGCCAAAGATGGAATGGACAGGTGAGATCTCAAAGCCATTTGGCAAAGGACAGAACACACATTCTTCTTCCCATGTCTCCATATGAAGTTGAGTAAGTCTGTTTTTCTACTAGTTTGATAACAATACATGGAAGATGAGTGTCCCATGAATGAGAAGCTTGTTCTTGAGGATGCTTGTTCAAAACTGTAACTGGATTGAAAGGAAAGGGGTTTTTTTTCAGTGTGATGACAAAGTCTGTGCAGAACTGTTCAGTCAGAAGGGTCAAGATATCCAAATGAAGAGTTTTTGATCTAGTTTATGCAAAAGCAGCTTGATAGTTTCATAGATCTGTCAAGACTGATATGCTGAGGGACCACCACATGCTTAGGAACTACCTCACGTCTACCACTATATTTGGACTAAAGGTCCCAAAAGGGCAAAAAATCCATGGTGCTGCACAAAGCCTGGGGTAGTATGCTGTTCACCACTACAGTATCTAACTGCACCCCAGCTCTGTAAGTTGTCTTTGATTAAAGCATGTGTGTCACTTGTGATTCCCTGAACATGGATGTAATATGTATGAACATTCAGTCCCTTCTGTGGTCCAATATGGGAGTCTTGCAGTCTAAGGGTCTGGGAATTTGCAGATCTATTTAATCATGTGGGACTAGCTTAGTGAAGCAGCTTGGAACCATGCAAATTTTTCTTTGTTGGCTTAAACTGCATAAGTCAAGTAGAATTTGAGGAATGCACCAAAGAACAATTTGATAAGTATATTCTAGTAGAGTTTGAAAACCAGGAAACATCTTGTGAACATTTCAGACTGGACGTCATTGATGGTGTCGTTGCTTGTTCCGAATGCGAGGTCCAGCCCAGCCTGACTTTTCCTGAGATCTCATCTGTGTTTGAATGTTACATTGGTTTAACAATGTAGGGTGAGAAAGCAGTTGTTCCTTTTTGAAAGTGTTACCTGTCACAGTCCACTTACTGTAGTATAAAAGGAATATACAGAATCCCTTACCTGTTCAACAGTAGTTACACTATGATAACCTGTATGCTTGTAAAACTGACCCCATTAGTAAAGTTTGCTTTTCAGGCTGCATCAATAAAGTTACAGTGATAACAGTGTCCCTCAGAGGACATGCGGCCTCAGTTAATTTATGCATTATTGATGGCATGTGTTCCACAAAAGAAACCAGACATTGATTTGCTAAGTATATACCTCCATTTCTGGGTAATTCTACCTCATTTACAGCAAAAATTTACACAGGCTGTTCCCAAACAGAAAGCACATCTGCATGAGAGAAACAAAGGTGTGAAAGTACAGTGTGTTAGGGCAACAGGCAGAGTGGAGGTGTTGGCATGATGACCATCATTACCAGTAGATTTCAGGTAATGTCACCACATTGTCATTGCTGTTATTACCCCTGCTAGCCAGGTAGCTATGCCAACACATTTTCCAGTCACCCCTTCATTCTTCTTTCTAAGATACCCAGAGATAGGATACTGGGCTGTTCTTTCAGTGGTTGGTGTAGGTTTGGGAGCTAGTAGCTGTTCACATTCATGGCATAATCCAGTCCAGTCTGCACTGGGCTTTATGTGACCAGAGCTCTGCTCACATGTGTTTCAGCCATCTCAGGCTTCTGCCATCCCTTGTTGTCCTTGTCAGCAGTGCAGGAGCACAAGCCTTAAATGCTGCTGAAGTCTGACTTAAATGAAATAGGGCTTGGGTAATGTTTACTCTTTGGTAAGATATATGTATGTATTGAGATGGAGCTCCAGTCACTGCTTGGTAACTTCAGTCTTTTTCTGGAAGAAGGCCATCAGGGCTAACTTTTCATCAAGAGTTTAAACTGCAATTAGTGAACCTGTAGAAGAAGTACAGTAGTCCCAATTTATATCCTGATTCTGGTTACATCTAGGGTGGTAAGATGCCTATGTTTGGAACTCCTACTTATTCTGCATGTTCTCAGATTATTTATTTATATATTTTGAGATACCTTTCAGGATATGAGAACATCAGGAAATACTATTCTTTTGTTAGGTAACTTTCTTTTTTTCTACCTCCTTAAAAAGGCAGAAACAAAGTAGTTACTTGAACAGCCATTTGGAATCTCTGTTTTAGTTTTAATGGAGCTCTGTGCTCTTTCACCTTCAGCCAACCATAAGCATATTCAGCATATAGGCAACTTTATTGTTAGTAGTAGCATTCTCTGCAGTTTAATATTCAACATTCCTACTCACTCTTCTGCTCTTTCACACATCTTGATTCTACTTAGGATTTATAGATCTTCCAACCTTCATTCTCCCTGGATTATATAATGCAATGTGCCAGTGCCATGCATGGCACTCTGGTTACCTCAGCATTTCCATTATAATTCTATGTTTTGAGGGATTTATAGGCTAGCAGTAAAAATCTCTTTCTTGGCTAAACCTTGAAACAGCAGTTTCTAGTAATTTAAAAAGAAAACAAAATGAAACAAACCTTTTTTTCTTTACTTCTGTTTTTTTTCTGGCAACCGTTTACCACTGGTCTTTGCACTGCAGGATTCTCATAAACAGCAAGTGTAGATTCAGTATATAGCCAGTGTTTAATCTAATAATGTTCTTTTCTTGTTATAGCCTTCAAAAATGCATGTCGTCCCCTCTTCATGCATATGATGTCATTGCCTCTTTGCCAGCCTTTCAGAAGCTGCAGCCATCAGCCTTTGGGGCCTCAAAAAGATGCAGTTTGGTCTCTCCTTTATTTGCAATGTGGATGAGTTTTACAGTGATTTTTTGTTTATTTGTTTTTTAAAAGTTATCCCTCTTTATCTCAAAGCCTAAAAACTTGCTATCCACTTCTGTGTCACAGAGCTACAAGTTTATCACAATTCAAAAAGACACTGGCTGTATATGACTATCTAGAATATTAGGGCTATTACAAAAAAAAAAAAATTTGGAAGAGATATTAAATCTCATGCTTTAATGCTTAAATGATTTGCTGTTAGAGAATAGGCTATTAGAGGACCTTTGGGTGAGTTATACTTCGCCAATCACTAGGGTTTCCTGTGTTTTCATTAGAAAAACCTAGTAGCAGTCAGTCTTAGAAATAGATTGCTGAGCCAGATACACTCCCAGTTTTATCACATAGAGCAGTTCCCCCTTGGTTCCGGGCCAGAGGATTGTATGGATTCTAAAAATCATGGTTGTATGCCCAAGGTTTGCAGATGAATTATTTCTATAGCCTTTAAGTTAAGCAGTCAGCTTTAAGGCATCTTTACAAACACATTTCCACTGATTAAAATAGACAAAAAGCTTTATCAGTAAGTGATTCGCAGACTGGTTGCATGCCTGAGTTCTGGGTCTGGAGATGACTAACTCTGCTTTTCTCATCTAAAATAAAATATTGCTCTGCACTGAATTGTCTTTTGCCAGTTGCTGTTATATTTCAGGCCTGAAATAATTCTTCCTGTTAGTGCAAATTCCTGTTTCGGTCATTGCAAGCTGTGCATAGTAGTGTACAGCAGACCGAAGAAATCCCTTTTTTACTTAATTTCACTGTATTTCATATTTTTCTATGTCATTTGTGCCATTTCATGCCAGTAATTTTACTGTTTTACTTTCTTCGGGGCAATTCTTGCTCACAATTGATACCCATTTCCTAGGACTACCTTAGAGTTTTAAATATTCAGCCATTCTCTTGTGACCTAGTGATTTTCTTCCCATAATCTTTTGACATCATTCATGTGCTTGAGACATGAAGAAAACATCCTTCAACACTAAAAACTACATGTAGTGAAGGGGGAATTCAGGCTTTCAGATTTATCAGATTTGTATCACCAGTTGGGGGAAGGGGAAAAAAAAAATGCCAAGGCAGGCAAGTACTGTTTCATATTAACATCTATCGTCAATGAAGAGGTAAAAAATCAAAGCCCCTGTGTGTGAGGCAGGGTTAGTGAACTGCCAGTGATTCTCCCAGCAACTGACACAAAGGAATCTGTGAGTATCAAAGCTGAGGCAGCAAGCTTAGTGTCAGCTCTTGCCTAGGGAGTAGAAGAAAACATCACTTTGTCTCTGCTTTCACTGCTTAAACACACACATCATTCACTAGTAACCATTTACTCTGCTGTCAAAACTGTTTCAAGAGAGTGCTACATTTGATTAATAGTAAAATGCATGCAAAAGAAGTAAAAAAGTCTGCTTCCCCTGAGGTACTTAGTTGGGGAGAATTTCTGCATGCACTTTTTAATTTTTCCATCCTATAAATATGCCTGTAATGTTCCAGAAGTGCTCTGTTGCTTCTAGTAAAGTCATTTTTATTAGAGAGCCTGGTGCACTCATCCTAATTCTAGTTAATGCTCTCCCTCTCTCAGTGAAGCACATTATGGCATCCTCAGCCGCTTGTACTAACAAAAAAGTGACCAGCACAACCATGTGTGCAGTACATGATTCATAGTGCTGCTTTCTGAATTGTCCAGTGGGTAATTGCAGTACAAAAACCAGAGAAACAGATGTAGACCCTAAACCTTGGCTGTAAATTTTTGTTTTATGATTATGGGTTTCAAATGTGCTATGTCACACTGACAAATATACAGTAACACCAGAGGAAATAGATTTCTGACTTGAACTTGTGCTTTTTATTTCACTTATAGCTAAGAATATGTTTATTGTAGAGTTTTTGCTATCACAGTCTGAGAGAAAACAGATCAAAGCACTGATGTGAAACCACAATTTCTTTGCATGGACAAAGTCAAAGATATTGGAGAGTTGTTGCCTCCTCACACCTCTATGGTTGCTGGGTAGGCATTTAAAATATGTGGCAATCCTTGAGGTTTCATTACATTTGAACTAGAGGACTATTAGTTTGCACAATAATTATGATTAGTCCTGATCTAAATTTAAAAATACTCCCCATTTTATAAATGCAGCTTTTCCTGATACTCTGTTGAAGAAAAACAAGTATCATGCTATTTCAAAGTGAAGTAAGAGATGCATAGGTTTCTTAGAAATAGTGTGTGAACAAACCATCAGGCTATTTGAGGAATTTTTAAATTACATGTGCATTTAGTAATAAATAAAAGCATTAGTACAACTCTTACTTGTAACAAAGCATGATGAGCTACCCGGCTCATTTTGATACGGTGAGAAGAAGCAGTCTTTTTCCAATTCGTACACACTTAAACGTCACTTCCCGACATTTACTTTCAGAAGTTGCCACTCTACATTTTGAGGTACAACCGACAGGTATTATTTTTGAATGTAGTATTAAAAGACTGCTAATGGGATACACATAACTGTATTTCTGTTTGTCTGATTATGTTTACTTTTAACTCACATAGGCAACATGTTTTTCTTGGCATAAGCTTTAACTGTTCCAAGAACCCTGGTCCCCACAAAAAGCTGTTTTCTCCCTAAACTGGAGACTGAAAAAAGCATACTGTGTTTTGTGTCATCCTTTCCAGTTATTTTTGTGGTGATACATTACGTATTCCAAATTTCTCGTGCATCCTGTGTCGTCTGGTTAGAAAATAACTGTCTGTTAATTTAGCTTTGCTATTCCAAACAAAACTGTAGCAATGTAGCCAGCCAAGATTAAAAAAAAAAAAAAAAGTTTAGCCACTTTTCCACTCGGCTATTTTAATGCAACAAACACTGTTTTGCTGTGCTGAAGTAGTTTAAACAAGCCTTCCCTGAAGGATGGCTTTTTCAGTAAGTGTATGCGGTGCATAAATTTTAGATTAGAGAGTGTCAGGGGCTTCTTCAACTGCAGGAGTTCAGGCTGGGGGAGGACACCCCAAAGGGCTGAGAAAATCCTTAGAAAGTCCTTTAAAAAGACGCTGTTAAACTCCAGCATTTGTAACTCTTCTGCCTGAAGGGAAGAGGGAAAGAGAGGCTGCCTGCTGCAGGGACAACTACAGCTCTCCTGTTGAGGGGGGAAGGAGGCTAAGGAAAGCTTTTGTTTTAATCTCTTCAAAAGGATTCACTTCCAGATTGCAGCAGGTCTTTTTGCTGTCCACTGGTTTTCAGTGTGGCTATATCAGTTTCAGGGAACAAGTGCGTGTGCTGTGTGGGGGTTTGTTTTGTGGTTTGGATTTTTTTTTTTTTTTTATTCTTGAATCTGTGTGAAAAGTTTTGTTAATACAATCTGCAGGCATTGTCAGAGAGCTTTCGGTTCATCAAAGGACTTTTTGTGGAGAGGGGACACCACATCCATTAAAGTGGCTGCGCAGGTCCCAGGGTGAGTCTCTCTCCAGCATTTCTTTACAGTCGCCAGTGGTGTGCCATGCCTGCTCAGTGTGCCCCTCTCTGCCCGACTCCTATCTTGGGCTTTGCAAGAAATGGGCAATAATCAAGCGTTCCCTTTTCTAGTTTCTGCACCTGAGCTTGCTTTGGAGCGGGGAAGCAAGGTTTCTGTGTGCCTTGCTCCTGGATGATGCTCACTGCTGGGGCTGAGGTGGCTTGGCTTATTCATTTAAAATTAAAGCATGCATGTGGTTACTGAGCTCATGTCCTTCCCACTGGGGTGGAGGGAGTGTTTCCAGGCTGTTGTTTTTAAGTTTTAAATTGTCTATAGGAATAAGAACTGCTGGAAGCCTCCGTGGAGTCTTTCTCGGTGAGCAAGATTTTGGAGAAGGTAGTTACCTACCTAAAAAAGCACTGAGCTCTCTGCTGGCTTCATGCAAGTGGTGGGCCTGCACAGGGCTGGCTGTGGCATCCTGGCCACAAACTGGGGAAACCTTTGACACCTAGAGCGGCCATGAGGGAGGGCTGTCGGCAGTGTGGTTTAGCACAGACCTTAGTGGGTGGGAGCAGCCCCTCGCCTTCAGAGTGGCTGTGAGGGCTTGGCCGAGGCCGCCTGCCCTAGGGAGGTCTCCCCGCTCAGCACCGGGGCTGGGTCCCGTTCCCTACGGATTAGCTCGTGGCCTTTCTTCCCTCCCGGGGAGCTGGGGCTCATTAGCCCTCTGAAAGCTGATACAGCCCCTCCGGGGCCACACGAGCGGCCCCAGCCCCTCTCTGCTAATCAGAGACAGGCAGGACCCGGCGGCGGCGGGGCTGGGGAGGGAGAAGAGGGGGATGCGTGGCTGCTTCCTGCCCTGGGCTCAGTGGTGGGGACAGACCCTCCCGGGCAGCGCCAGATCTGACCCATCGGGGAAGCCAGGGAGCGCTGGGTGACTTAGGAGCCAGGATGAGGGATGGATGGTGGAGAGAGATGGGGCCTGACCGCCCCCCCGCCCAGGGGGACGGGCCCCTGCGACTCCCCACTGGGAGTGGGGCTGGCACCGGCCACGGTCCCTGCGAGTGGCATCGAGCGGAGTCCCCGCGGGTGGCATTGAGCGGGGTCCCCGCTGGCGTGTGCCGGGGCAGCGCCAGGGTGAGGCTGCTCCCCAGCCCAGCCCGCCAGCCCAGCAGCTGGGGCGAAGCCCGCGTCCCTCCCTGGCTGTGGAGCAGCGGCAGCGCCTGCGCCTCGCTCGTGGCCTCTCCGGGGAGGAAAGGAATGTGTATGTGTGTGTGAGGGAGGGAGGGGGGCACAGAACTTTCAGCAAATTGAGCTGGAATTTTCAAATTCTCCGTTCCCTGCAACCGCTGAAAACACCGCTGTTTTACTTCCCACCCCTTCCCCTCCTCCTCGCTGTTGTGTTTGGCTTTTTTTTATTTTTTTTTTTTTTAATTACTTTATTATTTTGGGTCTTTTTGTAAGTTGCGCTCCCCGTCCGCACCCTCCCGCTCGGCGGCCGCGGGGCGACTCCGGCAGGGCTGGGGCTCGCCTTTGCCTGCCCGCCCGCCCGCCTGCCTGGCTTTTTTGCAGGGCTGCTGGGAGTTGTGAAGGCGTGTGAGAATCCTGGGAGCTGGTGATGTCAGACCGCTTGGGTCATTTGAAGGTTAGCAGCCTGGGAAGGGTTCACGGAAAGTTCACTCGCATATATTAGGCAATTCAATCTTTCATTCCCTGTGACACAAGTAGTAGGAAGTGAGCTGTTCAGAGGCAGAAGCATCTATTCACGGCCGAGGGGGATCCCGAGCCTCCGCCGGAGCTGTTTTATCCCGGGGAGGTGGGCGATTGGCACGGCGTGGGACGCGGCACACACCCGGCGAGCGCCCCAGGAGCTGGACTGACTCTCGAGAAATTTTGGGGGGAAATTGATGGTAGCTAAAACTTGGAATGCGGCTTGCATCCCCCCATCTTGCTGGATTGGCTGGGCAGCCTGGAAAATGGTAAATGATCATTTGGATCAATTACAGGCTTTTAGCTGTGTTGTCTGTCATAATTCATGATTCTGGTCTGGGAAAAAGACCAACAGCCTACGTGCCAAAAAAGGGGCAGAGTTTGATGGAGTTGGGTGTACTTTTATGTGCCATTTTCCTCCACACCTAGAGGAAAGCACTTTTGCAGGCATTCTGTGCAGGGGGAATCATGTTTGACTGTATGGACGTTCTAGCAGTGAGCCCTGCTCAGATGCTGGATTTCTACACTGCGAGTCCGTCTTCCTGCATGCTCCAGGAGAAGGCTCTCAAAGCATGCTTCAGTGGATTGGCACAAACAGAGTGGCAACACCGGCACAGTGCTCAATGTAGGTCCCAACTGTTATTTTTCCACTTTAAAGCAATTACTATTATTATGATTGTTGTTGTTTTTATTTATTTTATTTATTTACTTGCATGTATTTAAAAAAGAAAGACTGGTAATTAAGTGCAGAGGTAATGAGGGGTGGGGTGAGTGTTTGTGCAAAATGCGGTTTGCAAGCTTTTTTTTTTTTTTTTTTTTTTGCAAGAAAGGAANAAGGAAAGAAGCACCGGACTTCTTTCTGTTTTTCCCTTCTCATGTGGCATATTGATCCTAACAACAGTTGTGGAGCCAAACAGGAACTCATAAAATCGTAATGTAATACAGCAAATACTTGCAAAACTCCAACCAGTGAAAGACGAATTTACATAACATCTCTGTGGTAGCTTCCCCCCCCCCCACCTCCTTAATCTAATTTTGTAGCACATTTGTTAATCAGGATGCATGTTGTCTTCAAGTGCATTTTAGCAGAGCAGCCAAGCAATTAAAATATTGATTTCTACAGTTCTTGAAAAGATGTGGAATTGCAATGGGTAGGTGCCATTCCAAAAATCAGACAGTAGTTACAAGTTCCTGAAGAAANAGGAGAAGGCTCTCAAAGCATGCTTCAGTGGATTGGCACAAACAGAGTGGCAACACCGGCACAGTGCTCAATGTAGGTCCCAACTGTTATTTTTCCACTTTAAAGCAATTACTATTATTATGATTGTTGTTGTTTTTATTTATTTTATTTATTTACTTGCATGTATTTAAAAAAGAAAGACTGGTAATTAAGTGCAGAGGTAATGAGGGGTGGGGTGAGTGTTTGTGCAAAATGCGGTTTGCAAGCTTTTTTTTTTTTTTTTCTTTTGGCAAGAAAGGAAAAAGGAAAGAAGCACCGGACTTCTTTCTGTTTATCCCTTCTCATGTGGCATATTGATCCTAACAACAGTTGTGGAGCCAAACAGGAACACATAAAATCGTAATGTAATACAGCAAATACTTGCAAAACTCCAACCAGTGAAAGACGAATTTACATAACATCTCTGTGGTAGCTTCCCCCCCCCCCACCTCCTTAATCTAATTTTGTAGCACATTTGTTAATCAGGATGCATGTTGTCTTGAAGTGCATTTTAGCAGAGCAGCCAAGCAATTAAAATATTGATTTCTACAGTTCTTGAAAAGATGTGGAATTGCAATGGGTAGGTGCCATTCCAAAAATCAGACAGTAGTTACAAGT
>VXBU01007937.1:230925-369775 GCA_013400315.1 Bombycilla garrulus
AAAAGGCAATATTTCTTTGTACTGACCTTGCTGCCACCTTTCTTCTTCACTTTGTTGCTCTAAGAAGTTGCTGTTTTGCTAGAAAACTACTTACTGTGAACACCCTTTGAGTTTAACCATCAATTATTTCTATACCTTGAGATTCAGAGAGCGATGCACTGTTAACAGAGGAGTGAAAGTTAGTGGTAGGACACTTCTGAAAATGTGTTACTATGTTATAGGGTCTTGATTTTTTTGCTGAAATATATAGATTTTAAAAAATAGCAGTATTTAAATACCTCACTTTTAAGTTTGAGAAATGACAAAAAGAGCCAGAAAACATCACCTTATACTGTGCTTAAAAGCTTGCAGGATGCTTCACTGCTCTGACGGTGATTTAGATAAATGACTTGGCTATCTATCAAAATGTTTTTAGCACACTCTTGGACACTTCAGTACGCCATTAACTGTATAATACTGTTGGAAATTTCTTTTTTGCGGTATGTTAGAAAGTTAACTAGGAATTAGAAGAGTTCTCCCATCGACATTTCAAAGGGGTGGAGTAGGTAATTTAAAAATAAATTTAAGAGTGTTTGGTGAAAGTGTGTTTCTCTCGGCTCAAAAGTTTTCAGACACCATCTGACATTTGTGTGGGTTGAGTAATGAAAACAGAATTATAAAAATCAGTGACTAGCAGCCTACAACACTGCAAATGTTTTGATGTCTTTACAATTAAAAGGAGACTGTGAAGTTCAGCATGGGATATTTATTTTCTTCGCACTGGTTTCAAAATGCTTCAAACAAAATATGAAACAAAGCTTTTACTTCAAAATAGCGTTACCAGCTATGGGAGAGCTTCAGTTAGCAAAAACTAAAAATCCAAACCAGATGTTTTACTGAAAATGTATTTTCCTGCTTTCATGGTTAAACTTTAGTATAACTTTAGTGGTGATATTGCGGAAACTTGGAATTAAATAAACTTTCCTGGAGTAGGAGGCATATATACTGTCGTTAAAAGCTTACACTTGCAAAATACTCTTTAAATAACTCCTGTCTTTAAAATGTCCTGCTCTTTCTCTTGTATATTGTTAATACCTAGAAGCAGGATTCTTAAAAACAAAATATGTGGTGTTTGTTCTTGGGCAAGTCAAACACAGGATTACCCTTATCAGAATGGAATGAGTGGTAAATATGTCATTTGCCTAGGGCCTGTGATAAGAGACAAGGGCTGATAACAGGAAAGTTTAGCTAATCAAAGAAACTCATATTAACAAGAGTAAATAAAAATACAGGAAAATGCATTCAGGAATCCAGTCTTGTAACTTTGTAAGCAGTAGGATTAATCTTCACTGCATGGGAATTTAAAATCGGGCCAAAACCTGAATCATAATACGGTGGCTGTAATTTGAACTGTGAAAGTTAATGGTATAGAAATGTGGAAAAACAATTTAGCTAGAGTCCAAATTAATATTTCTATTTTAAATCTTAGAGCAAGTTTTGTTTTCAGTTTTGAGGAAAATGTAAGCAGTTTATGCATGAGTAAATATATAAATGGATTGTGAAATATTAAAATTCTCTCAAAGTGTAAGATTTTTATCTTGCATCTTGTGAAAATATGGCAGAACTAGAATTTTTGTGGTCCAGAAAGCTTTTAATAATTTAAAGGTTGCTCCAGTGCTTATAAATACAAAGATTGCACTGTTTAATTCTAACTCTAGCATTTCCTGATTCTCCATTTTTAAGAAGACCTCTGCAATTAAATGTAATGTAATAATAATCAAATTTTGTAATTGCCAGAAGTGTGATAGGGTTTTTTTGGTCTAATTTGTTGCTTAATTTTTGGCTCTGAAAAAAACCAAAACAGTACACCTGCAGCCCATTGCCCTAGGCCTTAGAAATATTGCTTTTATAGAGACGTGATTGTAGAGTAAAAGGTAAATGGCTGTGGAGGGAATAGTACATGGATAGTGCAAACTCAGAGCAGGCCAGTAACAATCCCAGGCAGCATCAGGATTTCAGCTGAAATGTTGGCAAAATTGGCCATTGCAGGGTTTAGGGCAGAATGCTGTAGGTCTCCAACTTCAGCACATCTTCCGTATGTTAATCCTGTTACAATTCACTAAGCTAGTGCACTCCTGCAGCATCATGAATTTTCTAGTCCATGAGGGTCTGCAAAATAAAAATAGAGGATAAGATGCAACCCAAACATGACCTTAACTTGTGTGGGATTTTTTGCCTCTCCCCTGTGGGAGGAAAAACCTGCGCTGGGTTTGCAACGCAACTGTTAGCTGTATTGCACGGTGTGTTACAAGAATGCAAAAAAACCCCCTAAGTTTGCACTCATATGAGTTTTATGTGATTCTAATTCTATTGCTGTAGATTTAAAATGAGATTATTTGTTTGCAAAGAAAATTGTGGACTCAGAAATGAGACTAGAACCAACTGCACTTTTAATTGTAATTCGTTCTCGCGCTTTCTGTTGTAAGATAAAAATCAGGTTGGTATAATTAAATTAGACAAGGATAGTTCTTAAGAGGACAAAAGAATTAAGATTGTAAGAATGAGTAATTTATAGTTTCTTAAGTAAGTTAGAAAATTCTGCTCCCTCGTAGTGCAGTGGCAACAAATACTGAGAGAAAAACAGTAACTTTTGGTGAAACATGAACTAACTAAATACTGCAGAAGTGGGAACAGGACAGGTCCTGAGAGAGGAGCTGCAAAGAATGGAGATCTGACCTTGCAAAAGCCTATTAAAAAATCTTCATTAGTCTTCATTAATTAAACAGGCAAAAAACCAAATGGGCAGGCCCAAAACAAGAGTAAGTTTGTTTGGCATTATGTAGTGTTTCAGCTAATTATATCAAGTAGATGACTACTGCCTACTGCATTTCCTTAGGGTTAGAAGCATAAAAAATTTGATGAAGTCAGAAGTTATGGACATGGCAGCAGAACACACTGCGATGTTGAGGTTCGCATAGTACCCAGTTCTTATTTCAGTTTGGTAGGAACTGCTTGCCTAGAGAGGAGCTATTGGGTATTAACTTTCAGAAAGTTCAAGAAGATGGGACTCCCGAAAGCATGCGTTTTCCTTCAAAATTCTGGATTATTGCGATGTTTGGGTCAGGTTCCCATTCCCTGCAAGCACTGGAAACATCTGTGTTCCACAAAAANGCTTACTACTTTATTTTCTTTCATCTTTCTGAATTAAAAAACAAACATTTTGAAGTGAAGGACTTGTAATCTGCATTCCCAAGTATCAAATTGCTGCAGGTGTGTTTGCTAGTGCCCAGAAGGCAAGATCTGTTTGAACCAGGTTATTTTCTTTGAAGTTCATCTATAAACTTTACAGCTAAATGGCTAGGACTGATTTGCTTAGGGATAGAGTCTTTGTTTAAATTTTTATATGTCTAGCTTAATGCTCTGAAATATGTGATGAAAAAAATGTTTGTTTCTGATCCACTTAATTTAAAAAAAAAAAAAAGTGTGGTGATATTTTTCTTCCAAAATAATTGAAAGGGGAAAACTATTCTCTACGTAGACTGTGATGCAGTTAGTCTGATTCGGCTGCTGGCACTGGAAAACTCTAATGGACACGCACCACTGTCAAAAACTCCTGCAGACAAAAATGATGAGAGGCTTTCGCTGGTGAAGTCAGGGTGGGATAAGCTTGGAGGAAAAGCAATGTATCTTTGGGTGACTCCCTGCTTGCCTAATGAGTCTGTGCAGGAAAGGTGCAACTTGTCAGAACAAAGCCAGGCTTCTGAGGCGATGCCTTGAAGAGGGTTGCGGTGAAGTTAAGGAGTTGAAAGAGGGAGATAGTGTTTCAGACAGCGAAGTTAGTCATCCTCACATCCAGTTAAATCCCTACTTGCTGCTGAGCGGTTTTTGTTAACCATGTGTGCGTCACGCCGGCCCTGCAGCCCGGCCAAGCCGAGGGGCTTTGCTCGGGGGAGCGAGGCGCCCTGCTCGGCGGATTACGGTCCCACCTCCCCGAAACGCGCCAAGTGACTGGTTTTGCTCAGGTCTAATTTATATACCGCCCTTAACGCGGCCGATGAAGTGCGGCTGTGTTACACAGCCAGCATTTAGATTTGGGAGCGGGGCTGTGAAAGGGACATTGTGCTCGGAAGGACTGCTGTCTGCCGCGGTCGGCCGCGCTATGCCCCGTCCTATTGAGACCTCAAGAGCGGAGCACAGCTGTGATGAGTTTCCAGATCTGTTTGGCCGTGGGGACCGGCCCTGGTATGCGTGCGAGCCAGGGGGGAACATCCCTCTCCCCTCTCAGTTTCTGCCTGGGGGGCTGGCAGCAGCTTCTGAGCAGTGAATTTACAGGGGCGGGCGGCTGGGGCCAAATTAGTTGTGGTTTCAGAGGGCTTTCCAGAGCTTTGCTAGGCTGTAGCACGCAGCCCCATGAGGAAGGATATCAGTTGATGTATAAAATGGCCAAGGAACTTCGGTAAATAGACTTTACCCTTCAAATCCAGAGGTCCTGGCAGCGGCTGTGCGGGAGGGTGGGGTTGTACTTTTCCCCTTCCTGTACTTGGACACTTTTGATTATCCAGACTTTCTGGGGCTGAGCAGGGCTGCCTAATAACAAAGCCTGCATAATATAATTGCCTAAATAGGCCTATTGTCCTTTTCAAGTCACTGTGCTATGAAATCTTTCAAATTTTTGCTGAAAATGTTGCATCTAACATTCAGATGCTTAGTACCAGGCTGGAGCGAGGAGGGGATCCCTTACCCTCATTTCTCATTGCCGAGTGGTTGAGGAGCTGATTATATTCCTGCCCCCTATTGATGTTTACTCCTTTTGGGAGGCAAATATTTTAGCCCCTTCTGGCAGGGTAAACTGCCAAAAGTAATAGGCCTGGAAATACAAAGCTATGATTGATTTTGACCTTTGCTCATGTGCATGAAGTCTGTCCCCATGCACTGTGACCCATGCCACTTCTTGCTGAAATCCAAGCCCTTTCAAACCAAATGGAACCACGAAAATACAAGCTGCAAAATGCTCAAAACTATTCTAAGGTAACAGAATATTCATTTTCTCTGTGCTTCAGGAGAAAGTATGGACAGGAGGGTAACAAAACTGGATTTTCTAGTAGGCGAACCAGGAGTAATGTCTTACTGCTGCCACCTTTTTATGAGACCCATATTCCAGGTATAAAAGAAACAAACTGCTATTATGTGGAAATTATTCTGTGCAGTTTTTTGGTCACAGTAATCTTAGCTGTTCCTCCTAATTGTAATCTATAAACAACTTGCATTCAAAACCATGGATTTTAAAACTGTCTTTTTAAAAATAATCTGAGATCTGGGTTTTTGTTAATTTGTTGTTGCATGAGCAAATGTGTTTCAAAAGTTAAGAATGTCAGAAACAGTAGCCTAAAGTTAGCATCCGAAATCCACATTTCATGGCTTCATTTCCAAATATGCTGTGCATCTAGGAGCTCCCTCAGCACTTTTTAAAACAGGCCTTATATTTGAATGTTCAAATACTATTTAAAACCTTCATTTAATATTAAAAGTGTTTACAGGACTGTTCCACTTCCCCTAAACTACATGAAAAAGTAATTCAATGGCAGTGTTCACAACATCTACAGTGAAAATAGAGACACTTATATGACAAGATAGGACTTGCTTACAAAAATATATTACTCTCTTTCCATACATTTACGAATTAACTGAGGTTTTTTCCTCGTATTTTGTCTGACTCACAGGTTTCTCCGATTCTCTGTTTGCTTCTCTGCAATAAGGTCTGGTCAGCAGATATTAATTGTGGTATAGATTTTAATAGCTAGATTATCTTCTTCATATATTCACTTATCATTTGCAGCTGCTCAGGACTGCTGTCCCAGTGGCAGGGAATTAATATGACTTTGGTCACTGCATTTTGCTTATTTGGGGGAGGAGAGAGGAGGGGAAATCTAGCTTTCTTCAGCTCATTTTAGTAATCTGAATAGGAGTGTAGAACTTGCATCATGTGACAGGTCAGCTCACCAGCATGGGGTCCCTGTGTGAGAACCTCCCTTGTACATGACAATCTGATAAGGATATCATGTGGTTTAGAAACACATTCCCACAATGTTCACTTCTTTGTCCCTTTATTTGGGAGGGTGTAGGAAAAAAACCTTTAACAAACTAGTGCTAGCTCTTAGATAACTGACCCCACTTTCTTTTAGTGTTCTGTTTGAGCCTTGCAGCTTCTTCCAATACTTTTGTTAAGAGAGATGGAAATATAATCCAACAAGTCTGTGCTAAAGAATCCTAGACACAAAGTATATAATATACCTTCTGTTTCCCTTGGACAAGGTGATTTTTCTTTCCCCTGCTTATACGATATATAAACTGAATATTATAAAACTATGTAAGTTAAATATACACATGCAGGCGACACTTGTATAGGTTTAATAGGTTAAAGCTTGAATGTGTATTTATAAATTCTCAGAGTGCTCTGGATCTTCACCACTAAGGACATGATGTTAGAGTCTATCCAAGTTTGAAAGGATTTCCGTTTTATGCACTTTCAGTGACTTACATTTTACCCTCTAAGTGCATCCCCTAAGAAAAAAGCAGAGAAATACCTTGCAACAAAGATTTTTTTAGCACTGCTTAGTTTCTTTTTAATGCTTTGGAGGATCTCTTTCCATTGAACCATAATATTTTCTCTAGGCTCACATTGTATTTTTAGCAAGGATCTTTGAACAATAAAATGGCAAATTAAGGATGTCTTTGTCTTTTACAGCCTTATCTAGTGAAGCACTTAAATGCACTCAACCCTCCACCCTCGATTTTAATAAGAGTTTCAGAGACAGAGTGGTTGTATGAGTGAGCCTTTGGTGTATTTATGTACAGGTACTTTTAGGAAATACCAGTAAAAGTTCATGTCACTGTGCAGGAGGTGTTCAGCACAATGAACATCCAGCATCTCTTCTTAAAAAGAAAGAAGGATCATTCTTCTTTTAAAGATGCATAGCAGAGGTGTGGAACAATTAAACAGGTTGACCAGTGTTGCACCAAGTGGAGACAAAAAATACTGTTTGATTTAACAAAAATTTCCTTCAGTGGATGCTTTTATTATAGAAAACCATTTGTGCCTGTAAGATATAAACAGTGGAAAGAATGGTTCAATTACTGATTCTTCAAACCCAAAACACAAAAACCCCCCACAAAAATAAAAACCAAAAACCAAAACAAATCAAAAGAAAACCAAACAAAAAAACCTCCCACCCCACCAAAACAGTTAAAGAACACAAAAAGTCTCTTGAATCATGCAATTTTTTTTTCCTTTTTAATCTGCATGCAGTTTGAGGTAATTCCTGAAGTGGCCATTAAAGCACTCTGCTGGTCCTCTCTGCCAGGCTGGCTGATGACACAGCAGCACATCATATAGAGGTGTGGATCTCATCTCCTACGAGAGTTCCTTCATCTTCCAGTCGTGTACCAGAATCACTCCTCTGCCAGCTGGTGACTGATAGATACCAAGAGGATTTCTAGGTTCTTGCATGATAAGTGAATGTAACAGCATCTGAGTTGATTTAAGTATTTCACTGGTTCACAAATACCAATTTGGGACAGAGGTGTTCAGGCAAGGTGTTCAAGCTGTCCCCTGGCTTTTGGGGATCTTGGAGCCTCCAGCACTTTTGCTCAGGGATTGGCCGTGGGCAGAGCCTGGGGCAGGAAACAGGCTCCTCTGCCACTTTAATTCCTCATCTTCTACTCAAAAACTCACAAGAGGACCAGGCTTGCCTATCTTTCCAAGGCTGAACGTTCACTCGCACATGAAGAAAAAGGAGTTGGAAAACTGTGTCACAGTGCCATCTGGCGATACCGGACACCCAGACCTCCCCTTGGGCAAGGGCTGTGGATCTGCAGGCAGATGCTTCCCCCAGGACCTTGGTTTAGGCGCAGGCAAACGCCTGTGCTCCCCAAAGCTTGGCTCTCTCTCGGGACTTTGCACTCCTCTCTGGGTTGCTCTGATCAAAGGTCCTAACTTGCCTACGTTCCCTCCTTCACAGAGATCCAGCCTCACTGATTCACCAGCCTGAGGGTTTTGGCTTAGGGCCCAAGTGAAAGGACTGGCTAAAATGTCACTCATGGGTGAACTTTTTTATTGTTAAGATCAGGTCCTGAGCTTGGAGGTTCTTTCTTTGGTTTTAAGCCATTGTTCATATTACTGCCTTTCAACCTTTGGTCTGAGGAGGTTTTTCCTTTTCCCCCCTCATCTTGCAGAGTAATCCTTAGCATTGCTTTGCTGTTTGAGTTTCCTCTTTTCATTCAGCTGAGGAAAAAATTTTATTAGTTACTGGATGAGGTTAGCTGGAAAGTCTGGGACTTTCTAAAGATCTTTCTGATTTCACTCCACACTTTGAACACTAAAGGTGTAAAATGCAGAACAAATGGCAAATCACCTATGTCTTTCAGTGTCTTTGATCAGCGGGGGCTAACAGGGCTACTTTTCCCAAGACTTCATCCCCTAGTGAACCTCTGCCTTCCTCTCTCCGTTTGGAGAGCACATTCCAGCTGTGTTTTTCTAGTTGCACATACAGTCACATGCTATGCAGGTTAGGTATGTGAACTGCTCATCTTTCTATGCTGTGTGCATATTGCCACATTCACTTCTCTGACACCACACCAAGAAGGATCCATTATCTCCCTGAAGTTTTGAAAAGAAGCCTTCAGCTGCCTGCAAGAAGTCAGAGCTGACTCATATCCTTCTGGGGTTTTTTTGTTGTTTGTTTTTTTTTTTCTCCTCTTCCTTATCTGAATCTTTCCCTTTCTCTGTGTTTTGGTGGGGTCCTGCAGGACTTCTGTGGTTTAAGCATGAGCTGTGTGTTAGGATGCACTGCATGTCTGGAGGCAGTTTGGGCAAATAGCTGTTCCCTTCTCCCTGGAATGGAGTCCATTATTAACACTGCAATTTTTCACACGGGCTGTTTTCACCAAAATGTGAAAGCAGAGCTCAGTTACAGCATGGTACACTGGCACTGCCCAGCAGTACTGTGTTTGTTATGCTTTTGCTGACTTGAATTTCTGTGCAGAACAAGAAAATACTCTGACAAAAAGAGGCTACGAAGGAATGACGCAATCAAATGAGATTAAATCAGAGTATTGGTTTCCTTGGAACACATATTTGGCTTTTTATCAACAATCTTTTCCCCATTTTTCAAATAAACACATATTTTCACATGATAACTCTATTTGAAATATTAATCCTTCCAGGGCTGTGTTACCTTTGTTTCTTCTTCAGAGTCCATTACTATGAAAAGGTTGTTGTTCCTTAGGCTGTTTCAGCTTCAAAAGAATTTTAGGGCCTGGTCTATTGGAAAGCTTGGGGGTATAATTAGTGAAAATGGAAATAGATGCAAGAGAAATTTAGTTCCTGATGTTTTAATTTAGTGTGGTACTACCATGTGTTGTTGAAGAGGATTCTTAAAGGCAAACATAATTATTTCATTATGGTCTTCAGAATGCTTTCATTGGTCTTAATGACAAGAAGCTGCATAAGGAGTCATACATTTTAATTAGACCTTCTTATATTTACATCAGATAAATAACAAATAATTGATGAAAAGCAAGTCTTCTGAATGGATGATTTCACATAGAGCTCTGGTTACAGTTTAATGATAAAATATTTCTCTTATTGTTTTGCATTTTAATTATGTAGCACTACTACTTTACCAGAGATCTCAAAATACTGTTATTTCCATCCATTTCATTAGACTCACAACTTATTTGTATGAATCTGAAGAGAGAAGGTATGCATGTTTTTCAACATATATACCTGAAAATCAGTTTCCAGCTTTCATTAATTTCCTTTTGAATTCATTTCTTAGATACTTTTTTTTTTTTTTTTGGTGATAATCTCCAGTAAAAGCTAGCTGGAAGAGGAGTCAGAGCTTTTCCTATATCTTCAATTATCTACATAGGAGGAAGTCCTGCCATGATTAACAACCCAAGACTCCTGTAGAGGTCAAAGAGTATGAATTTGTAGGACTTGTAATGGGATTTTCTAAAGAAAACTTGGGTGCATCTTTCTCACCAGTTTCCTTGAAAGTTTTATTCCTTTGAAAATCTTACCAATACCTTTTTATAATTGTTAGTATACTTCTGCGTGCATTTAAAATACCTGGGTTTAATTTTCTTTACCCCCTTTTTTGGACACTCTAATACTAGGAGAAATTATTTTAGAGTTTTGTGATTTACAATAGTTTTTTTCTTGTTTGGAAGCTCTCCAGCATTTCATTTTAGTAACAAAACATATTTCACATGATTCATTCCTCAGAGTATAACAAACACTAATTGTTGTTATTGATTTTAAATTTCACAACCATTGCAAGTAACCCAGATGAGTGGCAGATAAAGAGTAATAATCCATGGAGTTCTGGAAGTGTTTCATGTTTGTCTGTAGTACTTTAAGTGATCAATAGTAACTGCCCCATTGAAACTAACTGCTGTATCAAATAACAGTAAATCAAATGAATGTGCTTACAGATTATTTATTGAAAGCTCTAATTGTTCACTGGGGCCCTGCTTATCTCAGGAAACAATAGAAGGCAGTGATCAGGCAAACTGGTTTGCAAATGCCGGGGGTGCCATGAAACAGCAGGGTCTCCCTGTTCCTGGGTGGTATGAGAGCTTTCCAAAATGTGTCCCTGTTCCACTGTGATTGTCTGGTCCCAGGGTAAGGTGGTCAGAGGTGTGTTTTCTCAGAGAGCATCCCTTGAGCTCACAAGTTTTTTAAAACTACTGTTTTTATAGGTTGTCATCTTTGGATGACAAACTTGTGTCTGGTGGGTAAAGTGTGAGAAAAGAACTAAGAAGATTTTCCAAAATTTCTGACAAGTCCACGTAATGAAAAGCAAAACAGGATCAGATCTTAGAAAGGGAAGTAATGGAAAGCAAACTGAACTTACTCTGTGGAAAGCTTGCCTAGTTTATTTTACAGTTTGGGGCAACCCTGTGCAGCTGTGCAGTTGTCAGATTTGTGCAAATAGTAATAAATTAAAAGCAATGATTTCTAACCAACAACCTTCTACCGCTGATTTCACTGATTCCTTAAAATGGCTGCTCTGCCTTGTCACAGTGACTCAGTAAAATAGTAGTGCCACAGCTTATAGGTTTTCTGGACCTTCAAGTGAAATTGGTAATTTTTCAAACAGTTTCACAGCTATCTACATTTTTTAATAGCCTTGGTGTGTTGGCAATAATACTTTGCTGTGTCTTCAGAATCCTATGAGTATTGGCAGAGCCACGAAAGCAGTCCTTCAGAAAGTTTGGGAAGACTGCATTGAATGAACTGTGACAGCTGGAAAAGCATTTGTAAGTATTAGCCTAATTTCTCAGAAAATAATGGCCCAAATCTCTCAAACCAGGCAGGAAAATGGGCTTTTTCCCCCTAAAAAAAGGTATGTTTCATGAATCATAATTAAAACTTAGTGTAATAGTGGATATTCATAATGTAGACATTTGAAAATTACTAGAGCACAGTAACCAGAGAGCTTCTGGATGTTAACCTCATAGGGGAAAAGTAACTTCACTTTTTCTGAGTACATTTTACCTTAAGTTTCTTGGGACATCAGCTACTAGGACTGAATGTTGCTTTTTCGGCTCTTTGGAAACAGAGTACTTTCTTTTTTGTCATATTCTATATAAAGTATGGCTGACGTTTTTCCTGTTTGCAAGGCAGGGATATTGCACTCAGCTGTGAGTAGCTTATCTGGGAAAAAAAAAGAATCACCGCTGAAAGTAGGTATTGAATAAGAAAGACCAGGTGACTAGGAAATACTGTTAGCACATGTGTGTTTTTCTGAAGTACTGTCTGTGCATAGTTTTTCACTTCTGAGTGAGAATAGTAATGACAGACAACATACAGGTAAAATTATGAGTATTCCTCACTCCAACGGTTTAATAGGAAAATCTACTGCAGGTAGAGAATAGGAAAACAGAATATTGGGAAATGTGCCCTCCAGTCACAGTACTCATCTTGTCTCCAGGCTCTCGTGAATGTCTTATTTTATTGATCTTAGATCTTCTAGGCAGAGTGTGGAAGTGTGCTGTGAGCCACAGTAAAGAGGACTGCTACCACTTGGCTCTGGGATACTGTGCTTCTTCCCAGATTTCAGCTTTTGCTGGACCTAATGTGAGAGGGCCACGTTAACTGCACTGATGGAAAGTTATAAGAAAAAAAAAACCAACAAAACCCAAACCAAAATATTTTATAAAGTCAATGTCATAGAGCTGTGAATTACAAGGAAAGGAAATTTGTTAGTGTCTTAGTTTTCATGTTATCTTCCCCACCGTGTTACCATTTTTAGTCTAGAAGGTATTCAGTTAAAAAATACTGAAATTCTGGTCAGGTGAGCATTACAGCTTGGTAAATTCTGTATTTCTTTTGTTCTCTCAAAAGATAGTGACAAAGTTCTTAAATATACCATAAACTGGAATTACTTACATTAGCATCAGAAATATTGGGGTTAGCTGCCCTTAGTGCTGCACTGTCCTAGTCTGGCAGGCTGAGGGGATAAAGGAGGGCAGAGTATGTCCCTGTTTTGGTGTCAGATGTTGCCAATGTACGTGTATTGTAGGATGTTAGAAAGGTCAAGTTTTGGTCTGACTGTCCTTCTATTTGCAGATAAGCTTAAGTGATGAAAGCCATATTTTTCCTGTTATTGTGTCATGTCTAAATGGAAATAATGGATTGTTTTAATTATACCCCCACAGAGCAGCGACGTGGGTGCAATAAGGCTAGTGTAAGGAATAATCTTAACACTTACTTGGGAAGTGAGCTACATGGATGTAAATCATACATATACAAGCAGGGATAGCCCAGGGCTTCACTGCAGTGATGCTGGGGTGTGGGGAACATGTGCTGGGATACATGCCTGGTTCGAGAAGCTACCTTTGCTCCTCCCAGTCTACACACTGCTGAACAGCAGCAGGAAACTCATGGCTCCATTTTATGGCCCGAGCCTTGCCAGCTTCAGCAAATGGCCGTGGGTTGCAGGGGCATGGCTGGGAAGCTGGATATGTGCTCCTCCCCTCCCCACTCTGCCAGAGCGTTGGTAACCTCTGGGAAAGGGCCAAAGGGTGGCCCTTTGGTGTGCCAAAGGGTGTGCTGTTTCAGCAGGTTTCATCCCAGCTTCCTTGTGGCATGAACCTTACTTGATAAGGAATCATACCTCTGGGTGGCATAATGCCAAACAGGTCTGCAACGAGGGCCCGACAAGGAGATCCTGAGCAAGGAGATAGAAAGCTTCACAGTTGTCCACTGCCTTGTAAAAAGGGCGAGTGCTGTGTGACAGGGCTGTCAAAGAAAAATAAGGAATTAGACATCCTTTTCAAAGGAAATCAAAACTTAGAATTAGCAAAGCAATAAAAGCCTTCTAAAGTGAAAGCTGGAAACAATACATTTTTAATAAAATGGGCAGTTACTCTAATTGTTGAACCCCTACTGTTCAATTTCTTTTAGTGCCCTTATTCATTAAATTCAGCATACTTACACTTATTATTTACAGATGTATGCGTTTTAACTTGTTTATAGAAACCATGCCTTGCAGAAAGCTGTGGATGGTATAATACTAATTTGTGTTTATTGCTGCCTATAATATGCAATTTTAAAAACAATTAAAGATAGCGGTGGAGCTCATCATTGGAGCCAACCTCCAACTGCCCATGAAAAGTAAAATATTAGCACCGTGTGCTGCCTTAAAAGGTTATAGGCCGTTTGTAGTGAGTTGATAACATACCCATTAATGAAGAATTTACCTGTTCTTAAGGATTTTAAGCTCAGCAGTCTAGTTTCTAGATAATGTTTTAATGTAACCCATTTAAACATATGTGATGGAGTTCATAATTGCCCTTGTAAATGGGTATAGAAAGGAGGGTATATAAATCAATTAGTGATACCCGGCAGTGTGGCTGTAATACAAATTAATTGTAACGATAAGCATTTTAACTGCTACTCTACTAACTTGAAGTAGTTTTGATCACTGAATTGGCTCTTGTTGAGTCACTCTATTAATTTTAAGGTTTGAAAACACTTTAAGATCAAAATGTTCTGAGCTAATGGTCCTAAAATTTGAGAAATGAAATGATATGTAAAATATTGCGCAGCAAGTCAGTTTTATGGCATTTCCAAAGAGAGCACAATAGTTTTATTTTGTCCATGTGGTACTGAACAACTGTGTAATAGTATTACATGATTAAAGATATTAAAACACTTATTTTCTTGCTGGATTCAAGCCACAGCAAAAAGTCATGATGAATAGTGTCATAAGATATGTTGACTATATAGAAAATAAAAAATTTATTTGGCAGACATAGTAATACCGAAAACTAATACCAGCTTGGATAGGAGGTGAGTTTTGAAGAATAAAATAATTCCTTTAAAATAATACTCTGAATTATTCTTTTTCAATGCTTGTAAAGACTTAAAAATAAAAATCCTCAAAACACTATAAAATATTAATAACTATAAATGGAGACGTTATGACTCAGTAAAATATCTGTATGTGTGTAGAGATTATAGCAACTATTTCATTGCACTTGCAATCTTCATTTCTTACTGGTGATCTGGGTTTTCTCCCATTTATGTTTACAAGAGTCTTTTTTGGAATCAGTGGAGTAGCAACACTGTAAAACATAGTTAAAAAAAAGGATCAGACTCCTTTTATTTTGAAGTGTTTCTTTCCTTACAGTGGGCATTTTCTTAATATTTTTCATCATGTAGGGAAAACACTGAATTTGTTACACCACGTTAGTATCAATAGAGCACAGAAGTAGGCTTCTTTTTCATAAATAAAGAATAAAGAGGTCAGAGTTCACATCTTCTCTACATTTATGTCTTTTCTTTGCCTATGCCACTTTATTCCACATAAGGATCTTACCACAGGAATTCACAGGTAAAGCAGCCAGGGCTTGAATTTTAAGAAAATTTCATTTTCAAAGGAAATCTAACTTCATGAAGATGATGGCACAATTATGTATTTTTTTTTTAAGGAAGATCCTATTTTTCAGTTTTGCAGTAAAGCAGAATTTTCACTTGAGACTGATGTGGTTTTGCATGGTAATGGACAGGGAGAAAATCACCGACCTGAAAAAACTACAGAGCTAGCATCTTTCGGATGTTTTTCTTCAGTTTTCCATACGATTTATTTTTTTCATTTAACATGTTTTCTTTTTCATTTTGAAGGTAGGCTCCTAATACAAAGTGATGAGCTGCTGCCCTGTAAACTCTGCCTGCCAAACCCTGCGGCCATCCTGTCTCTACTCTTACTTTCACCCTGGCTCACTCATGGTGTCTGCCTGGCCATTTATTTAGCGAAAGACGCTCCTGTTCTCAGTTACTAGCACGTCATTAAGTCTCGCTGTCTTGAGAGTAACACAGGTATAACCAGATGCAGTTCTTGGCCCTGATATAATTAATCCTGACAAGCTTTCTGCTTTCCACGTTTGCTCAGGTGTAAATACATCTCTCTGGCTATATGGACACATAAACCCAAATGTAGAACTGCTTTGCTGACATAACTGTTAAAATTTAAAAAAAAAAAAATCAGCCTGAGAAGCAGTATAATTTTCTTTGAAAAGGTGGTGTTAGTTATACATACTTCCTCAGGGTTTAGTGGAGCTGGTGCTTGAGAACCAGAAACTGCAAACCTATGGAGCAGCTGCAGCCTCCTCGTCGTCCTTTACTGCTAACTGTAGTAAATATGTGTGTAGAGAACGTACTTGCCAAAAGTTGTGGCTCTGCTGGGAGAAGCACCAAAAGTGCTTGCAGTGACAGCTCCCCCTGCACAGCTATGGGACACAAGAAGAAGAGGCAGTAGTTTCAGACAAAGGTTTTTGAGGGTGTTTTCTTTCAGAAATACCTGATCGTGTGTTGATGGTTTTCAGGTCATATATACTCAATTTGTAAGACTAACCTGCTAGATTCAGACTTAACATCTTGGTGATATGTGAGGCTTGGACAGTACAGTCAAGAGTAGAGGATTTTGTGGCAGTTTGTAGTGTTGCTTATGCCTGTGTGGTACACAGCATCCACGTGCCCAGTTGCTGCTGTGCTGCCTTCAGGAGAGGATTCAGGATTTCTCTTAGGGAAGTCAGTTCCCTGCCAGGGCATTCCTGTGTAATTCTATATGTGATGGTAGTCTTATCGAAAGCCGATTCTCAGCTGGCTGCGGAGATCAGAAAATGAAGGCAAGGTTTCATCATCTCTCCCAAGATCCCTGCTGGCAGCAGCAGTGGCTCTTGGAGGCAGGAGGCACCCAGCCCTGTGCTGTCTCACAGTGGGCAGGTGAGTGGGGTGCACATGCAGACTTGGGGGTGCTTCAGAGCCCCTGCAATAGAGGGACTGAGCACAGACAACAGAGTTCCCTGCTTTGTCAGGTATCCCATGTGAAACCTCGGGCAGGACATGTAAGGCTATATTTTGAGGACACCGCATAGTGGTGTAGACAGCTAGGTTCTCAGCTGCTGTTGAAGATCCCACTTGTGTATTCCTTGCATTTTTCTAGGAATTTATGATGCAAGCAAATAAAGCTCTTTCGCTGTTTCGTGTCTGTAAGTAAGAACAGCTCTTCCTTTACCTTACTTAGGTGTTACAAAGGGAAAAATATGAATGCTCATGGGTTATTCATGTACTGGAGTGGCAAGGACCATGCTTGAGTATCAGACAAGCAGAAGAGAGAAGGACCTTAACACTGCTAAATATGGCAGAACCAGAAGTGCTGCTGGTATTGCTATGTGGCCAGGGACAGCAGGGCCTGAGGAGAGTCACTCAGGGAATTTATGCAGGAATGTCACTCTGGAAGATGTACTGGCAGGTGGGGCTCCTGGAGTGCCTTATTAAATGCCAGCATAAAGTCAGGTGACTGAATTGCCATATTTAACTAATGGATTGATAAAGAGGGCAAAATATGTCATAGCAGAAAAGTATGTTACAAAAGAATCTCTACTTTTCAGTGAGCAACTCATAGAGATTATTTGAGGGAATAATAAAATAAGTGAAGACGTTAGCTGTTAAGTAACAGAAATTATATTATGAGAGTAGAACAGAAAAATAACCAAAATATAGATGCTGTTATCATCTGACTTAGAGCAAAAAAAAAAATCTGGATAGCTCTGCTATGCTAGTAGTAGGATACTAAACTATTTCTTGGCCCTAATCACCTGATATGAATATAGATTTCAAAGGGCAATACTCCTGTTGTATGGCCAAGATCCGTATCCACTGACTCCACTGACTTATGTTACATGACTCTGCTGGTTAGCATTACAGATTTGCAATTGAAACTTGGCAGTTTTGTTGATTGATGAAAGGCATGAAGGAATATGATGCCTCTCGCAGTTCTAAACCGGGGAAGATGCAGCAGAGGAGTGTAAACACTTTTTTCTGTCAGTTGACAAATACAACTTGGTGTATATGTGGCAAAGGCGTTTGTTGAATATGAAGTTTGGGATTTTTTTAAGTCATACTTCAAATTTAGTCTGTATTTTAATATTGAAATACTACAGTAGTTAAAATGAATGTGCTCCAAGGACCTGCTTTGCAAGTAATGTCTCCCCTCAAGGCTGTGGAGGCCTTTCAGGGTTCATTCTTTCAAATATCTTTTGACTTGGCAGGATCGTGATCATTAGTATTATTTGAATTGGAGTATACTGGAAAGTCCTGCAGCGCCAGTTACTGTACAGCACATTCTGAGGCCCTGCCCAGAATAGTGCACTGTCTAAATGCATGAGATGCAGAAGGGTGGGGGAAAAAAATACTGTCCTGATGGTATGTCTGGCTGCAGCAGAGCAATGGCCAAATTTGTACTTGGAACTTCATTCGGGTGAGGATGTCAGAGCAGAGAGTGTGCTTCACTGCTTCTTGTTCTCTGAGGCGGAGGGCAGAGTTCAGCAGGACCCCTCTTCTCACAGATGCTTCGGGACAGAAGCCAGCTGTCCCTATCGCTCTTTAGCTGACAAGAGTTGTAGCAGCAGAAGTACTTCAGCTTTAGAGAACTCCTGCCAACTCGGCTGCGCCTATCGGGACTTGCACCTTGTCTAAGATAGTTTTGGCAGCAGCAGCCTGTGCCCCTTGCATGGCCCTTAAAGTGCCCTGGGTCTGAGACTCCTTTTAGGTGACCTTGCGTGCAGTTTTGTCCATTAGTCCAGTCCTTGCAGACTGGGCTTCTGAGCTCTGTAACCTTTACCTCTTTCTAGTTCTGTTGTTATTTTAATCATACTGTAGGAATCCTGCGCAGCACATAGTGGAAGCCTGTTAGATACTCTATTAGCTTTTAAAATAACAAAAAAGAATCATTTTTGATTTGGCCCCCTCACAAAGAAACAACATCATGGAGTTTCATCTTCTGATGTCCCTGTTGGAAGTAGAATGCCCCTTTTCAGACTAAATGCAAGCCAGTAGACTTTAGAGGGTTTATTTGGTTTTCGTCCAGAATACCACCATTTTTTTAAGGGCAGTCTAGTAGAGATGCATTACTTGATTAAAATTAATGCTGGAAAAATTGTAACCAAGAATTAAAATAGAAAAAGTATATTTAATATCATTGTTTTAAGGCAGATGTGCGCAGCTACGAAGACATAAATAGAAAATAAATCCTCAAATGTGGAAAACAAACTTTCTTAGGTACTTCTGAAAATCCTGGTAATAATATGTCAATCTGAAGTTTTTGTAGGTTTTAATCCAGGTATCTTGTGTTCACTTGTAATAAAAAACATTCCTTCCTGAACTTCGATGCATACCCAGCTCTCTAAGGAAAGACTTTTTGACTGTGGTAATTTGTTCTGCGTTGATTAACATTTGCACATGGCTTCCCTTGAGCCTTTTCCTCCTTCCTCCTGCCCTCAGCCCACTCCACCTCCGTGCATCCACCCCCCAGGAAAAACAACGATCCAGCGCAGCAAGTGCTGGTACTGATAGTAGCACAACTTCTTTGCTTCGTGCTTTTTTCTTTGCAAGGGAGAAAATGGGAGTCTTCCCACAAGGGGAGACTTTGTTTTCCTCTTTCTGTTGTCTGTGATCCCCACCTGTTGTATATATGGTAAAAATATCTGGGACTTATAACCCAGCAACAGTACGCAGCTAGAGTCATGTGTGACCGGGTCAAACACACACTCGCTGGAGGGTCATGGCCAGGTTACTAAGTCAAGGCTGGCAAGTCTCCACGATAATGTTTTCTTTCTCTCTCACTCTTTTTTTTTTTTTTTTTCTTCTCCCCTTGTCCGTCTTCCAAACAAGAGTTTAAAAAAACCCAAACCCTCATAACAATGCAAACTATTTAAGCATGACAAATTCAAAGAAGTTTTTTTATTAAAATAAAAAATTGGAGGGGGGGGCAAAGTCAATGATATTTTGGATTTAATTTTATAGTATAGTTTTATGTGGCACATGAAAGAGAGAAATTTGTATTGAAACAATTGAGACCCACTTTCCCAGTTCCTGGCTCTTTCCTGGAAGATGATTAAAAGCAGACTTTTTTTTCCAGACGAGACATAAAAATTAAATGATCTACAGTATATAGTTATTTTTTCAAATGTTTGGAGGCTTATAAATAACTTCTACAATCAAATGCACCCATACAAGCAGCAGAGAATCTGGTTCTAATTACTTGTACTTTAGTTGAACTTTGGCGTTTCCTTTGACTTTCTGCCTAATGTATGTGAGCTGAGTGCCTTGCACTCCTGCAGTGAATTCACAAAAAAAAAAAAAAGAAAAGAAAAGGCAAAAAATCCAGACTCTTGTTGGTGCCAACAAAAATGAGGGTTAACAGAATGTTTTGACCAAATGCAACACTTTGCTATTCACCCTAATTAGCTGAAATTGCGGCTTCCCACCAGGGACCCTGAGCTCAGTATTCAAAATTCCCTTGAGGCTATCCAGGAAATGCCATTTGCTTTACAACTTCTTATTCTTTTAAAACTCAACTGTCCAAAGTGTGCATTAACATGCAAGCTTAATAATCTGTGCTTCCAGGAGAACATGAAGCATTTTGCAGTGCCTGCCTGCTTCTAGCTGGTCGCAAAATAAAATACCTACTCCGTCTGTCAACACGGTTTAGCTGGCAGTAAATTAGCTCTCAGAAGGCACGCTGCGCTTTTAAAGATCTTATCTCCTACTTTATCTAACCTTTAGAAAAATTTCAGACATCTTAGGAATTGTGAAGTGACCGATTGTTTGAGAGTCCCTGTGTGCTTAAGCTGCATTCAGGTGTTGGGTGACAGCACCTACTCTCTGTTGTCTCAGGTGAGTAGGGATCCTGAAGTGTCACATCCCACAGGACAAGAAAGCAAGGCATGGAAAGGAGTTGCAATTTTTTTATTCTCTTTTTTCCCCCCTTGAATTCTTCCTAAAATTGTAGGACTGCTTTAAAAATGCTTCTTCTGGAAAACTCAACTCTGCACCCCCCATTCTTTTTTTTTCCCCGTGTTGCTTGTGTAGACATGCATAGTAGAAAGAAGCTTCTGCTGTCATGCATCCATTCTGTCAACATGTTGCAAAAATAACACTTAATACCTGCTGAGCATGAGTTGCTACAGATGCCTGCACAGGACTTCTGCTCAGGCTCTGCATACTTTTTCAGATAAAGAGTTACAAAAGCTAAATCCAAGGAGGAATAGTAAGTCAGAAACTGGAGTACGAGTCAAGCGTTCTCCAGAAAACTGCACATCTGGACTGTGATCAAAAATGAATGTGCCCAAAGTAGGTTTTATTGTACAAAAAAAACCCAAATAAAAACCCCCAAACCTACCAACCAAAAAAACCAAAAAACTCTCTAGACAGTTGTTCAGCTAGTGCAGGTATTATTTTTAGTAGATTAAGTCCCTTTAGTGGCACGTGTATATGCAGGTTTTAGGGAGAATCTTCTGATTTCCACTGGCTCCTTCCTTATCGTATACCTTTTCAAATTGTCCTGAAAAATATTCTCTAGCAGTACCTTCAACACTTCGCTTGCTGACTCTGTTGTGTATTTTTGAACTGAGTTGGTTGCATAATCTCTTCTGGGTATCACAGGCTCCTGTTGTTTCTACAGTGCTTGACAGACCTCTCTGGTGTACGATACTGTTTGTAGTTGGAACGCCGCTGTTGGATGCTGGTGCTCGTTTAGAATGAATTGATGAATAAACAGAAGTGTATCAGTATTATTCCTGAAAGGCTGCTTTCCCCAAACTGAAATCACAGAAGGATTGCAGGAGCACAGTTGTTTTATTGAATGACACAACCTTGTTTTCCCACGGGGAGCCTAAAAACTGCCTTTTAGGTGGACTGTGAGAGTTGAATGAGCTAATATAAAACACATTGTCTGCTGGTATTGGAGTTTTAAAGCTAAAATTTTATCATTCCATAGACTCATTGGAAGCCACCATAATTCATGTACGAGCATGAAATAAGGCAAAGAATGTTTGGGGCTTCTCAAGGGCATTTGATGAATCTAACTTTAATTTAGAAGTACTAATAGATTATTGATTCAAGCAGGGTGGCTGTGCAGAGATCAATAACAGAGCATTCTCTATCTCTCTTAAATACCAAAAAATACTGTTGAAAAGAAAGGATCATTCTCATATGAGTTTTCATTAAGAAAAAGCTTAATTAAAGTTTTCTTGGTGCAGCAGAAACATGCAGATGTTTGCCAAGTTCTGTTTATTTAATACTGAAAAAGATGAGTATAGTTCTGGTCGTTGTCTTAATGTCACAATTTATGGAGACATGTTATTTTACTTGTTTGAGTTTTCTGGTTTTTCACAGCCTCCTTATTGTTAGATATATAAATAAATTGCAAAGATATTTCTTTGCTTAGATCAGAGCCTTCCATACTTTTATTCTAACATATATTTTCTTCTCAAGAACTGTCCTTGAAGTTGATACTAGCTTAACCCAAGGAAAAATGGCAGAAAGGGGCCCTTCTCTCACAAGTAATCAGAGGCTGCCTCATGTGCTGTGATGCCCTCTGTGAATTCAGCAACACATGGGTTGACAATGAATCATGAGTTTAATACAAATGTATCATCGTTGTAATCTGAAAATTATCGTGTACAGTAAATCTTAGTCTAAGATTTTCCATTGAGTAATATTCTTTAGGGCCTGCTGTTAGTACTCTGGAGATTTAGCTCTGCTGATAGTGCCTAATATTTCTGGATAGATCTGAGTTCACAGATCCTGTCATTCCTGTATATCTGTTGAAAAGTTAGAGGGATTTATCTGAGAAGCAGCAGACGGCTAGGTGAACCATGAAAATGTATTGCACATCCACAATAAACGTGAGGAATGATGACAGCGTATCACAGAAAACTAATGCAGATGTTTTGGAAAGATGTAGTTCACATGTCTTATCTTGCATCGTAGAGCTTTCACGTCCTTTCCCTGAAAGAGCTTACTGGCTTTTCAACAGGCTCAAAACAAATGACCATCTAGAAATATTAAGGCAATAAAGGGATGTGGGGGTCATAATATATAAGTAGCTTTTTCTCAGTGAGGTTTCCTGATGTTACAGGTCCTAAGGTAGGTAAGAAAGTGTTGCTGGGTTGTGCTAGTTTTACAGATAAAAAAAAAAATAATAAAAAGGACAACCTGTTTAGGTAATTTTCACTTCAGGTCTCACACTGTTTACATATATCCTGATATGTGCTGCTATCCTGCTAGGTCAGTATTGCATGCTGGAGGTATTATCTTTTGTAGAAAAAGGCAAGAGATTAAAAGACTCTCACAAGATTAGGTACCAATCACAATTTCCCTTTAAAGGCTGATATTCAACCTGCACACATGAATGCTATACAATTCAAAAGGGTAAACCCAGAACATGAGCCCAAAGTTGTCCTTTTTGGGAGCCTGGTAAGATTTATGCCCTACATCTAAATTATTAGGTACTTTAAAATACAGTTTTGAGGCTGTACAATGTTGTCTTGCCATTATTTGCCTTGCTTATCTCCCTTTAAATTCTACTAGGAAAGACAAATTAATTTTTATTATGGAAAGAAAGGTATGGGCCAGTTTGATACTTACAATATGGTATATATGTAGTAATTTATTCAAAATTATTATTAATAATTCAATTTTTTTTTCTTTTGTAGCAGTTGAAACTCAGAGCACCAGTTCTGAGGAACTTGTTCCGAGCCCTCCTTCACCACTTCCACCCCCTCGTGTTTACAAGCCCTGTTTTGTTTGTCAAGACAAGTCATCCGGATATCACTATGGTGTCAGTGCTTGTGAGGGATGTAAGGTGAGTGCCACCATCTCCCTTTCTTGTTACAGGGCTGCATTTCATTTGAGGAGAGGGATAAAGCAATGCAGTTTGGTGTGACTTGATTGTCTTCAAAGACAGCTCTAACTTTCTTGTGGGAATTAATTCTGATTCATAACTAAAGACAAGTAAATTACCATCATTCTTGGAATTAATTCCCTTCATAACTTCTGCCAAATATGTCTTTCAGGGACTTCCTTAAGTACTGACTCGCATGAGAATGTGGTCATAGAAGTAGACATAATCAAAGAATAAACGGAAAACTTTTTGAGACTCTTCATTGTACATCTGTAGGTCAGATATTCCCTGAGATCTCACATGGCCCTTGGCTGCTCTTGGCCTTTTTCTGTGTACTTCTACCTCTCTGTATCCAGGAGGTGGAATTTGGAAACAGGATCTGATCATCTGGAAATTTTTAGTGTACTCTCTAGCTATGTAACTAATCTCAAATCAGTTTGGGAATTCGAGGATTAGCAGGTTTGTATTTACAAAATTTAATCCATCAGACTTCATTGCTGGCGCATCTGCCAGCTGCCCTCCAGTGCTGTGATTATCAGAGCATGAACTGATGATTGTCCATAGGATGCAGTAATAAAACACACCGCTCAAAAGCAGAGAATCTTTGAAAACACCCAGCAGAGAAGCAATGTCAGCTACACCATGCTTGTGTGGCAATAATTGGACAGTGTGAACCTCCATGCATGCAAGGAAGAAGGTAGAGAGAAAAATGGTAAAGAATTATATCATAGGGCAGATGAATTTGTTAGCATACCCTAATGCAATGATCTTTCTAAACAGTTAAAGAAAAGAGCTATGATTTTCATCCTTTAGCTTAAAATAGATGTGTAGTGTTTAATACAGTACTAATGCATGTTGAAAATGTGACAGGTGCTATAGCCATATAAATAAAGTTCTTAGAATAAATTAGCGAAAGGCATTTTGTTGGTTTATTTTTGTGAAATGATATAATTTTTTAGATAGTGTGTAGTTAGCCATTTTTACTTTATCCTTTGAACCTTCAAGTTCTTCCATGCTAGTGGCCTTTTGTCTTACATAAAGTATCATAATCCTGGGTTTGTGTCATTAGACAAAAAACTAAAGGATTGAAATCTGGTTTCTTCCCTATTTTATAAATGTAGAGACTGAATTAGTGAACGAAAGTTCTTAGTCTCACCTCAGTTATAGAACCTCTTTCTGGTATTGAGGTGTTTCTTGGATGTCTTGTCTGTATTGTTTTCTTTTAGATACCACCAAACTATCAAAATTTAACTGTTTGTTGAGAAGAACTATAGAAAGAATATGATGTAGTTGATTTCCTTAAGTAGGAAAACTTATTCCACTCAGATGCTAACATGCAAATGCTGGTGGTGTAACTTCCTCACCCATATTACCTCTAAGCACAGACATAATTGCAGACCGTGGTAGAAAGGTCACGTGTCCCTAACAGTTCATTCCTTTTGAAAAATCTACAAAAATACACTGTAAGACTTTCACTGGCCTACTGCAAAGCGTTTTCAGAAATAATTAAAATAAGATCTCACTTGTCAAAATACATTAGGAAATCCATTTTTTAATGTGTTAGCCATTACTCAACAAGAACAGAAATGTTATTGTCACTTATTTTCTAATTTGCAAAATGAGGTAATTCAGCACTTAACAATAGCTGATGTTAAAAGAAGAAGAAGAAAAAAAAGATTAGTTACACACAAAACCTGTCGGTCTATGAGAAATAACAAGATTCCAAAGTAGTAACTTGGCTGCTTGAGACTGGTGAGATTTGGGTTTGCTGATGCTAGCTCTGCAACAGGTTGGACTAAGGTTTTATGGAATTTCTTTCATGGGTTGAATCAAATTCCTTAGCAAATTCTAGAAAATGGCAAGAAGATGACGTGGCTGCTGAATCAACCTCCGGTTCTTTTGGTGGACAGTCGGGTACTACATTTGCTGTTGAAAGTTGTCTGAGCTTTCAGGTGAACAGAAGTGGTGCCAGAGGCCAACTCAGAAACCTGTGTTGCCAGTTTCTGCTCTTTCTCTGAAGAATGTTACCCTTTTCTCTTGAACCCTTTTTGACTATTTGATTTGTTTTTATTTTTCTTTTCCTTCATATTTACACTTGCTTTCATACTGCCATCAGCAGCTGGTCCTGTACCTCAAGAAAACTACCATCTTGAACTTCTGATTTGTATCCATACAGGCTTCTGCCTGATCTCAAGTCTACTTTCACCCTCTATTCTCAATATCAGTTGTTCATGCACTTCTTTTCTCTCCAGCCTTCTCCATACAAAAATTAGCCAGTTGCTTTGCACGCTTCAATAAGCACTGAGAACTGAGCGCTGCTGCTCAAGGAAGCCTTCTCTCCTGTGGATCTCTGCCTTTCAGTTCATTAACTTAAGTTTGTTAGAGAGCCTGTGTTTCACTGAAGGCTTCTGCTTGGTAGGGAGCTGCAGCTTCATGCTGATTCTCTGGTAAATCAAGGGAGCAATAATGATAAGGAAGAATTAGTGTTACAGCCTTTTGTGTAGTTAGGAAACTAAAATTTATTACCCCTTTACCTTGAACACACTTTTCCATGCAATTTCAAAGAGCTCTGTTTTCTTTAAGATTTGTCACTGAAGCTGACCAGCATATTCAGAAGCTGACCATGTTGCAATTTTCTCCTTTATCACTTCTATTTTCCCTTCTTCTTTCTTCATTAAATGTGTAGTCTCCATTCTGTGATGTTAAATCTTAAATTCACTCATTTTTTCTCCTGTATTTGCATCTTCCTGTGTTCTGAGGTTCTTTTCTCAAGTCTTTTCCTTTTCTCCTATCTGACTCATTTACCTTTCACTTTGAACTTCTGGCAGTCTTGTTTCCCAAGGGAAACACAAATGGAAAAACTCTGCTCACATAATATTTATCTGATTAGGACCCTGATATTTTGTTTCTCTGTCCTGGCTTTCCATTGGTTTTCTTCTAGTTTTCTCTCTATTTCTTTCTCTTTTGCCTTTCTCCTCTGAGCTCCAGTGAAGCTGCTGCCACAGTGATCATTATTAGTCATCATCTAATGCAAGGAACAGTGTTCTGTCCTCCAGGTTTTGGATTGATGGCTGCCTTTGATTCATCAGGCTTTCTTTTTCCTGGCTTTCAGGACTCTTTCACTGATGATTTTTCAATATCTACTTAAATGGCTCTTTATCCCTTTCCTGATGCCATTCCCCAAGGTTCAGTTGTTTGCTTTTCTATTTAGAAAAGCAATGTTTACTGATCTCTTTTCATGGTAGACCAATGGGGGAATGTCATGGCAATATTCTGCTTGTAACAGGTGTAGTTTTAATTGAGACCCTTCCAGCCAGGAGCCCTTGGAGAGCTGTGGGTGGTGACTATGACCTTGTGATGTTCAATTTGGGAAACACCGTGCTATAAATTTTATCTTCCCTCAGCTGCCACCAACCCATGGATGGTTTCCAAAGTACACCTATCTCTGACTTCTCCCCTCCCATCTTTTCCTGGAGGGTCATCTTACTCACCTCACTTCTACCTTGGACACAGAGTTCATGAAGACAGAACTTTCCATCCTTTCTTTGTGTCATCACCAACTATAATGTCAGTTCTTTCAGACATCCTATCATGATGGCATCGTTTCTGATCTGCAGTATTCTATTTTACCCTATCTGTTGTCATTTTTCCTCCAGAATCTGGCAATCTGGCTTCAGCTGCCTTCATTGTCAAACCATTGCTGTGGTCTTTGCACCACAGGCTTGTTGCCTTCTCCTGTCCTCTCTTTCTCATTCTTGGTTCTTATTTTTTCAGGTACCTGGGAACAACCTCCTAACCTCCTTTGCCAAATACTTTAGTCACCTTGCTGTCTTATTCATTGCTGGAGTTTTCAGTACTGTGCTGTAGTAGGAAGACTGTTCTGTGGCTTGTGTTGATATACTAATCATTTAAGGTTTTTTGAGGATGGAGTATTTCATAATAGGCACTTGTGAACCTCAGTGAGAATTTCAAAATGGTTTAAAAAAAACCCAGAAATGTGCTTCTGTGTTTATTTCTGGGTGTTACACAAAACACAAAAGTGTATGTACCTCATAGTTGATCATTGGCTTACTGTATGTATTAGAGTTTCAAAATCAAAGTGATCTTCACAGTGTACTTGTATTTTGTAAGAAAAATTCCATAGACAATCCATCTTTTTTATGTGTAAAACGGTACATTGACAATATTCAGCTATTTACATCTTTTTAATTTTGTAAACTGCACGGCATTTCAGAGGTGGGTTTTGGAAGCTATTTGTGTTGTTTCATTACCTCAGTTACAAACTTCTGAGATCTTTCTCCTCCCCCTCCCTGCTTCCCCCCCCCTCCAGCCTCTGGGTGTTGCTAGATAGCACGCAAACAAATTCCATCAAAAATGAGCAATTTGGATTTATCCAGCTGGTGCAAGTGCTTATAGGCTGACTGTCACCAAACGCTCAGCTCTTTGGTCCTGACTTGAGTCATGTTAGCCGGGTTTGCAGAAAGCGGGACTGAGTAGTGGGCTGGATTCCCCACACAATGCCATCATTGTGTGGGTGAGGAGGAGAAGCTGGTGTTCTGGCAGCTTCAGCTGTCTCTGAAAGCCTTGTCTCTTGTTCTGGGCATTTAAAAGACGGCATTCCTCTGCTGACAGTCCTGCCCAGATTACTGGCTTGAATTTGGTGGGCAGCAAAGATGCCTAGAGCACTTTCATGGGAGAAGACAGTGCAGCATATAAGAGGGTAGGTTTACGGTCCAGCAGTTTTGTCTGAATGATGAAGATGCCTCTCTGCCTGTTATTGATGCTAACAGACAAAAATGTAGATAAATCTCCTTCAATACTGAGTGATCCCGAGTTGGCTTTTATCATAAAATAAGGATAGCTTTCCTTCCATCAGAGTTTTCATATAGAATCACACCTAATGTGAGATCATTAAAGTAAGAGGATAGTCACATTTAATACATTTTCAAGGGTCTTCAGCTCTGAAAATATGTCTACTTGTTTGACATATTCCTGACTCAAATATATATTTTTATTATGGCAGAGACTTGAAGCAATTTGAAAAAATAGGCATTGATATAAACCTTGACATTTAGCTCTTTAATTTTGTAGGACTGACTCCCCCCAAAAAGATAAAATACACACAAAGAGAAAAAAATAGAGAAAATGAAACCGTTTTTACTTCATTGAAACTTATTAAGCTTAAGATGTTAAGCTTAGGAGAAAAGCTGTAATTTTGTTACAGTTTTAACTTAATCACTTACAGATGCAGCATGAGGCAGTCCCACCACTGAATTTAAGGCCTAAAATTACTTTCCTAGCTTTGAAGGCTGGGTTTTAGGCAGTCTGTTAAGAGAGAGAGAAGTTCCTCTGACTGCTGATTCAAAGCATCTAAACCAGATCAGCTGTGGGTCACCCTCTAGAACAGCCTGTCCCCATGAGCCTTTGGGTTAGGTGCCCAAGCACAACAGTATTAATGTTCTCTGATAGGATGTTCCTAATGATTATGTCTTTCTGGATGCTGAGGGGCTTGGGCTTCCCCTGTTGCAGGCCATGAATCTCTGATCAGAACTGGTTTACAAAATGCTACACAGAGAGAGCGAGAGAGAGAGAGGAACTAGCTTTTATTTTATTTGTTTGTTTGAAATTTGATGGCAAGAATGTTATTTCCACCCTAAATGATATCATGATTCTGTGATAATATGTTTTGGTCTGCGAGAAATGTTGCTGAGAGACCTAAAATATTTCATGAATTGTTATAAAAAAGTTCCCTTTATGGAACAGTGTCCTTTGGGACAGATGCCTTTTCCTTTTAATAATGTCTCTTACATCATGTGAGAACAGATTTGCATTTTCTTAGGCAGTTCTGGGATTGTGGAGGGATCTTAAGCAGCAGTTCTTTTTGATAACACCCCTCTTGCACATGTTAGCTTCTAGCTATAATATAATTATGTTTAAGCCTATATTTATGTCCCTTTACGAGGACTTAAGGATCCAGACACAGAATTTTCTCAGCTATTTAGAAATAAAAAATAAAAGCACACTTCATAAAGTTAGCTAACTAACATTCCATATATTTGTTTGGTTTTGTTTCCTAGGCATGTTTTAATCACGTACAACTAAAACAGAAAGTAAGAAATGGAAATTTGAAAATATGTGCACAGTATGATTACTATCAGGGAAAGAAGTAACATTGTTTGCAGCAATGCAGTGGGAAAAGCTTCTGTTGGTTCAAAGAAGAATATAGATCAGCTTGAATGATCTAGCTGTGTTTGTCTCCATTTAGGCTGTATTAGTGACAGTGCCAGCAGTAGAGATGCATTGCTGTCATCCATGCACAGCTGTGAAAAATTCCTCAAATCACAGAAAATTGCTCCTAGTTTCAGTTAAATCATCAGTACTTTTTAGAAGGTGAAAAATGTATTTTGAAATACACTTCTGCATACTATTAATATAATCTGATTTTAAACTGTAAGCACTTTGCAGCATAGCAACATTCCATGCCATTCATTTGGAAAAAGCATAAAAGCAGTGCCATATGCAGGAAGACACTAAACGAGTTGCAACTGCTTTAAATGTAATACTGAAAACCTGGAAATTTTATTCATTTTGTGCCATCAGAGGAGACCTGATTGTTTTAATGCCATCCTTGAAATTTTAGCTGTTCAGATAACAAACCCAGGAAGATCAGGTGCCTCATGAAAAAGGTGGTATCTATTTCACTAAGTTCTTAATTTTTGTTGTTGTTGTTTGTTTGTTTGTAAGATAAAACTTTTGACAGATCCTAAATTTGTTTAAAAAAATTTCAGGTGGGGAAGGATATATTAGTTGGAAGCACTCTGAGAGCAAGCAAACACAATGAAATAGGTGGGATCAGGAACAAAATTTTTTTCTTACCAGGTTTATTGAAATTTCTCACTGAGCTGTGTGAATGCCATGAATGAAGAAATGAAATTACTTGCTCACCGTAACAGATAGCAGATATGTAGACTGTGTTATGTGCCATTTATGCTTTCCAGTGCTTAGAACCAGGTCGTGGGTCCCCTCCAGTGCTCCCCTGCACTGGGCTTCTGGAGCAGAGATGGACAAAGAGCAGCAGTGTCTCCATGAGGGTACATGCACCTACATGCTCAGCCAATTTTCCTCTTACCTTGCCTGTTGCCTTGTCATAGACCAGAGATTCATCTTAAGCTGTGAGAATAGTTGTTTTTTACTAATTACTGTAATTTTTTCTAGCAACCATGCTGGTGCTATAAAAGCACAGAGATTATCCCAGTGTAACTTTCTAACTGTGCTAACCCCGCTGCTCCACTTACTTGTGAGCATAAGGGCTAATGTCCTGTGGAAACAGGAACTGGAAAGTACTGTCGTATTTTCCATGAGCTGTCAAATAACGATGTATAATAGTTTGGCTTAAATCTTGCACTCTCTTCTCTCATAAAAGTCCTGATACCATCACTGAAGGCTTTCTCAACAAAGAACAGCAATGTCTGACTCTTGACCTCTGGTGACCAGCCACGTTTTGGGGCACAGCTTTGCCATGCTGCGTACCTGGAAGGTTTCTGGTAGCAAGCAGTCTGCACATGTTCCTCCTGCAGGCAGGCATCTCCTGTGGACAGTTTGGGTACAACTGTCTCATTTCAGAGGCCAGTAGAAGTTGTCTAAGGTAGATGTGGACTGTCCCATTGTATGCCAGCAAGCCGGAGTGCCCATGACTGTTCACAGGAGCATTTCCTTATATAAGTGTAGCCTTCATGCCTGCTGATCTCGCATGTCTTTTCAGGGTCTTTGGCCACTGACTAGTCCATAACAATTACAGTTTTTTTGTTGTTTTTATTACTAATAAACTAAAATTGTTGAGTCTTACTCTTTTAGCAGTGCCTGTGCCTTTCCCTATCTGGGAATATACACTGTAAAAAGAAGAAACTTCAAATTTATATGTGTATGTACATGTTGTTGCTGGAGTTGAATCATGGCTTCTCTCACCACAGTGGATGATAAAGAGTCCTTGTAGATGCATGTGTCACATTTCTATCCAGCTTTCACCTGCCCATAGCTGTTGGGGCTTATCAGCAAATGGCTGAGAGAGCTCAGGCTCACACTGGATCAGTAATGTGTGTGTGGTGTACGACACCTCCAGCAGAATTAAGTAAATTACATCCGTGTGTAAAAGTGCTGTCTATGCAAATCCCACCGTGAGGTACTGACCAGAGACGTCAGAAGCAGGTGGGCTGCAATTCAGGCTGGCACACTTGCCTGCTGAGAAGTCCCCTGGTTTGCATGCAGGGAATGTGGAGTGTGCTTTTATTTTCCTGTCACTAGGTTCTAATGGGTTTTACTTTTCCGAATTTTCTTCACTAGAAAGAGGGAAAAACCTTTTATTTTGTTCTCATCTTATCAATCTATTTCATACCTCTCCATTACTATGAGGACCACATGTGATCTTTAATTATATTTGTAGAGTACAGGCTGTTCTGTGCACACTCCACAAACTGTACAAGTGTAGGAAAAAATGCAGCTTTCTACCATATTTAACACAAGATTTTATAATCTGATCTTTAAAAGCACTGTTTGCAGATGTAAATCCAGCAAATAAGGAAATAGGGATATCTGAGCAAACATCTCAGAAATTAAATACTCTGAGATTTTCTGATAACAGTATTAGCCTATTTTTTAATACTATGCCATATTTATGCAATTACAAATGTATAAAATTACAATTAACTAGCTCTTATTTTCTAACTCTGGAACTTTTAAAAAATATATGGTTAATGAGAAGTTGATAGAGAAGCCTATACAATTGCTTTCTTGAATTTATATTTAGCATATCTTGCTGCACCCCGTAAGAAAGTGCACTGTTTTTCCTGTTGGAAAAAAGAATAGAATAGTTTGCCAAGAGTAATTCTGGCTGAGTGTGATTTTGGTGCTGGTGAGATGGTTAAGGTCAATGCTGTTCTTGCTTTAGGCATCTTTTCAAATTGTAGTTTGAGTTTTCTTAGCAAGTACTTAAAGACTTTCTGATTCACACATCTTAGAGAAGTAAATCCAAAATTAAGGGGTTTTATAACGGTATAAAATGGAATTATTCATTATCTAATTTGGTTCACACTTATGTATTAAGGAGATATTCAGGTGCTCTTTGTTTGCTACAATTTTGGAATTTACTTTGAAAGATACACCTATCCATATTTTCTGGTTATTGTAAACTATCACCCAGTTTGTAAATGGTCAGCTTCCCAATTTGCAGAAATATTTTGGCCTTGGAAAGTAGCCTTCCATTGCCATCTGCACTTACTGACTGACCTGATAATGGAAACAGAGGTTCTTTCTAATCCTGAATGAAGTGTTCCTTTGAGAAAATTTCCTAGAGGGGTATTTGCTTTAGATTCTTCTGGAAATGGAGTGCAGTTGAATTTGCACCATGGATCCCAGAGCTGTTCAGATTTGTGGAGCTGGTCTTTGTCTGTGCTGTAGCAGAAAAGACAACTGGATGTAATTTTCCAAGATTCAGTATTTCCAATGAGGTCAGCCTTAGAGATTCTTTAACTGATTTGTTTATTATATACATTCTTCTTTTTCTTCACCCTGTAAAACAAAACAAATGCTTGACCAAAAAAAAATTCTTTCACTTTTGAGTATCCATTCAAAAGAGCAGAAAATAACAAAATTGACATTACAGCTGTGTGCCTATCTTTCCCTCTTTCTATCTAGAAAGTACTGCAGTCTTGAAATATGGATACCTTGTCTCCTGAGAGTCATGTAAATTACACACATGTTGTGTCCTTCTTCCTGTTTCTTATTATTCTTTCAGAACTTCCCATATCCAGGGGACACTTCTAGGTGTGACACCTGTGCATCTCAGTACTCCAGTGATGAAAACTTGTAGTGTTAAAGAAGTCATGCACCCAATTCTGTAACTGGTACTTTTGGTGTGTTGGCTTGGAAATTGTTGAAGTAGTGTGCTGCTGTAGTTGGTTTGCCAAATATTCAGAGTCCCTACTCATAAATTGTTCTTCCTTTTGATAATAAGCAGGAGCCCCCACAATTTCCACAGCTCAACTCAGGAGACAGCTGAGAAGTAGAAAAACATTTTTGTATATAATGTCCCTTAAGATTTCATGTGGCCATGCTTAAAATTTCTCATTTAATATATTTCAGTGGGAAAAGTTACTATGCAATAAAAACGGGATCATAATACTTATTATTTTAGAGGAGAAAAGTATATTGTTTCTGGATACCCTGTCTAGAATAATGGATACATAAATTAAAAGGTGAGACACAGTTGCAAGTAGTGCCAAAAATGTAGATTTGGTTGGCTGTAAATGCAGTCGGTGATTTCACTCCAGCTATTCAGAACGCAGTGCTGGAGGGGAGAGCCAGCAACCCCCAGCCAGAGCACGTGAGCAGGGTCTGCCATTGCCTGGTGTCAGGCAAACTGATCAAATGCTTATGAAGCAAGTTTGTTCTCGTTTTAGAGTCTCTTTAAAAGCGACAATTTAATGGGACCCATTGCTGTCAGCTGTGGCCAGTTCCCTCTCCCTCCTCCCAGGCGCTTAGCAGGGAAAGCAGAGATTTATAGCTGTGGTGTAACCACTCCAATGGGCTACTGTTCACTCCTCCTGCGAGTGTCCTCGCTGGCTGCTCTCCAGATGAACCTTCCAAACAGGAGAGAGGTCTTCCCTGTCTCTGGATTGCTTGCCTTGCTTGGGGCCCTGTGCACCTGTGATAAATATATGTGCAAATTATTAGGTCCTCGCTTCAGTGCGCGCCGTGATCCTTACATCCTTTCTGCTGGTCCAAAAGAGTGGCAGTGTTCTAGATTTAGCAATATTTAAGCAGAGCATATAAGCGATAGAGCTCTGCAACCCATCATTTTTTAAAAGAATGAGCACAACCATTTTTTACGGGGTTTATTTTGGATCAGAGGATCAAGGCATTTTTCAGATACTGCTGCAAATACTACTGTTGCTATTTGTCCACATTTGTTGATACTAATGCACAGTGGTTGTTACATGTACAGAAACTAAAGTAAAAACTACATTTTTTTTTAAAGGAAGGAAAAGGGAGCGTTAGGTGAACAGAAGAGATGCAAGCACAGCATCCAGGAACCAAATGGATGAACTCACTAAAAAGACCTTTCATCTTACCCTAAGTCCATGTGATTTTTGTAAACTGAAAGAATGATCGTCTTGTGATTATATGAGATCTGTGCTTGAATCTGGCCATTGATTGAAGTCTGGCAGGGGAGGGAGAAAACAGGAAAACATCTTGCTAAGATTTTCCTGTGTTAGATTAATCAGCTCCAGTTCATTCACTCATCTCTGAAAGGTCATGTTTTCTTGTCGTCAAAGTTGCCCAGTCTGAGACTCTCCCTTGCTTCCCTACAGCTTGTCTGCATGATCCACCGGGCAAGGTGGATGCAGCACTGCATTTGTCCTGAAAGCTGCAATGCTTTTTCAGCATCTCAGTGTGATTTGTGTTGGGGTTTGCAACAAGATGCATCTCTCTGATTACTGTTACCCTAAAAGTCTGTATTGCTTGGAGAAACTAGTCAGTTGATTCCTCTGGCTCTGTTTCTGCAGTTGCTAATCCCTTGCACTGGCACAGACTGCATTTCATCCACCTTTCTCAGCCTTGTTGTCCAGGCTGTTTTGACCGGGGGTGCTCAGACTGTGTACAGAAGCTGGGCCAGGGGATATGGCCACCATCTCTTAAAAATGGTGGGTTTTCCAAGCTGGTCCAGCTCCAACTCATCCCTCTGCTGTCGCCTTTGGTAATGAGTTTCAGCTGCAGTGTGGAAAGGTAATTTTCCTTGACTACTGCCAGTACTAGAGAGCCAGACTTGCATATTTCTGGGTGTTTACTTGAACTCTGTTTTCTAGTCTCCAGGCATCCAAGTTTCACTAAACTCTAGGCTTTAGAGGATTTTAGTGGATAGTTCTATATTAGCAGGGTTTCTTTGTTGCTGAACACAGGGGAATGAGAGTGCAGTATAAAGTAGTAAGTACAAGATATTACTTGCCAGATTTCAAGAGGTCTGGTACAACATATTTGTTTAGATGTCGACTGTCAAAACTAAGAGCAAAAAAAAATTATCAGGAGATAGTGAACGTGTGTTGATGAGTCATTCAGAAAGATGCCTGAAAACTGTACCAGGAAGCATAATGCTCAAGACATGGGGTTTATTTTGGCATGTTTATGTCCATGTTATTTCTTCTGAGTATTTTTAAGTTGCTCTCTGCATTGTTTTCATATGTCACTTCATCCCTCCTCAGAAACTACTTTGCAGTGGATGGGGCACGTTTTAAAACTCCTCCCAGGTCAGACAAAGAGAATAGAAACATGCTGGGTGTCGAAGGTAAGCAGGGGCCATGCTGTGTCATGGCCAAAGCCAGCTCTTTGCCAGCACCCACAGGCACCCACCCAGCCAGCCAGGCTCAGCCTGGGCTGCTGCACTGGCTCCAGGTCAGCTGGGGCGAGAGCAGGGAACAGCTGGCTGTGCACGCAAACTGTGCAGATCTCTCTGCTAGCGTGAGGGGAATTGCGCCTCAGCCAGCTTGCAGGCATATATAAATATTTGTGGCATAGTTTGCATTATTATTTCAGCTGAGCTCTAAACATTCGGTTGCTGATAGCGGGAAAGAAACTAGTGCCGCTATAAATTTCAGATGGTGCAGAAATGCAGGGATTTTTGTACTGGCTGACAATTAAATAAAGTCCCTGTGCCTCTTTTGATAAATAACTCTGCTGCCAAATATGTGCGGGAACTCTGCAAGGCTTTGTGGGGAGGGCTGGGAGGGGAAAAGGAGGAGGACACAAAGGCTGCCTGTGCAGGGAATTTCCTTGGCGCACAAACACACACACCTTCTTTCTCCCATGTAGGTTTGTGTTTGAGCTTGCCCTTTTCTCTTCACATATTTCCATCTCTGCCAAGCAGCTAAATGGAGAGGTTAATTTGAGAGACTGCTACAAGTAATTGCAGCATGGTAATTGCATAGCTAAGAGGAGTCTTTTCCTTGTCCTGCCTGCTGCAGGAATCTGCATGTTACTGCAGGGGCATAGCTTGGTGGAGATTTTTTGTTTGTTTTTACTAGGAGATCCACTACTTCGTTAAAGTAGCTGTTGTTTAGTGTCTTTCCATTGTAGCTCTGTGCAAAAAAAAGAAAACTCCTAAGTGCATCCTAGGAAAATTGTGACCTTGTCCGTGGAAGATGGTCCCCCCAGTCCAGCCATCCAAAAACCCCGTGGATAAAAACAAACCCACAAATTATGAGCGTACAATTGAGGGGTAACAGTTTGAAAAGTCATCTGTGATACTCTGCTTCAATGCAGGAGGGCAGCTACATAAATTGTTTGGAAAAGTGTCATTCTTTACGAAGAAATACTGCGCTTAATTAATTCTTGCTCCTGGGAGGTCAACCTGGGGCACTCATTATTGTCTTAATTGGTGGTATAAATCCTGAGGCACTGGAGGGGAAGAGAGGAAAAAAAACGATGTGCAGTTAGCAACATACAGCCTTTTGGATAAGTGCTAGCCAGTTGTACAACCATCCTAGTGACTTCTTATGGTTTTATTGGGTTATAGGTCTGATCCTTCACAAATTAGGTTAAAGGGAATTGATTTGCATAAACCAAAATATAAAACAACAGCAAAATGCAATAATTCATTCTGGAGTTCTCCATTAAACTGTGTGAAATAACTCAGGAAAGTGCTTCTTTGATCTCCTGTTATTTGTATTAAATTATATTCATTACTCTTCCCATCTGGAGTTTCATAGCAGGCCAAAAATCATCCTACAGACAAGACTGAAAGGAAGTTAACTGTAACTTTTTAATTATATACATTCCATGTCCCTTTTTTTCTTCATTTGAAAAAAGCAGATGGAAGCACATACCAGCGCCTTCCTCTCCATTTAAATCACTGAAGTGTAGAAGCAGAAAATCTCAGCCGTTCTTTCCCCTCACATATTGTTTCAAGGTGATGACTGTTCTGTCTGGAGACTTTGACATGTTTGCTAAAAAGGTCAGGAGTTCAGTGAAAATCGAAATTGTGGAAAATACGTGCATAGTCCTAGGGATGCTGTGATACCCTCACTGGAAGAATCCAGTTTTTGCAGATTTGCAGCTGATGGAACACTTCTCTGTTTTGTTGGTAGCTGCCTCTCTGCCAGCTGGCCAGCAGAATTGTTTCAAACTCCTCCCCCCAAAAATATAAGTAGTTGATGTTTTGATGGTTTCTAGAGTTTTTTACATTAAGCCAAAGTTTTTGGAATCAGAAGTTGTTGGGGCACAATAAAAATGGTGGTTTTTTGCAGCCTCACCTGGCTAATTGGCATTACTAGCCCATGAACAATTTTCTTCAAGCTCTGTCATCAGAATTTATTTTTTTTTTTTTGCCCTGTGAAGCCCATAAGACCTTTTCACCTTAGAAGCTATTAGGATTTATCAAACGTGGCCCACTGTGTCTTTGCTGGTGATTTTTTTGTAGTTGCAGATGGGTATCCCCAACTGTGGTTGCTTAGAGAGGAGTTACATGTTCCTCATCTGTTCATCCATGTCCTTTGGGCCCTTTTCTCTTTTTAAGAAATGAGAAAACCCTGAAATATTTCAAACTTTTCCATTTGTATAACAAAAGATAATAGACCTTTTTTCCCCATAGTGGGTTGCTCTTTAATCCACAAGTGTCGATTTAAGAGCAAGATCTGCAAGATGTGCAAGATGTGCAAGATGTGGGATGACAGCTGCTTATTTTTATTGCATTTTGAGTTTCGTCAGTTAAAAAAAAATGAAAATCACTTCCACACTGGTTTTGAGAGCAAATTTAGGTTTCTTTGGCCATAGAATCTTATGGCTGCTCTTCATCTGCAGAATAAATGCCTAGACAAGAAGTGTGGTTGGCAAGCTGGAAATACCAGCAATGACAGACAAAGCCAGAGCACTTCCCAGGGCAGACTGGAGCTGAGCTCCTCCACCACTGGCTGGCATTGCTAGGACTCTCTACCAGCTATTGAAATTTGTTGTTGCAAAGATCTTCCTGTCCTGCCCTGACGTACATCATCAGCACAATTTCCCTGCTTTCTGGCAGCAAGCCTTCCTTTACTTATTGTTGTAGCTGGTTCCATTTTGTGCCAGCGGTGGTTTCCAGCCACAAAGTCAGACAATTAATTTGTTTATTCTGCAAGCCATGACTTCCAAAGTGGGATAGACAGTGCAGACATCCTGGAAAACTGCTGTGTAACTGGGAATAAGCTCATTTGAACTTCCTTTTAGATAGCTGCTTTGGTAGCTTTCATTACTTGTGGGGTCTCCTGTTCTGGCTGCAGGCATTTTGCAGTGTGTTTGGTCTGTATGCTGTCACTGAACAGCATATGCTGGGCTTGTAGGTCTTTCGTAAGCCTTTCTATGCAGGTGCAGGTTTGCATGTTACCTAGGCCTCCCAGAGTAAATATTCCTGGTTAACAACTAAAAATCCCATGTCTTTGTCCTAACTTGACTGTTGAGCCTACCAGGATTTGATGAGGCAGGGTTTTTTTGTTCCCTGACTGCTGCCTCTAGTTATTAAAATAACTAAAGATAGTTCTTAGTTCATGCAGGTACCTGGGCAATTCTCTGGTCACAGAGCAAAGCAGTTTTGTGCAGATCCCATCACTGAGAGAGAACTGAAATGTCTGTTGATGTTCCAGAGAGAGCAGAAATGGGAGCTTTACCTGCTCTAAATACATTGTACAGGGCTGGCAAGGATAGAGGGTAACTTAAATGATTAAAATAGAGAGATTGAGAAGAGGCCATGCATCACAAACATTTCTTTTGTAAATTTTGTAAAAATCCACACATATTTGTCCATCCTCTATTTCAGAATAAAGCCAAGGGCAGAGGTTTCATGTGTGTGGTGAGCCAGATTTTCTTTTCAGTTGTAACTGATATTTATCTTTCCTCTCAGAGCTCAGTCAGAGTTTATAAATGACTGATAAACTCTACCGTGAAAACGTCCTTCCAACTCCTTTGGTTTTTTTACGATAAAGTAGCAATGTGCTTCACTCAGAAGCTTGTTTTCCAAATTTACCGAAGAATGGCCCCTAAATCTGCAGGCGTCATAGCTGGCTGCCTGTATTTGAGGGTAATCAAAGCTGGACCAGATGAACTGAGCAGCCTATTCAAACAGATTGAGCTTGCAATGGCCCTTCTCTGCTGATTACCCTGTCCCTGGCTTGCAGTGCAAGTTTTCAGCTTGTAAGCCCACTATGCCTGCAAATAAGACTTGGCACACCCTGTGCTGGCAAAATATTTTTAAGACATTGTTGTGATCAAATGATCCATCTCTTCATGTATGTGGATAACTTGAGTTCTAAATCATCTGCCTTGCCAAAATCAACTGGACAGTGAGGGAGAGGGAGTTGTTTAGAGACCCTATCAAATATGTAAGGGTAGCAATTCATGCTAACAAATCCATAAGACTTCATAAGTTTAAACACTTAACCTTATCTTGACGGCTCATCCTTAGTGAGGTCCTTTGTATTCAGATAGCCAGTGGCATAATGGCATCCAAAATGTTACTGAAATAGTTAATATTCTGTGGGCACTCTGTTCTGTGCTGAGCTCTCAAAGTTTGACTCATTCACAGGCAACTGCTGCAAAAGTAAATGGTGAATGAGATGAGGTGGTTTCTTCAGCGTTGTGTTGAGGTTGGATTGATTATAGATTATTTACTTCTATGCAATAGACTTAGGAAACCAGGTTTGTTTGCTGTTTGATACATAAGGTTTCACATATCACTCTCTGCTTTCAGTGTGGCAGATAAGATATCAACACAATTAAAAGTGAAAAATAATCTGTCTGCTGTGCCACTGGTGGATGCTCAGGGAACACACGCTGATACAATAGATTTCTGAATAATTTATACTCAGCATTTTTTCCTTGCACTCGGTAAATGAGGATGCCTAATGTGGCATGGTCAGAGTGATACTCTATCTGTCATCCATTAAGATAACAAGATTGGTGGGCCTGGGAGGAGCGTGGCATTATACACAGAAAAGATGAGATTAAAAATTGAAATGTTTGTCCAAAATGTTCTGTGTAAAGGATGCTGATAAAAGCATCTCAGAAAAACAGAATTAATTCAAGAGTGTGATTTCCACAAAGCTTTGTCTTCTCTAAAATAAAAACACAAGATCCATGTTCCTTTCAAAAGTTGTGGATAAAAGGAATATTGGAGTAAATCACTGTTCCTGATAGGCCTTCAGTAGCTTCCTCTACTTTAAATTCAAGTACTTTGTAGATGCTATCAAAAACAATTATGTATGACAGTAATGCTTTATGTCTCACAGAATGGGACTTCTTTTATATTCATAAAGCTTTTTAAATTACAAAGAAAGAATCATTTGTGATTGGTTTTGGCACTGGAGTGTCTCATCCCCCCTCATAGGGTCTTAATTTGGATGGCATGCTAAAATATTTGCATAAAAAATGTCTCTTGTAAATATTCAGCCAAACAGATTCATTTCGAGATGACTGTATTACAGTAGGTAGTATATTGTTTTCCAAGAGCCAATAAGCACTAGAAGTTGATTAATTTGTAAGCAGTTATGGTTTTCAGTCTCTGAAATTTCTGACAACTTCTTAACATCAGGTCACGTTTGGATTTTCTTGGTTTTTGAACAAACTGTTGGGGTTGTGAGGTCAGATGGGAGTCATTTGACAGAAAGCACTTGGAGGAAAACTTAAGCTTTCTTCTAACTTCAGTAATTTTAGTGAAAAGGCCACTGTCATCATACCTGTACTATTTGGAACCCAGCCTTGAAAGGGTTTAGATGTCCTCTTCTGTTAAACTGGGCAGCAAGCACCTGCCTGCCATCTCCATGTCCTGCATAGTTTTCTTTAACTGCAGAGCTGCAGTCAGGATCCAAACCCCTCCAGAGGGAAAGACAGAACACTCTGTTTTTTCAGCCCAGATTCAGGACATATCTCTGAGCACAACCCTGCTTGCAGTGCCGTCCATAATTTGTGGCTGCACAGCACCAGGCTTCTGGAGATGGGTGAGGAAACTGAGCCCCCAGTGACCAGCAAATTATGCTCTTCACCCACCAGTACCTGAACTCCTGTTTCTCCCCCTAGTATGGCTTGGTTTGTGTGCAAAGATAATTATAATCTTAGCGCCTGTCCAGAGGAAAAATTAAAAATCTTTTTTTTTTTGATGATGTATTGCTGAGCTTTTAAAATGAGTTTATCACAAATCTTCAAATGGTATCCCAGTTTGACTGACTTGGGGAAGAATACTTCCCCAAGGGCACTAATACACTGTTGAGAACCATGGCCTTAGCTTTGACCAGGACCACATTACACCTTTTTTTCACCTGAATATTTTGTATAAACAAGTGCATTTTTATTTATGTTCCATGAGTAAATCCAGGAAGAAATACAGATCTTAAAAAGTAATTTGTCCAACAGCAGACAAAACTTCCACAATTAGTATCCTCCCCTGTGTCTTTCGCTCCGTGGAGGACATGGCCTGGGGAGGTTAGGCTGATGAGGAAACTGTCTTTATTTCAACCTGGAGATCTGCTTTTTCCAAATTTGTTCTTCTTAAGCCTTTTTTATTAGTAATGAGTTCATGAATGCTTTATACTTGCTGTCTGCAGATGGATCACATTTTTCAGTTGCTCCGTGTGGTCAACTTTGTCTAGCAAGGACTGAGGCAGCCTCCTCTGCTTACCTTCCTGATGGGCTGTAATTAAACCCTGGCTTATAAAGACACACACGCTGCAGCTATAGATCAGAACAGCCAATCAGTAGGTGCCATTAGCTACTGGTTATATTTTGGTAAGGTACAGATGTATCTGGAGAAGACTGTTTCTCCTTTTCCCAGTATTGGGTGACTTGTTTATTTGGGCTATTTTGTTTCTTGCCCTGTCAGGCTGGTGGTAGGAGACGAATGCCATTGGTGGCTGTGGGTGTTAAATCACCTGCAGCAGCCCTGGATTAAGCTGGCGTGGCTGCCATGGAAGTTACCAGTTTTGGCTTGTCCTGCATCTTTCCAGCTAGAAAGTGATGACCAAATAAGCTGTAGAGAGACCCTTGGAACAGCACAGCTCACATTTTCTGCCAGTTGAGTCAAACCAAAATAGATGCCATAGATGCCTCACTGTTGTTGTTAGCTACATCAGCAATTACCCCAGAGCTGGGCATCACAGAGGAATATCAAAGCAAGAAAGGAGTGAATATTGCCATAAATTTTCTTTTTGGCAAGTAACCTAATGTACGTACACCTGACGTACTTGCCATTGCAACAATTCAAGCATTGTTAATGATCAAAAGTGTAGAATATAAAATAGCAGTGTTTATTGATAACTTGAAAGGTTTTAATTATCCAAAAAAAAAGCTTTAAATTCTTCTTCTTGTGTCCAGTAGCTTAAGGAAAAGATGTGGAGAGTTTTTATTTACCTCTTTGATGGTAGTAATAAATATCTCCTAAATCAGAGGAGCTAACCTCAGGATGAGGCTTGCCTGTGCAAGAGCTGCAGAAAACTTTTGCCAGGGGTTACGTGATTGAGGAAGCATTTTTCAGTTCTGAGTGAATCTGAGGTATTTTCATAACATTAGCATCTATAGCCCGTTGGTTGTGCAAGGAATTTATGACCAGCCCTTACTGCCTGCCCTACCACTCCCTGATCATATAGCCAGAAAGTCTCTCAGTCAGCTCTGAACGATGGGAGTGCTGACTTTTGAACCGCTCACGTATCTCGGTGAGCGCTTTGAGCAGAGCCAGTTTTATAGCTTACCATGATTGCATCTTTAGACAAATGCATTGTGGGCACAGAGCTATCGTCTGCGGCATCAAGTTTACAGCTTCCCTGTAGGGTATAAACATGTGGCTGGTTGAAGAGTTTTAACCTCTCAAGCCCTCCAACAAATATTAAATTGCTAACTATTCTTCCATAATGCTGTGATGTTGACTGAAATTTGACCCTGGTGCTTGCTGAAACGATTTTCAAAATCTGAGTGAGAAGGTTAAATAGTGCTGTCAAATTTCCAAATGTCTGTTGCAGAAATACTTTCGCTGAATATCTGTGGGTTGAGCTCTAAAATGCTTAAAGTAATCCTCTTTTTTTTTTTTCTTCATTATTACATGATATTATCTAAAGCTTGGGTTTTAGTGCAGATAAAGAAATTAACTTGGGTTTTGCCTTTTTTCTGTGCTACCTAACCTTACCATTTATGGCTATTTTTCTCTTTTTTACTTGTCGAAGGAGGAGTTCAGTCAAATGGTGTTCCTTAAGTACAAACCAGACCTCTAGGTTTCTTTAATTTCTGTTCAAGATCATTGTAATTACTTGATTGTTTTCACAGCTGTATCTGAGTAAGAAAAAAAGTGCTGTAATTGGCAACTTTTACAAGTTTACAACTCAATAACCTGATACTGGAACTCTTCCACCTGCAGAAGCCTCATTAATTGCTGTAGGAGTTTCAGCAGTTAAGAGACCTGGGTTTCAAATTATTTCTCTTTTGACATACTAGAGAATCTCTGCAGTAACAAAAATAGATGGGACCTTCAGGCTGAGAGAATCTGTTTGTTATTGGATGAATGTCTGACTTCCAAGTGGATCTTTTAGGAAGGCTGTTGTTTACCCAACTCATTACTTACATTCGTAAGCTCAAGCCATTTTTAGTTGAGCTTTTTTGTAAAATCTAGGACTTCATTTCCTGAATGCTCTTACTAGTTCTAGCTTTGTTTATTTTGGCCTTAGGTTGCATTAGATAATTAGTTTTTATTTAAGAGATGAGTCTTATGTTGCAACAAACAGTACTAAATTATTAAGACTGAGTCTTTAAAGATGCCATACTCCAGCCATAACTTTGAATTTATTTTGTTATTTTAAAGCAACATTTGTGCCTGTCTCTAAGGTTTATGGAAAGCTCAGAAGCTTACTTGAACTCTTTTTTTCCTTGATTCCAGGGCTTTTTCCGCAGGAGTATCCAGAAGAACATGGTTTACACATGTCACAGAGATAAAAACTGCGTTATCAATAAAGTCACCAGAAATCGCTGCCAGTACTGCAGACTACAGAAGTGCTTTGAAGTGGGAATGTCCAAAGAATGTAAGTTGTCTCAGAAACAATTTATTGTTTGTCATATCCTATATATATGTGGCAGTCGTAAGGGAAAAAAATTATTATGCAATTATGTGATTGAAGCCAGTATCTGCGTTCACATGGAGGGAAAGGAGGATGAATTTGGTACACAACTTCAGACCTGTATTTACAGACTTGTGAGTCCTTAACTCTGCAGCCTAAAAGCTGTGTGTTCTTACTACCTGGACCTTCTCTGAAAGGTGAAATGAGCTGGCAAATGCTCTTCTCTAAACCTGCAAAGCCAGTAAATTTGGCTATGCAGAGCACACCAAAACCCAAAGGATTTTCCTCTCCCTTCTTTTCTAGAAATCTCTGGTTTTCCCTTTAAATTAAAAATTTAAAATATTTATGTAAAAATATGTGATATTCTCTTTCTCCAGTTTATTGGTATCCCCATCAAGACAGAAAATATAGCTGAAAAAGCTTTTCTCAGATCCCATGGGGTAATGCTTCTGAAACTTCCTCATTTTTGATTGAATTGATTGCAGTAGCAAGAAAGTCTCTGGTGTAGTGATCTGTTCGATTGTTGAGGGTTTTTACCTCTATCAGCGATGTTCCTAGTGTCAGTAGGTCAATTCCAGTAATAACCACTGCAGAAATATGCAGTGTGTGCATAAGAGAGGAGGGAAAATTGCCCAACACCAGTTCTTCACTTTAATTCACCCATGAGAGTTTCTCAGAGAGAGTTTAAGTTCACAGGAAAAGAAAAATTGACAATGATGAGGCATTTATGTCTGAACTGTGATTTGAACTGGTTCTCATCTTCACCATTTCACATCCCTGAATTGTGTGGAACATCCCAGTAGTTTCCTTCTCTCTACTTGGTGAGGAGCTAGAGGTCCTAAAGGCACGTGTGACCCTCCTCACTGCATCCCATCTCTCTCTTTCACCCTCTCTTTCCTCTCAGAGAAAGTGTTGAGAAGTGGAGAAAGAACCAGATACATCCTTAGGACCATTGTGCTGTGTTTCCAGCTCCTTTTCATGGAAATGTGAAGCTGTGGTTACTGGAATGTTTCAAGCTGCTGAGGGAGGAGGTCTCAGGATTTCCATTATTTCATTGTCCTTGTGGGTTTTCTAGTTTCCTTGCGTGCCTGAAGCACACTTATCTATACTTAGGTATAGATCTGTTGGAGTGGAGACCATGATGGGAGTAAAGGAGAAGGTAGGTTAATGGAAAGATATGAGATTGAATGAGGAGGATTTTATTGACAGCTATTTCGCTGCATATGTACCTGTGCACATGAAGCTTTTTTTTTTCTGTGATAAAAACTGTGTGATGCAGTTTGGAAAAGAAGAAAAGGCACTTTTCTCACCTGAGGGCTTGTTGGTCTTGAGTTCCTAAGGACTTTATTGCTGACGTGAAATAGTAATCTTATTAAATGCTGTAACGTCACATTGGAGTAGGTTTTGGAAGCATCAGCAGCATTTCTAACATGTTAACCAAGTTACTTTGGATAAACTATAAAGACTTACTGCCTTTTAGGTGATGGATTGTTTTCTCCCATAGGGTAGCTGGAACTTTGCCAGCAGGAATTAAGGTTTTGCTCTGCCTGTTTCCTGGGGTGAACTGAGTGAAATTGCCCTTTGGCAGTTGCCTTTATCTCAAAATTCTACAGGCACCGAAAGGGGGATAACAGGTTGGAGGGGGAACAGAGGATCTTGGAGAGAAGTGAGGGATGTCCTCTGGCTGCGTTTCTGTAGAAGGCATTTGCAAGGGAGCAGAGAAATTATTTTAAATGTCATCAGTTTGAATGCAGTGTGTCTTGTCTTCTGGGTTTAAGAACTAAGTCTGAAGTGATTCTCTGTTATCCCTTCATAAACAGGAGCTTTTAATCTCTTAAGAGATTTGAAAAACTATTTTCTTATCTGACCTTCTTTCATACATATCTCTAGATTTCAACTCCCATTTCTTTAGAAGTTTATGTAAACAAAGGCATATCTGTCATTCGGCTTTTTCTTACCAGATAGAGGTTTTTCTTTTCCCCCCAGTGCATTATTCACATTTTATTTTTTGTCTTCTTACAGTTCTGTTATCTTGTAACGTGAAAGCCATGAACAAAGGACAGGAAAAAAGTATCAGAGAAATCTCACAGGGAAACAAGCCTACAATGCTCAAACCAGTCCCAAATGGGGAAAGTAATCATGATGGCACCTGCAAATAGGAACCCCAAGGTCTGTTCCCAGGAGCTAAGTAGGAGTGGATGCTGGTTTTCAGTATACAGAGTAATCTGTGCTTAAAAGCTACAGTCCTGTGTTTATTTGTTCTGTCTCTAAAGGGCATGTAGAAGTACCTGCATATGCAGCTCCCTTTGAGCTTAATGAGTGTTCCTCACAAACATCAGAGAGATGGGAACTAGGTGCATAGCCAGTGTGATAAGTAGGGGTTTAAGAATGGGGGTACAGTGTTTGAAAGAGAAGAGATACTGAGCTTTTCTTGTATGCTTTTATCTTGTTTCAGAGAATGAAGTGAGATGATAAAGGAATGCACCAAATTTGCATTTCTTTATAGGTTGTTTTGTTTGTGTAGGGGGAAAAAAAGCTATCTTCGACCCCATTTTACTCCCCAGATCTGATTAAAAGAGGTCAGTAACTACACTACCTACAGGGCAGGAGTGGAGCTATTTGCCTTGTGATAATATCTGCAAGCCCTGCTGAAACTGGATCCCACTAGTGTAGGGACTGACTGTCTTTCATTGTGTAGTCCCTGTTGCAAAAAGTTTGGGCTCCAGATAGGCAAGACAAAGAGTGTGAGGGGAAACGACTTAGTGATGCCTTATCATCCTACAGCAGGACAAAACACAGCTTAAAATAAAACCCTGCAGTCTTTAAACAGATACCCTTCCTTCAGAAACTCCAGAGCTTTGTCCCTGAAACCTGAGCTGCAGCTCCCGGTTCAGGGCCTGGAGCCAGTCCCTCCACCAGCACTGCATCAAGTTTGGGCATTGTTACATGGCTGTCCCACCTCAGCTCCTGTAGGAGTGCTTGGGGAGTGTAGGTGCAGCTGAGGCTCTGGACCCCACTCCAAACCACTTCTGTCCTTTATAGCCTCCCAGTCTGTTTAGTTTTTTTAATTACCATGTAGAGATAAACAGTGATCACACAGGATTTTTTTTTTTTTTTTCTGCTGCTGAAGTGAGAAGGCTACTAAGGCTGACAGTGGCTCATTATGTGATGGAGAGCCTTAGGAAACTAACCTTTGCCCTTCTATGACATGATCTGTGCGCTGCTGTTGAAGCCCCATCCTCGGCGTGACCCCAGGTGCCAGCTGGCGGCTCGCTGTTGCCTGGCTGCGGGACGTGGTGCTCGGGAGCTGCTGAGGGGTCACACGTACGGCACTGCCTCCCGCAATTAAGGGAGCACGCAGGAAACCAGGCAGAACTTTCGGACAAGAATGGACTCTTTCAAGCAGGATGCTGCAACAGTCACTTTGTAAGGTGAAGCCTGCTCATACAGAGAACCTAAATTGGATTTTTGTAGGGTATAAGGGGGAAGAAAATTGAGCTCCCTTCTCCTACAACTGCCCAGCTTAGCCCAGCAGCTCTTCAGCTTCCATCCTTTTTCATAAACTGTGTAGGCTGTAGGGACTGGCACTGTACTTGAAGATCAACCCAGCCCACATACCAGGGTGTGATGCAGAGAAGACCTCTTTATACTGGCATAAACCTTGTCTGCAGTGAGCTCTAATAGAGCGAAATTATGTTTATAAAGGCACAGAATTGTTCCGGATTACTTCAGTGCACTGAAGCAATGTTCAGATTTGCAAATCTGCTTACAATTAACCTCTGTGGAGGGGAGGGAAGGAGGGAGGAAGGGAATGCAGGGAAATTATCATGAAGAGGAGAGAATCTGGTTTCTGTGCTCTGGATTGTTTGTTTTTTTGTTTTTTTTTAACTTGCCCAGAAATGTCTGTTACTTTTTGTCACAGACTTGAGTCTTATAATATTAAAATGTTCATGCTTCTTGGAACATATGATTACATTCTGCTACTCAACAATAGAATGAATGGATTTACTTATTTTCATTCTGGTTGAAATTGGCAAGCAGGAAACATCAACTTGAGGAACTGTCATGTTTGTATTTTTTATTTCTCTATAATTTTTTTCTGTCTCCTTAATGAAGCATGATTCCATCTGCAGCGAGTGGCTAAGTGGAGGTCTAGTATGCATAGCTGCATTTCAGAAGTTCATCCACAAGTGGATTTCACTAGTGTCGTTTTAAAGTGAATTAATTATAATGCATGCAGTCTTTATTTTGATGTTAGTCAGAACTGAACTGAGATTATTTTATTCTTTTTAGCCAGCAGGAAGCACTGGATTTAGGAATTGTTTCTGCTTTGCTACAGGCTAGATTTTTGACTGGATGCCTAAATACCACACAGTGGCTGGGGGCTTTTTCAAAAATTCCGTAGTAGTTGCCTTGCCTGTTAACTTGCTTTCTCGAGAGGCAGGAGCTAAATATCAGAGTGGAAATCACAAACCCCTGAATTCTGTTCTGGGACTAATTCCTCTTTCTAAACCCTACAAGCTGGTTATTCTGTCTTTCCTATCTTGAGAGGTGAAAATTATGTCTTTTCACAGGGGCTGAGAGACCTTGTATTATTGTAAGTGCTTTGAAGGTAGAAAGATGTAAACTATGAAAATACCAATGAAATTAATAATTGGAGAATATAAATGGTGGGCCATAGAGATCACTTTTTTTTTTTTTAAGGATAGATTGTTTTGGAGATTTTTTTCAGCTGCTGATCAGATAGAAAAACTTGTAATTTTATTTTTCAGGCTGGCAAATTTGGAACTTTTAAAAGTTAATGCCAAACTCTCAATATCACTGATGGGGAGATCTTTTAAAGATGAGCGCAAAGCTAATGGGAAAGGGTCTTCCTGCAGCAAAACCCACAGTGCTCTAGTGTCAGCCTGTGCTCTGCCAGGGATAATGCACACTTTGTTATGCTGGGTGGCTGAAAATGATCTACATACAATTAAAATTCTCTGGTAGAGAACTGGGTTCTACTTGTTGTGCATTGTTTCCCATGGTTAAACAAACATCTCTTGCTTTTCACATGGCTTTTCTGCCTTCAAAGAAGCAGATCTGCTTTTCCTTTCTCCTTTTGGGGTCTGCTTCTTCTGTGTTTTAGCCTTTACCCCTGATTTTGCATAGCTTTCACTTGCCAGCTTTAATGTTTTTAAGGAACAACTTAGATTGAATGTTATTATCCATAATTTACTCTATGTTCTGTGAAGATGGTTATGTAATAGCAGTAATTGCATCAACTCACCTAATGAGCTTTCCCTCCAGTGCCATGTACAGCAGATTAATAGCCCATGAATTCATTTGCAGCTCGTTGTGTTTCAGAAAAGTATTTCAGGCAACAATTAATAAACTGCTAAGGAAAATAACATAAAAAATTATTTTTTTTATTATGTTAACTCTCCAGCTGAACAATTTATTGGCACCTTTCATGATGCAGCTAAGTAAATTCTCTCCTAATTCCTCAAGCAGAGTTTGATTAGTGAACCCTGCTCAACTCAAGACTGTTTGGTAATTAGTCTGATCTTTATATCCTAAAATGTTAGGGAAAAGTAAGAATAGCGTCCTAATGTTCTCTTTTTCTTCTATGCCTTGCCTTTCAGGCATTATGCAAATAGCTGTAACTTTAAACTGCAGAACGCTATTGCTGCAGTTTTTTTTTTTCCCCTTCCTTGCATAGAAACTCCATAATTGTGTAAGCTAAGAATCGAAGACCTCGGCCAATAAACAACCCCTGGCACTGTTTCTGTGCTGCTTGTTGTATGCTGCAGTGTCCCATACCTCCCAAGTGGTGGGACAGAGCCCGAAGCAGGGACCTGAGAAAGGTCACAGGGTGCTGCTGCCCTGAGGAAGGTAAACCAAGGGTCAAATGCCACAAGAGAGGGAGATGCCAGGAGAAGGGCATGGAGAGGGAAGAGAGAACAGGGAAAATCCTGTGTTTTACAGTGTAAAAGGGGATGAGGTGATTGAAACAGAAGAGCAGCAGTGAGATGCCAGGGCTGCAACCACCTTTGCAGGGAAAGTGTCTGGGGAAAGGAGGAGAAACTGTTGCACGTGACCAAACTTGCCAGGCCACTCTACAATCACTATTTCCATGATTTTTATTTTGGTTGGTGCTAGTGTTTTGGGGTTTATTAAATTGAATATCTATATCAAGTTTTTCATGTTTTACATAATTTCTTTTTTCAAAAGAAGCTGTTATCTTCCTGCCACTACCATCCCTGCTCTCCCAGTCCAAAAGAAGCACTTGGTTTGTCTTCAAAAGTAGTAAAATGTATATTTTAAAATATTTTCCCTGGTTTGGGGCTCTTGAGGACTGAGTAAGCATAAAGGGAATTCCTTCAATAAGCTCATACAGAGATTGATTACATGTCCTCAGCTGGAAGTTACATTAAGACTTATTCACTAAGGTATAGCTACCGTGGTGAACTTTTCAACGCTCTCTGCTGTCTCTATGACAACACTGATCCTGGCAGAAGTTACCATGGCTCGTGTGCTCTCTGCAGCCTTTGTCTGCATCCATCAATCCTAGTCCTCAACTATTGTAAATGTGTGCCTTTCTTACATTTTTGCTTAACAAGGTGTTTTATTAAATTTGTGACACTTCTAGAGTTATTACACTAATCATTTGTACTACAGTACCTAACCATGCTCTAAAAGAGATGTGCTTTAGGAAAGGACTTTCTGAATGGCTCTCAGTCTTGTCCTGTGGAAGATATTCAGCTGAATGGCACAGATTCCTTGTACAAATAACTTTTCTTTCATTACACATGAAACTTAAGACAGCTAGAGCCAGGGAAAAACATAATGCGCACAGTCTTATTTCTGCTTACACCTGCAGCACACTCCAGAGAAGTGCTTGCTGCTCTTCAGTGCTCTAGCAAATTCCTTGGGCCTTGCTGAACCCATCCTTATTTTAAAGGAGCCCATGGTGTGTCTGTTGGTGCTTGCAGCTCAGGATTCTGTGGCAGTGCTGCCATGTACCACCCTCTGTGGAGATCCTTCTCTAGAGGTTGGGATCTTCCTTGAGAACAGTTGGCATTGACACAGGTCTAACTTTTCATATTTTTCATTTTACACCTTTGGGGTTTTTTAGGAATCATCAGATGCTTTCTTCTTCACCGGTTTCCCAGTAAAATGCATTTTAAGCAGATATGTCTTACAAAATCACTTCTCAACATAGATCTTATTCCTTCCCTGGCCTTTTTCTGTTATTTCTCATCCCCCACTTTGGTTTATAGCATTATTCCAAGTTGTACATTTAAAGGCACTGGCTCTGTGCATTTGTGTTGCATTGCAGGTCGCCTTTGCCTCTTCTTCGGTTTAGTATCCCAGCTGTTTTCATGGCAAAGGAGACCCTGGGTTATCCTTTCTGCCTTGTCCTGTGCTGGGCAATGCTGCTCTAAGAGCAGATGGGAAGTCTGGAGGTAGCCAGCCTCTACACAGGCCTTGCACTCCTAAGAATGAAGCTGAGGCCACATTTGCTTTGTCATGCGGACATAACTGCTGAGACCCCAATCCCATGACCTCAAAAGCTTTGTTTCAGAGCTTCCATTCTTCCTTTATGCACTCAGTTCACTGCCTCATATTCCTCATTCGGATCATTTTGTTGTTTGGGGACACAGGGCATCTTTGCATCTCTCTTCCTAATTGCCTTTGTGCCATGTGGCTTGGGCTTTCTATACTGGCCCTTATGGTTTCTCTGATATCTTTTTTCTCTCCTTTGAAGGCTCTTTTTTTTCCTAATTTTTTTATTTTTTATTTTGGGATCTTGAATCCAAAGGATGGAGAAGTGTCAATGAGATAAATATCAGTCTGGGAACGAGCAAATTGCCAGTGTTCTGGGCCTTGAAGCTAAACACAGCTTATTTGGTTGTCAGGCCAACCTGAAAATGTTATCTACAGTAGCCAAGGTTCATGAGAAATGCAGTAAATTGTTCCCAAGAGTTCTGGGAAGTCTGAACTGCAGCAACCCGAATGTTCCTGAAGGACTCTCTATCAAAGGAGAGGCTTATTTCGTCCTTCCCCTCAGAAGAAACAAATGTGAGAATGTGTATGTCTTCCTGCTGGTTTCCATCTGCAAACTTTCATTTTCCGGATGATCACTTTCCTGGAGGATGGTCTTGCACGGGGTGGGTGCCTCTGCAAAAGGCAAAGAAGCAAAGCTCTCGCTGGAATCTGCAGAGCAGCTCCCGTGCTGGTGGTGTGGAAGATGGAAAGCAGGCACTTGGAAACCAGTAAGCGCTCAAAGACGCTTTAGAAAGATCTCTCCATAAGCAGATGAGGCCATGGATTTCCCTCTGCCGCTGTCAGGCTCTCACGGCTTGCTTTCATCCGCTGGATGAATTGTTAGAGCAGAGGGAGTTTTCCACTGCCGTGCCTGCGATAAGCCGGCTGACACGTTGCAGCTCCTCCTGCTGGGATGCTGGCCCTAGGACTGTGCTCTAAAAATAGCCCTGATTTGTTTTTAGTTTGACTTTGTATCACATGCTCGTTTTAAAATACATCGGAACGGTTAATTTCCAGTTCTTCAGAGCTCATGTGGAAAGTGTAAATGGTTTTTTAAAGTAGATGGTGTACGAGGAATAGAAATAACACCCTTTCTATCCAAACTTAAATAACACTCAGCTGCCAATTCTATAAAAGGAAAAAGAAAGATCATAAGGCGTTAGAAATTTTAATGTCCTCTAGCCCAAAATGAACAGAAATGGTTTTGCCCCATCTTATTTTACTCCAGTACTTGTTTGCATGCTTGCCTGTTTCTGAAAGCTCTTAAATGTTTAAATCTAGGTCTCATGAAAAGTCTGTCAATCAGACAACAGCTCTGAAACCTGACTTCTACAAGTTGTAGCTTAAAGCCCTACAGGCAGTGCCTGTGGCTGATCGGCATTTAATGAGCTGTGGGATCGTTTCTCAGTGCCATGCATCCATAACCAGTTGCTTGTTGTTGATATAAACAGATTTGGTAAGTAAATGTGAGGAAATTGTCTAACTTTGGAGACATTTACCTGAATTTCAGAGTTACAGCTAAGTGGAATTCTTCCTTTCCCCTGGCAAAAAAGTGCAACAGAAAGCAAACATGCTTTTAGTTGGATTACAGGCATGGTTAGTCATCTGACAGACAGTTTTAATGGAGTCAGAAAGACATGCTGGGGAAACATGCTGACCTACTTTTCTTTTTCTTTTCTTTTTCTTTTCTTTTTCTTTTCTTTTTCTTTTCTTTTTCTTTTCTTTCTTTTCTTTCTTTTCTTTCTTTTCTTTCTTTTCTTTCTTTTCTTTCTTTTCTTTCTTTTCTTTCTATAAAATTTGACTTTGGTGAAGGAGCTCATTTTGTAATTTAATGTATTTACACTTCTGGTCAGGTTATGATAGGTTGTGATAGGTAACTGACACCCAGCCGGTAGTTTTTGTTTCTGTTAGGAAATTTGGTTACACCTGAGAAATCCATGTTCTTCCCTCTTTGCAGGACAAAGCAATCAGCTTCATGTTAATGAATGATTTAATTACAATCCTCTGAGGGAGGACTTTACAAACCATTGAAAATAACAAACTAACAAAGCGTATTACATTTTTATCATTTTCAATGCATTATGTTTTTAAACATTTGCTGTCTTTAAACTTGGGGGAAGAAGAGTTACTGGCAGATACTGTTGTGCATTTTACACTTTAGCTTTTTTCTTTCCTATGTTAAGGAGGTTGATGCTCCACTGTCAATATTTTCTTGGAGGCAAAACTTGATGTATTTGAAGCTGGGAAACTCTTTACCATAAACTTGAGAGCTTGGGAAAAAAACCCCTTGAATTAAATAGGAAAACTTAGCGGTGAGGATGGATTAAAACATCACAGAGATACTAAATTGAATGATAGTGGGTGATGAAGGAAGGTGTTTCAGTAATGCTGTAGACCACCTCACTCCTTCAGCAAGGGGCACACACACGATTTGTCAGATGGCTGAGGGGTGCCAGGTCCCTGTCAGAGAGCTGAGCTCTGCATATTCATTCTGCAAGTGGTTTTGGTAAAGACATCACTGCACAGTTGAAGGAGCAGGAGGGGACATAATTCCTTGACACAGTGGTCAATCCAGGGACACTGTTTTCACCTATTCTGTCTCCTCGTGTTTCCATCATTAACAGGTTTTCTGCTGTCACTCAGCCCTGCTGCAATGGGTGCTGCTGCAAATCCTTTGCTTCCTCCCATCACTCCTTGTTTTTATCTCCCAACTAGCTGATTATAGTTTGCATTGTGGAAATAGTAATGCAATGTAAGAGAGGCAGAAAAAATGGAAATTGCCAGGAAGTCCTGAAGTTTATGGAGAGTTTTACGTTTTAAAGAATCCATAAGTTATTTATACTTATGAAAAGTGTGTGTGTATATATATNATATATATGTATATATATATATATATATATATGAAGTGCACTAATTTTATATACTGTGTATTTCTAGAGAATGTTCCAGTGGCAAAGATTGAGATCTACTTTTTATAGCTCTAAAAATTAAGTATAAGAAGTTAGCTAATACATGAGAGTTTTTTTCTATGTCTCAAGAAGGCTGATAGTCGCACTGCTCAGGTCTTAGCCATTTTGTAAGCTGGAGACACCAGTAGAGGAGGCATCAGCCCAGGAGGGCAAATCAGCAGTAAGTGAATGTCTTTATGTGCTGAACTGCTGCACCTCACGTGTTCAGCATCCCTCACTGCACCATAGCTGTGCTTCATGCAAGGACTATCTTTCCTGTGTTTTTCTTGCCATAGCACTTCTCCTAGGTGACCTGTGACATGGTATGTTTTGATTCTAGTGGAGACATAACTGGGAAAAGACAGTCAAAAACGACATCTGAAATTTCATCAAGGAGCTTTTTTTTTTTTTTTNGGAAACTTGTTGATGCTGGAGGATGAACCACTAGGTTTAGGAGAGCTTGAGTTGCTCTCTGAAAGTACCAGGCTGCCTCTTTTGGGCAGGGAACTCTCATATTTCCAATTAGGAGTCTTGTGAAGATTGGTGAAGAAGTCCAGAGCTCAGTGTGTGTTGGTCTTGTAGTCCACATTGTACTGTGCTGCACCATCTGGTTATCCCATCGAGCAGCTCCAGGATCAAACCCACGTGATTGAGATCCCTGGAACAAGTGACTGTTAGTTCACAAGAGCCTTTTGACAGCACTTTTTAATAAGAAAGATGTTTGATTTGCCCTTTCAGTAATTTTGAAGAGAAGCTCAATGCATACTTCCCCCCCTGCCTCTTCTTTGGATGCTTCTTCAGGTGAACACTGCTATTAAATCAGAGCATCCAGAAAATAATGTTGAATGAAAAAGGAATAAAAATAACAAAAAAGACAATAACTAAAAGCAAGAGGATAGTTGTTACTAAGAAAAAGAAGCTCTTGTGTTCAAACTTCTCTCACAATGCAGGGAAAAGTAAACAGGGTCAGAGGAGAATAAGCATAAATATTTTATTCCTTTAATTCTGAAGAAGGCTTAAATCCTGTTTGTCCTCAAAAGAGTCAAAGCCTTTTCTTGGCAACTTTTCCTGTTGTTTTCTAAGTCAGCTACAGCTATTTCACATGTTTATTAGGAACATTCTTCTTACTAGAATTTAGGCATTATGAGGTATGAACATACATAGACTGCACAGACATATCAGCTACCTCTGATAGGGTATGCAGTATAAATCTGTGAAGTTTTTGGTCTTCTTTCTTGGCTGGGGGAGTGAGGCAGGGAGGTAACTCTCTGGGTAAAGGGGCCTTGCACTGATGGAGGAGGAGTACTTAAAAATATTCCCTAGAAGCCAGGGTGTGGGAAAAATGAGGCAATTAAGAGGAATCACTAGATACCCTGTCTTAACAGTTTACTATATATATTTTTAATGAGTATTTAATCCCTAATGCTGTGTGATGGATTAGAAAAGAGGGGGACTCAGGCCTCTTTCTGTGCATACTTTTATGTTTCCCCTTCATTGAACATTTTCTCTGGGCAAATTGTTTAACTTGAGCTGGTTGGAGGTGTTCCAGCACAACAAAGCTTTGCTGAAAATAACATTGGGTTGAATCCCAAAATGAAGAGTTGTCTGTTGTGTTCAGATTTGCAGAATCTCGGGATGAGTTACAAGGGGGGCTGGGAGGGAGCCTTGTCTGTTCCTGTCCTCCATGTTGTACATCCCAGGCCCTGGGGGACTTGACCGCACTGTGTCTACCATGCAGCCTGGTGCTCTGGGCAGTTCTGCAGTTGGCTGGGCAGGTGGATGTTCATCAGCTCTTTTAGGAACTGAATAAACCTCTGCTTGTGGAAATCCTGAGGTTTTAGCCCATGCTTCCCATGGAGGTTGTAGCCTTAGAACGATATCCTGAGGACCTCACAGAAACCCTTCTATTAGTGCATCTTTCATCTTGTACTTGCCACAGTCTTGAAGAAGGCCGTCCTAGCTGGAAGCAGGCACTCAGCCTGTGTACAATGAGTTCAGGGCCCAATCCCACACTGGTGATGCACATGAAAGATTTGTCATCGGCATCAATGAGATAAGGCAGGGTTAGCAGCCACCTGTGATGCCAGATGATCCTTGCTAGGTAGTCACTTCTAGTGCCAGCTGGGGACCACCACCCTCATTTAGTTAAGGACCAGCTGTGTTTTGAATTCAGTCTCCTTGCCCAGCACTTGGCTTCCCTTTCAGACGTCATCTCATGTCCAAGTTGCATCCTTTGTTTTCATGGAGAAGTCTGGGAAAACTAGGTCAGTTTATCCAAGTAGAAATTATTATTTTATTGAGTTAACTCTGTGTTGACCTGCTGCCTGTTTGCCTTCTCAAAATGAACTCCCTTGTGTGCACTAAATCTTGCTCTGGAAGTTGCAGAGCCCTCAGTAAACACTTTGATTTCAAATCAAAAATAAAAAGGCTGCTTTTCTTAGTATCTTTCTATTTCCTGGAAACAAGTGCCTGTATGCTTTGCTTCTTTTGTGATCACTACATCAGGCTGGTCTGATGTGCTGTGAAAGCACTTAATGTAAAAAGGTTATGTGCTGGCTTTACTGGGGATATTTAAAAGATCTTTTAAAGAAATCAGGATTTGATTCTGCTTGACCATGACTGACAGAAATAAGCTCTTTAAGCCAGTCCTGTAGGTACTAGCATGCCTTCTTTTTAAAATAATCTGATCCAAATAATCTGGTCCACTTACTCCTGCTATTTCAGAACTTCAGTCATAGACAAGAAGCTTTTTTTTTTCCTTTTTTTTTTTTTTTTAAATGAAAGCTGTTTGGAACGTATTTTTAAAGAACTTTTTTGGCATTGTAAATAAAAGATAAAATACATCAAAATAGACAGTCTGATAATTAGGTGCAGGCTTGTGGAGTGATTCATGTCATAACGTGAGTGCTGAAGCAGCTGAGGTTGCTGCAGGTGTGTTAAGGGAATTCGACCCTGCAATGCTCTGATGCTTTTGCCTCTGCATAATGCAGGAGTACAGATGTCCAAAGAGCCTGCATTAAAGGATGAGAAGCAGTATTTCTGCACGTGAATTACAGATGGAGCAGTATTTATTAAAGGTAAAAACAAGAGCCTTTGTCTCCCAGGCACCTTTTGCTTTGAAGAGTTGCACTAAAGCCGGCTGCTGTTCCCGGCACAGAGATTCCAGAAGTCAGCTGGGGTTTCAGCTGTTGCCCATTAGGCCTGGCTGGAGCTCAGAGCTGAATTGTGCCATGCATGGGCATAAAGGGATCTCAAGAAAAGCCTGGGAGGCAAAGGCCCTTTAAATGCCTCAGCTGGTGGGTGTAGCGCTTCGGGGTGGGCGGTGAGACGCTAAAGCTGAAAGTGAATAAACTTGTTTACCTGTGGCAGCAGCCAGATCCAGCAGGGCTTTCCCGGAGCCTGCTGGCTGGCTTGGTGTGGCTTTCCTGAAATCCTGAGATGGAAAGAAAAAGAAGTCCCCTGACCTCACTCCTTGCTTTCTCCTTAGCTTACAGTTGGTGAAAACAGGACTATGTAATCTTAAAAAAAAATGCCCCACCCCAACAACAAATCTGCAGATTGTTTATTCCAACTACTCAGTTTTTGGGAAGGGAAAGGACGTAAACAACATACTAAAATGCAGTGAGATGCAACAGTATTGTTTGGGCATGTTATTTTCCCGTTTGATAAAGCTTTTTTTTGTAGTATTATGGCGAAAGAGCTTTAACAACACACTCTGTTCTTTAAAAAATCAAACCCACCTGCCATCTAAGCCCCCTGGCCAGTGCAGATGTGTGCCCACCAGCTGTGTTGGACTGTGCATCAGTGTGAGGCTTAAACAGGCAATTTTTTCTGGCTGATCTAGCAGTGCTTCTAGTCCACCTGGCTAAATGATACTGTTCTTCCCTTCTCCTGCTGCTTCAGCTAGCCAGGAGGATAAGCCTGAGCAGGGCAGCTGACTGTGGTTGTGGGGTGCACATTTAGTCCCCCCTGCCCTCCACTTTGGATGCCAATCCCGCCACCTTGAGAGATGGAAACAACCTCCCAATTGCAATTCTATGTTATTTTGTTTTAGTAGTAGGAGTATGAACAAGCTTTTGCGTTTAGGAAGGAATGCGTGCAAGTTCATAATGGCGCATTTTCCACATTCACTCCGGAGGAATAGGTAAATAGATTCCGAGCTATTTCTTTGCTTTTATTGTCCCTGGCCTAGTGGGAGGCCAGGGCTGCAAGCTGCCGAGGCTGTAACGCAGGCAAGCGCTGTGATTCGAGACTGCAGCTCCCTTTCTTGAAACATGCCGGGAACAACTGTTCCTGCGCCTTCATGAGCTCAATTTACGGTTGCGGGAGGCGATCCGCTCCCTGCGCCTGATGAAGCACCCGCGCACGCAAAGCCTCTGCAGACGTGTTGTCAGTTGGCAGCTCTCTCGCTAGATGCACCTTTACACAATTGCACAAGCCACCAGGAGGTACAAATGTGAAATTCAGCCTTGGGGGCAAAACAAAGAAATGAAAGTTAGGTATGAATGCGGTGTTATCCATCTGCAGATACAGATATTAGACCTGATCTCCCACTACGCTACTGTAGTTTTACACTAATAGGACTCTGCTGCGATCGGTGGAGTAGCTCCACTGCAAGACAAAAACAGAAGTGGGGATAAGCTGGGGCTGTTATTTTTAATTCTGGTAAATAATGTAGGACTGAACCTTGTTTGGGGAAAGCCAGACTGTGTTCACTGCGTGAAACCACCCATAATAAAAGGGAGAAATGCAGTGACACACTGTCTTGGTATTGGTCCTGAACTTCTGATCTTCCTTGTGGGCAGCCATTGCCTGAGTCTTGAGTGTCCATGTGCCAGCAAAGGAAAGGGGTCTTCCAGCTCACCTCCTTTTTTTCGTAGCCTTTCCAGTTGCTGTCCCATCAAGTCAGTTTTATCATGCATGATCAGAATTTGTCCTGTAGCTCGGACTCATTCATTACGTTGAATAAATGTGCTTATTGTGGGAAGTTATTTTGTGGAAGGAGTCTATTAATGGCATTGTCAGGAAAGAGCTTGCAATTTGTCATGGTAGGTAGCTTGCTAGTTAACTAAAAAGCAAGTCATGTTCTTTTCCTCAGTGTATGTTAGGATAAGAAATAAAATAGCTGCGGCAGGTTGAAGTGTGAAGTGCTGCCGGCAGGCAGTGGGCAGGGATAGTGTGCAGTGTCTGGTCTTAGCTTACAGCCGTGCACTTCCTTGGCCATCAGTGGTCCTGGATAATGCCCAGCAAATTGAAATGAGCACTTTGGATAACCCCAGCATCTCCCAGTTGCGAGGCATTGTACTACCATGACTGTCTCCTAAGAGAAATTAATGTAATATCTATGGATAAGTAGACTGATTTACCTTTTGATGACCCTGAAGAGAAAGGTCAGATTCAGGATATTTTTGCTCATAATCAGTTATCCATAAAGAGTTAGTGTACCAGGCTTCAAGATTGTAGCTCAAAAGGGCAGTTGCTTTGAGAAGGTAGCTTGAAAGGGCACCTAAACAGCTGAAATCATATGAGACAGATTTAATGTCCTCTCAGTGATTTCTGACTGAAAGTTCAGAGTTTGAAATTTAGGGATTTTTTTTTTTCACCCAGCCTATGGTAAAAGAAATGCACTATGGCCTAGTAGAAATTCAGTTTCAGGCTAAGCATTTAGAAGAGTTTTTCAACTGCTGCTTATACGTTTGGTCATATCAGCTGTAAGGAAGAGAAAGAATAATCACTTTGTGTTTGTGGTCTTGTGTATTTTTAGCTAATGTGTTAAGACACTGCAATTCCAGAAAAGCTGTCCTCCGTTTCCCCAGAGTATTTTGGTTTAACCAGCTGCATGCAGAATTTGATCTAGACTGCCACAGAAGTTGCTAGTAATTCCACTGGGATCTTGGCAGCTAAAACAGTAGATAGTAATCACAACACTTTGCTTCCCTGAGGGTTATAGTTCCTCATGGGGGTTCTGCCACAGGCTGGCACTTCTCAGTGGGTTACCTACAGAAGCCCTGTAAATTTAGGAAACCTCCCAAGATGATGAGTGATTGATTCCCAAAGCTCCTTCCCATTCCTGCACTGTGCAGGGAAGGGAAAGACTGGCAGTACCCAGTGGGTGATTCAAATACTTGCAAACCTGTTTGCAAGTGGCATGGTATATCTTAATAAAAATCATAGGTTTTATGTTGAGAGTAAGGAAGTGACTGATTTCATGCAGAATACTGAGAGAGATGGGGCATGACCAGAATGAGGAGGGAATGACACATGTGTAATTGAATTTAACAGCTGCACAAGATGCACAGGGACATTGCAGGACCTGCATGTGGAGATACCCCATCTCACATAGGGGAATTTCTGGCTATATTAAGTAACTTGAGGTGATGCCTAAGTGAAATACAGATGGAAACATACCAGTGAGTAAATTTTGTCTGAGTTAATGAATATGGCTAGGCTATTTCCATTGCAGATATGTTGCTGGGTCTTCATGGGAAATATTAGTGATTTATTCTGCCTGCAATTGTTAATGTTAACAACCTTCAATAGCTCTTTAAGCATCAGCTGCTTAGAGTGTGTGGATTATCCTATTTCACACTGGCAATTAGTTGATGATATTAAAGCACTTTGAAAATGGGAATCACAGGGCAAATGCTATTTAAACAGTTAATCATTTAATGTATAATCCCATCTCTCCACCTACTTTGGTTCATTCTGTAGGGAGATGGTAAGGGAGACCAAGGAGTCTGCTTTCAGTTCAATTCTCGGTATAGGTGCTGTGCCCTGTCTGTTTTGCCTCTGACTCAGCTGCTCCTCATCCTTTCATCCTCTACCTGCCCACACCCACATGCTGCAAAACACATTTTCTTCTGGTTTTTGTTTTTGGTTTGTTTGTTTTTTTTCTTCCACGTGTTTACTGTCTTTCTGTTTTTGCAACTTTTTCATTTCTCATTTGTTCTTAGGACCCATTTGGGAAGTGTGAAGGGTATTGCATTTGTATCTCTGGAGTCCTGATTTTTATTCTTTGGGCAGTTGGTACTCTGTTTGGCATGTTCTGCAGAACTTGAACCATTCCTGAAATACTATAGTAAATATAAAGGTAGGCATTAGTTGGTGTATTCATACACTTGAAAACAACTTATAGGATTTTGGTAGGTTTGCTTTATTTTTTTGAGGGGGGAGGAGATAGGAGGTTTTTTGTTTTGTTGTTTTTTTCGAGGCTGTGTGGTTTGTTTTGTTTTTTTTTTTGTCCTGTCCTTCTGCAACATTCAAGTCAAATGTTCCTGTAGAACCATTTGTTTTCCTTCAGCAGTGGTTTTGGGTCTTGGATTGGCAGTTCTAGGTATCCCAAGTATGATAGCTGCTGATTTTGCTTCTGGATGTCTTAAAAAAAACCAAAAAAAAACAAACCCCAACAATTTTTTTAAAAATACAGTGAAATAATATAAATAATATTTGAAAATAAATAGATAAAAGAACGCCAAAGACATACCTTTTACCTAGTTTCAAGGGTTATTTTTCTCAGCCTGTTGTTTTGTTTGCATTGGCTTTTGGCTTTTCAGTTTTTGTCCTACATCTGATTTCAGATGTATTGGTTTTTTTCAAAGGACTAGAAACTCCTTTTTTTTCTCTCATTCCACTTACTAATATTTCAAGGATGTGACAATAGCAAGTGCCAAGTTTCATGTCAAAAATAAAATTGTTCAGACTGATGAGAATCCTTGAAACCACAGGTGAAGTTTCAGGCCAGTTAAATAAAGCTGTAGAGCATCCATTTGTATCATTCATTCATATAATGAAACCTGTTCTTATAACTCAGCTCTTGATATATTAACCCCGCAGTTATCCTCACACATAAATGGGAGATGTGTTGCTTTCGTCAGGATATAACCATATAAATCCCCTGTGCATGAATGGAAAAATAGAGGCCCTTAGGCTATAGGTATCAAAGGTCTCCCCTATACTTACAATAGCCTAATAAGGTTACTTTGAAGGCATAGGTAATTACTCACAGACTCCCTATAGCCAGTGATTCATTGTTCACTACTGAAACATTTCTAAATGAATTATGTTTTAAACAAGCAAATCCTTGGCCTTCTCTTTTATGGGAGGAAAAAGAAAACGTGAGGGACACAAAATTCCACCATTTTCTGTGTTAAATAAGGTACGCTGCTTGCTAGTTTAAAAGGTCCCTGGTATTTGAAGCAATTTAAATGCACTGCCGTGCTTCTTGCTGTTTTGAATGCCTATTTCTGAATTTCCCATTTTGATAAAAATATTATTGTTGTCATTAATTTGATATTTAGAAAAGACTGTGGATACAAGAGCTCAGCGCAATGAATAAAACAGTTGGAGTTAACTATCCCTGGGGATGGAATCAATCACTGTTGTAGAAGAGGGTGACATTTAAAAAAGAAACTCAGAAGAAAATGTCATGCTTAAAAAATTAGATTTAAACGCACTAGCTCCTGATTGATTTTTATTGCACTCACATGGATATGCTGATTGATTATCAGCCTTACAAATGTTTAGTACCTTTCTCACTTCTCTAATAATCAGAATAATCTAATTTTCAATGTCATTTAAGTTACCATATTCAAGGTTATAATAGATCATGTTTCTGATAAAACATAGCAATTATGTAATGAATAATACAAAGCTGCAAGGCAGAGTGTAAATTTACCTTCCTCAAAAACAGGAAAAAAAAGAAAAACAAATAAAAAAAATACCACACATGGCTGGAAGGGCCAGTGTACGTGAAGGCAGGCGACAGGACGATGTCTTCTGAATCTGTGGTGTGTTCCCCTGTGGTTGAACTGAGGTTCCTGGCGCGTTGGCCGGGGCGGGTTTGCCATAGCTGAATGTTATTTCTCAATAGGAAACCCTGGGCGGGCTCGAATTCTGTAATGGATGTGCTTGCTCTGTGCCTGGGGAAAAACGATAGCGTGCCAGGTGCTTATGAAATGTCTTCCATGATTGTTTCTCTGTGCTCCCTGTTAATTTTGATATGTGTCTGTAGAGAGATACTATCTCACTTAATTTGAGATGTTTTCTTCTGGCGATTGTTATCCAACAGCTGACATGGATGATTTCTCAGAATCAGCTACAAAGTATGCAGGTTTCAATGTGTTTTGGTTTTGTAAGCCCCTTACACAACCGTGTACTTGTTATTGGCTTTGTCCATTAGAAATGAGAGTTTTGTGTTTGAAATGGGCTTTGTCTCCAATCATTCTCCATATGTCAATGCCAAATTTTGGCATGGAAATTTGTTTTAAAATAGTTTCCTGGCATTTTTTTAAGACTGAGCTGTTTTGCTTAAAAGAAAACATTATTTCATCTGGAAACCAATCTATTTATAACTACCTGGCGTGGTGCATATTTTAGTATGTTTGGCTTGCAATTGCACTGCTGTTAATGTGAACAGGAGTCCCACTGTCCTGAATTGATGCCTCCTCAGTTTGTCGAGTGTGATTTTGCTGCTTTTGAGATGATTGTTTTGTTCCTTTACTTGTATTGGAGATGAGAAACTCCAACTCCTTGAGTTCCCTCATCTTTGTGCTTTCTTCCACCAGTTTTCAGGCCTGGAAGCTGCCTGTGATGTGCAGCTGGGTGTTGCTTTTAATCATGGGGTCAGAGAGCCTAGTGCAGCAGCAGCAGCAGGATTGCTAAGGCTCCTTTGATTTGAGATTTTCCAAGGTGACTATCGGGAAAGAGACCTTTATGGACTACCATTCCTTACCATTTAACACAGTTTGTTGAAGAGTGTGTGGTAGATGTTGGGCATTTAACATGACGGAGCAAACTTGCCATTGGCAGTAGGTAAGCGTTTTGCTTATTTGACTGAAATGTTTGACTGAAATTGGCCACAGCTGCTAACTTCTGCCAGAATTAGAATTTTTTTAGCAGCTGCCTCTGGAGTTAGAGCAGCAAAAGCATGGAGGAGCTGTGCCTGGAGGTTAGTGGGTTTCCACTCTAACAAACAGCTTGGTGCTCCTGGATTTCCCTGCTGCAGTGCTGAGCATCGGCCCCACGGCCGCGTGTGGCACCAGGGACCTGCCCAGGCTGCCTGGCCTTCAGACAGGGACAGGTGACTGCCCAGGGAGCAGGAGGACAGGCAGGACAGTGAGCCTCGGCCCAGAAGGGAGAACTGGCAGGTCTGCAGCGTTCCTACCTCAGTTCACCTCCCACTTCTCTTCTCTTCGGGTTTTACAAACAAAAGGAGTCTTTTTGCAGACCGACCTTGTGCCCAGTGCTGTGCAATTACTGACTTGCTCTGTGTGCTTTATGGTGCTTCTGAGGTTTGTTAGCTTAACGAGTAACTTCCAAAATATTTGGGGACAAGAGAAGTGTGGTTTTACAGGAATGTGAACTGACTGGAAGCACTAGTAGCTGTTGCTACAGGAACAAAACCAGCTAACTAGTACACAGAGCTCTTCAAAGGTCACGGGGATCTCCAAGAGGCAAAACTGCAGTGTTAGCATTTCAAATCATGAATTTATAGCTGATTAATCATTATAATACATGAAAGGAGCTGTCTGTGTATCTTCTGGATATCCAGGGAAGCACAGGTTGTGCATTGGAAAGGAAAAATTGCATTGCAAGTGGCAAGTTCTTCTCTCTTGGACACGTTAGTGCCACCTTTGACAAATGGATGTACAAATACTCACTATTCCATGATTTTACCCGATTGTCTAGAAACTGTCTAAATATCATAGGCTGGATTCCCAACTATTCTTAGGCCAAGCAGTGGCTAGGTTTGGTAGACCTGAGGGGCTCACATTTAAAATTGGACAGCACCCTGCACTAGGACATGCTTGCAATGACCCCACTCAGGCAGGAGAATTTCTGCATGGCTTCTAAATAAGAGTACTGGGGCTCTCCAAGAGAAGCTGTTTGTGTCTTCTCTATACTTAGTTCCATCTACAGCAGACCCTGCTTATCTTGAAGAATACAGCTGACCCTCATGCAACTTTTGTACCCTGTCCATCACTTTGAGCAGAGGAGGGAAAGTGTAGCTGAGGCTAAGGAAAAAGCAATGGTAAACCTGGGGTGAGGACAAGAGGTGATCTGCTGCCCCTCTACAATCAGGGAGGAGGTTGAACATCTGAAGGTAGGGGCTAGTTCTTAAGGCAACAGAAAGTACTTCTGCCAGCTTGTGAACCCTGCTGTGGCTGCCTGGAGGTTTTTGGGTGTGGAAGTGCAAGTCCTGGCGTGTGTGTCAAGGGGACAGGGAAGCTGTCACAGGAAGATGGATTGGAGCAGACATGCACAGGTGTGGGTGTGTGTCACTCAGCCTTCTGAGGCGTGCCGAGACCTGGCTTCCTCACGTATCAAGATACACCTTCTTTCATTTTCCTTCCCCACACTAGCACCTTATTTATTTTTCTTTAACTTCCAAGAGTTCTCATAGGGCAAGAGAGCTTCCATACTGTCCCCTGTTGGGAGCTCCTAATTAATGCAGCCATCAAGTCAGAATTTAGTGCACAAGTAATGAAATTCATAACCTGAGTTTTCTACGGCAGCATTAACTGTGACACAGATTCATCACTGGTGTATCATCATTAAAAGGCAGTGGAATTGCATCGGGGATTGATGTGATCATATGCATGTAAAGATCAAGATACCAAAAGGTGTGATTTATGTAATATAAGCATAAGCTGTAATCCCAAACCCTTCCCACATGCGGTGTGACAGTTCCTGTTCCCAGAGCAGTGACAGTTTTTAAATTTACTGCGTAAATGTGCGTGTGTGTGTTTATATGTTTTTATTTAAGTGTTTTAAACACTGTTGTCTTAAGGTCTTTCTCTCTTTTTTTTCTTTTTTTTTTTTATGTTGATTTATAGCTGTAGTTAAATCTGCCTAATAGTTCAGTGTTATTGAAATGCTTTATATTTTTGGAGCTTGGGTGTTACACATCAGCACTTTAATCCATTATCTTACAGGGAATATAGAAACTGACATGTCTGATGCAGTCTTAATGAATAAAGCAAGAAGATGTACATTATTCTGGTTCCATCATTACTACAAAAGCTATCAGAATCATATAAGAAGGTTAAGGAGGAACAAAAAACGTTCTTAATTTTCAGGCTGTGTTGCTTCTCCCTTTTCTACCCTCTTATTTGCACCAAATCAGGACAGAGTTTGACCAGTTTGGTGATGAGGATTGATCAGCAGCTGTCCCTCTGGTGGCCTTTGGAAGGAAAGGGACTTCAAGTACAGCTGCAGAAGGAGCAGTGCTGGGGTAGCAAAGGAACATGGCAGGGTTCCTGCCCGAGTTATCTCCTGGTCTCACGGAGCCCTTGGCACCTGCTTCGAAGCCTGGCTTGAAAAATGTGCTCATCTTCCACTAGGAGTTCAAAGCTGTTGAGGGAAGTAGTTGTTGAGGCCACCTGCTTGGCAAATTTGTCAATCAGCTTGTAGAGCTGTAAGTGGGGCTTTGTGACGAAGGTTTATTGCTCTTTGCGGTTGTGTAGGAGTTTACAGAATTTTCTAAGGAACTCTTTTATCTCCCAAGTACAGCAGTGATTAGGATTTGTTTCTGAAGTGCAGTGGCAGTTTGCAGCACTCGAGACATACCTCTGGGTCCTGGATGTTTTTTCAGTGCAAAACTCAGTGCTTGTGTGTTGCCCTGGGGTCCAGCAAACAAATCAGAGCATTTGCTTGAGGGGAAAACTTATCAAAGGAAGTGGAGAGGAACCAGTCCATCCCCCTAAACCTGATCACAATGGTATTTGCAGGGAATAACCTTTCTGGTCCTCTCTTGCTAGTCTCCTTTGGGGCTGTGTTCTCCAAACACCAAAATTGAAGGTGTTCAAGGTTAGGCTTTAATCCAGTGGGGTGCTCAGCATCCGAGCCCTGTTCAGCCAAGCACATGACTGACTTCAGTGTGGGTCTGTCACACAGTTAAGTCAAGTTCGTGCTTAAAATGTGAATTCTCTCAGTTGCAAAGTCAGACCTTTAGTGAGAAAACCAGAGCCATAAATTGCATGGACAATGTGCCTAATGGCCTTGTGAAGGAGAAACAATATTCCCCACATCTCTACTCCTTGTTTTCTGTTACATACAATGTTATTTCTGTCGATGCCTCTGATGCTTTCCCAGCCCACTATTTTTGCTGCTCTTTATGATTATTTGTGGTTCACTGGCATGTAGGGGGCAACCACAGAAGATGTGGAGATGGGCCTGGGGAACCCACAGGGAAAAAGAGCTGGCACGGAGGTGGCTTTGTGCTTCCCTCCCTACAGCTTGGATAGATGCATTTTCTAGGGCAGGACAGTACAAACAAAAGTCAGCAGATCTTTGGCCATCCAAAATCCCTGGCCATGCTCACATGTGCCAAACCCAGCTGCACCCTCCGAGTTTAGGGCCTTATTTTAAATATCATGAGGTTTTGAATGCTAACAATGTTAAGATTGGTTTTATTTATCCAGTAAGATTTAGTCTTCAGGGTGTTTAATATTGACATGGAGTCTTTGGGGAGAGGGATTGATTTTGCTTGGCTTTGTTGTAAAGCCTTATGCATCTGGTTACACTTAAGACGTTAGCTTTAGCTAACAGCAAGACTCTTGATAAAATTCACAATTACTGGCAATACTGCGGACATGGACTTATCTCCTGGGCACGTTTTGTAAAATTAAGCTATTTTCATTAAAAGAACAAAGAGCAGCATGGTGATGGAGCAGCTGTCATATTTTATTACAAAACACAAATATGTGGGAAATCAATTACAGCACGAGTGCGCACAATGCATATTTCCAGTAATCCCCCACGGCCGGGGGAAGGTAGAAGGCTGATCTGAGTGCAGAAGCAGATGGCAAGCAACTTTAGATAGCTTCACTGCCATTTTTTCTCTTTCAAGTGTTTGTGCTTCTCCTTTGATCTTCAGAACTTGAGTTTAACATGTTTCATCTTCTTTTGTTTACTGTTTTCACATTTAACTTTCCTTTTAAATAACTTCTGTTTGGCAGAGTTTGTATTAGTATGGGGCCTTGTTATCCTCCATGCTGAGGTGCTTAAGAAGAAAGACAGTTGCTGTCTTTGTTTAGTGTTGTTCACATCCAATAAAATAGCAACTGTGTCACTGCAGAGGACTTCACTGTCCACCATGCACAGCTGTAGTTCCACAGTGAAAAAGTCCCACCTCACAAAGTTACTAAGACACTGTGCATATGAAATTGCAGTAGACTTTCCTGGAAGGTAGATACTATGGGATTGTGATGGCACACCCGCAGCAAACCCCAGTGGAAGGTTGGTTTCATCACTGCTCACTACGTTTAGTTCTTAAATTATTTTTAATGAATAAACTAGAAGTAGTGTTCTCCGTGCACATAAATTTTTGTATTCACCTTAAATCATGTGTGTTTAAACCAGCAGCATTTTACAGGGATTTGAAATAGAGCAGCAAAAGCAACATACGTGGATCTGAACAACCCCATGTGATCTGTGTCTCTGCTCTTCTTACAGCTGTCAGAAATGATAGGAACAAAAAGAAGAAGGAACCCTCAAAGCAGGAGTCCACAGAAAACTATGAAATGACAGCAGAGTTAGATGATCTCACTGAGAAGATCCGAAAAGCTCACCAGGAAACCTTCCCCTCACTCTGCCAGCTGGGAAAATACACTACGGTGAGTATGGTTTGAGGCACAGAGTGTTCTGGATATGCCTGGATGATGTGAGTTTTGGAGGCTCTGGGCATTTTAAATAGATGGAGCAGTAGATTCACTCTTTGCACCTTCTTAGCCAGGAAAAAACAGAGGAGTGTGTGCAAACGCTGCCTGCTGGGGAGAGAAATTGCACTTAGATGTGAGTGCTACTTAGCGGTATCACAAGAGGCTCCAGGAGGATTAATCCAGCCAAACAACAGCTCTGAGACCATGAGTCAGTTACATTCCATCATTCAATAGAAATGTGTTGGCTTCCAAAGACGTGATCTCTGCTCGTGCATCAGCGGATTACAACTTTGCAGGTGTAGGGAGTTCTTAAATGCTGCTGGATTACTGGTGATAGTCCCAAAGCTACCAAGGTCAAGGAAAATATGAAATGTTTAAGTAAAAGAGTTTCCAAAATGCTCATTTGCAGTTTATTCCTAGAATCATAGAATATCCTGAGTTGGAAATGACCCACAAGGATCATTGAGTTCAACTCCTGGCTCTGCACGTGACAACCCCAAAAATTACACATCCTTTCCCAGTCTACCAAAATATCCCATAACAGCAAAAACTTCTGCTGCTTTTAGAAATGAAAAATCAGCCCCCCCACCAAGAAGCTCAGTACTATGGGAATTTCTCCAGAGATGAGTCAGGGAAATAAATTTTCTTCTATACATATATATATATGTTGCTAAATACAGGGCAAGTCAGTGATATTAATTGATTAAAGAAAATTCAATGTCAGTTTTGCAAGTCCAGTAATAAAAGAGATGATAAAAAAATAGCCATATGCTAATGTTTAGAGCCTTATCAGTAGAGAAATGACTGCTGGGTATGGGCTTTTGCTGTTGGTTGCAGCAGCACTGGGCTGTTTCAGAGGGATTCACAAAACATCCTGAGATAGTAAAGCACGTGCTCTTGTTGCTGAGAGCAGGGGCTCAGGAATGACATGGCTGAGGCAAGGAGACAGCCTCCACTGTTCTTGCCCTCCAGCCCCAGCTGAAGATCTGGGACCAGTCCCCAGAGGCCAGGTGAAATACTTCTATCACTGGATTGCTCTCTGTTTTGAATAAATTTTCTGCTATTGAAACAACATTAAATATCTCATAGCAATGTAGGCAAATCCCTGTGTACCATCAATATTCACTGCTTTAGCAATCAGGGTGCTCTTTTATGGCATGTTAATCTATTTACAAAACAAAGTGCAAGGCTCAAAACTGAGGTCAAAGTGTAAGACTTGGTATTTATGTGCAAGAAAAGCAAGCACATACGGTGTGATTTTAGAAAAAGGCATGTTTTTCATGTTGCTGAAAGTATCTTCACAAACACTTTTCACGTTTAATTCTAAGCCCCATGTAAAACTGGTTAGTACTGGGCAAGGAGCCTTTCTTCCCCATGCTTCTCTGGTCCTTGCCAGCAGGAGCACGTTAGGACATATTTCCACGTTACCTCGGAGTTAGCAGAGTGCACTGCAGCTGTGGGATGGTACTGTGCTGCATCCTGGTAATTGCCAGAGATCCTCCAGGGCTGAAAGATAAACCTTGGCACCTCTACACTTGCATTAGGTATTGGATGCTGAAGTATCATTAATCTTTTAGCTCTTGAAATGATACAAGGGGATGAAATTGGAGAGGGTCTTGTTGCATAGCACACCCGCTGCTGATGCATTCGTCCTTAGGTTCCCTCTGAACCCCATGGCGAGTTTATGTCCCTGTTGGAATTTCAGAGCCCTTATTGAGAGCACCTGGATCTCACTGATGAGCACATGAATCTAGTCTGTCTGTGGAACACGAGTAGCTGTGATTTGATCGCACTCTTTCTGAGGCTGGATACTGGTCTTTCATATCTCAAGTCTGATGGGACAGCCCAGGGCAGGAGATTTCTTGGTTTTAGCGTTGTTCTGTTGGAAGCACAAAGCAGTTCCCTCCTGCTTTGTCATGGTACAAATTGCAGTAACAGAATTATACTGAGTTACTTTTGGCTTACCTTGAATCTTTCAGAGAGATGCAGCTTCCTTCAAAAACTGCATCAGAACTAATAGCAGCAGTGCTAAGTACTGTCTTCTTAGTGTATTCTCATAGTCTGTGTGTGAAGTGCAGTGTTTAAATCTCTTCTCTAGGTAAGGTCTGGCAGCCACTCCAGCATTTTATGTAGGACTTCAGTGTTAAGAGCTCATATGGGAAGGACAGAGTGGTGCTGGGGCTGGAGTAAAGGTCACTTCCTCTCCCGCTGCCTGCCAGCCCAGGGGCAGGGGAGAATCCTTTCAGCAGCACTGAGGATACAGGAGGATCTGGGATGAGGAATCTGTATGTGCTGGTCACAGGAGCACAGCTCCAGTGTCTGGACACCACCACCAGCTGCTGATCAAATGGCAGGGTTCTGACAACAACCTGAGATGCTTGAAGTAGAGACTAGAAATCAAAAACCAAAGGAGCACACAGCCCTTTTTCTAAGTGCTGTGTCCAAGGGGAGCTAGAAGCCTTTGCCACTCTGCTTTTCTTGATAGTGACAATCTAGTACAGGTAGAAGATTGCCCCCAGTCCTGCTTTTATGCCTGGTTCAGCTTGCTGTCAGTCATGAAACATGGCGTGCTCACACTACAGAGCATGTAGATTGCTTTTATAACTTTAGAGTTTTTAATTTAATTCCTTAAGTGAGAGGTGAGAAGTGAGTGTTTCTAACCAAGGTAGATTCCCTTGAATTTTGTGAGCCTTGCACTTGTGTATTGATGGGTGGTGGAGGGAAGAAACTGTTCTGCAAGAGCAGCCCCTGAGCGCCTTCAGTTATATGATAATTCAGACTTTTAAAAGATTTCTTTTGTTGCTAAAAAGAACAAAGAATTTTAAGTATAAGAGTGTAAAATAAAAAAGACCTTACAGTGATATAGTTAAAAAAAAAAAAAAAATTCGATTTAGGCATTTGGCTTGTGTATCTGGCTCCTCTCACTCTTGAACACTGCAGCCTGCATTTCCCAGAGGGAAAGGTTACATGGTGATTCCCTCTCCTGCTCCTGACTCTGTGTTTTCACCTGTTAAAAACTGTTTTGGAGAAGCATTTTCAATTATCTTTTTTTTATATCCATCTGCTCTTTAAAAAGTGGCCCCATACTTTGCATAGTTAATGGAAGTCTGCTTAAAATAATGGGAGAATAGCACTTGTATTGAATTCCCTGGGTCATTTGACTTAACAGTTGCATTTGGTGGGCAGTGACAAGTACAGTTCTACCAATGATGAGAATAAGCAAGCTGTTTAACTGTAATGGATTCCAAAAGTCCATCATAAACAGATCTGTTTTATTACTGTCATTCAGGTAAGAGAGAGTGCCTGAGTAATTTCTCTGGAGATGTCATACTTTATAGTATAATTGAGTGTAACTATACTGCTTGTCCCTTGAGAGTGGTATTATTTGTAAGTCTGCAGCTGTGTTACATTCAGCCTTGTGATAGAGGGAGGATAAAACAGAAAGCAGTTTTGGCTCTGCAGATCCTTGCCGCAGATTCTCCTGGGCTGCTCTTGGCTAGCTGGAAGCGAAGAGGTTCCACATCTTGGCAGCATTTTGTTCTTTGTAAGTGCTGGACTTAGAAGTTACACAGCTATTGTTCTGTGCCATTGCAGAGGAATATATATGTATATGTATATATATAATATGTGTGCATCTCCTGGTACTGGGACTGAGCAGGGACATGTGCCATGGTCCTCAGTGAACTCGGCGGAGCTGGAGTGCAGTGCTGCTTTTGCTAAAGAGGCATCACAAGTGTTCCTGATTAGGGCAGAGTGCCCCTGTGAGCCTTGTTTCCTTTGTAAAGTGGATTTTAAAGACAGTAGGGATTCTGCTGCTGTGTGTGTTTCTACGAGTACCTCATCCCGTATTGTTAATGTGGAGACAGAGCAGCCTGCAATGAAAAAACAAAAATGATGGAAAAAATGGGATCAATTTATGTGGCAAAAATGGCTGTTTAATTGGATTTCATAGCAAGGTTGGGCTTTTCCACTGATAAAGATGCCACTAGGGTGTATTACAGTATTGTTCCACCATATGTGCACTGGTGCATAGGCCTGGAAAACATGTGAGACTGCTCCTGGAAAAGACACCCAGAAACCCGCTTCAGTAAAATATTTAGGAAAAGTCATAGCGTTTGCATCTTTTTCACAGCATGGATAGAGGAGATCTCCAGGCAAATTTAATCAGAGTTTTTGTTTCTATTGTGCTTTGTTTTAACCCCGTGTTTTATTATTCAACCTATACATTGGTATTGAGTCAGTTTTGGTTTTTAAATACTGAGAAATGTTGCTAAAAACACGGCTCTTTTTCCTGTGACGCTTGTGTTGACATTCATTGACGGATAGAATGTGAAAACTCTTTCCATTTGTAGCATCTCAAAGATAATGTGTAAAACCACATTAGCTCCAACGCTGAGGGATCTGGCACCTGGCATAATAAAACACCTGGTTATTTTGTATTTTATTAACTGCCCCTTCTCTTCAGTTTGCATAATAGAGAGTTAGAATTACATTTGTTACGACGGCCGTGCATTACTCCTAATAGAAGACACGTCAAACTTCCCGTTGCTGGCACTGCAGCATGATAAAGTAACCTCATATGATACTGATGAAGATTTCGTTCACACTTGCTGGTTTCATGCAACGTCTTTTTTTCCAGATGGATACCCTATTGTAAAATGATTTCCTGCTTTAGGCTCTGCTTTGTGTAGCTCTCTGCTATGCCATCTTTCTATGAACTGGATAAACTGCCTATTAAATTTAATTACAGCCTGAATGACTGCACATCTTGATCTTATTTTTCCTCCAATGTACTGTATTTCACCAAGGTCCTTGAGGATGAAATAAAATAAATCTGAAGGATGCATACTCCAGTAGCCAAAAGAAATGTTTCAAAGGGCATTACAATGACTGTTAACTCATTAGTTTTGGACCATTTTGAAGGCAATTCTTTAGATTTAGCATTATAAAGACAATTTCTTCTATCTTTCTTCTGTCGTTTAAAACAAAACAAAACAAAATAGAGAAACTTCCCAGAATAAAAATTCAAATAGAAATGATGAAATGAATTAATTAGCCCCTAAAGAGAGGGGTAGCAGGAAAGAGCATGCAGACTGCTCAGCAAGCACGGTTGGCGTTTATTTTTTTGCAATTAGGGCCTAATGTAAATATTCCTGGCTCAAATCTCCACGCTGTTCCAAGTGAGGGTGAATGTCAGGCTGGTGGCACCCTGGGGACCCGTCAGTACTTTCCCCTTCGTGACTGATGGTGGTGGTGGTGTCTTGTGAAGGCAGCACTGGGATGGGGTCCAGAGCATCACAGCCAAGCTGAGCTCACTCCACATTCCCTCACCAACCTCTTCCTGCCCCGTGTCCCTCCTGTGAACCAAAGAAAGCTGACAAGATAATGGCTTCACTGGTTTTCTAGGAGGTGGACGTCCTCACCATCAGCAGTGGTGGTGGCAGGCTGGCTGGAAATGTTTCCTCCGAGGAAGTGTGATCTGTGTAATTTGAATGCTTTTTGATGGCTATTTAATCTGCCATGTCTGTTAGACTTTTAGGTTGAGACTCTGCTCATTTAACTTTAATTTTAAAGTTAATTTAACATTTTAACTTCAACCAGCTGAGACTGAGGCAGCTGATCACATGGGCTTCCTCTGCAGCTGGGGAGAAAGCCACTGCCTGAGCATATTTTTGTAGGTAAAATTACTCCTGCAGTGGAGATCACCCAGATGCTGAAGGCAGCTGCAATGCACACTAAACTTGGTTGCTTATGAAACAGGGAATTGAGTCACACCATCACCCTATCTGCATCCTAAATAGCATTGGATGAGATACTGGCATGTGAGGGCAGAAGGAGAGGAGATTTGGGTGTTTCAGAGCTCTGTCATTATCTGTTTCTTGTCACTCTACGAGGATCCTGGATGGGTTAGAATGGACTCACCAAGTCTTCTCATGACACCCAGTGTCAGCCAGTGGGCTGGCATCAAATGGGTCACAGCAGATTTTGAGTCAGGCAGTTCCTGGCTGACATGTTCAGCTTTTTCAAGGGTTAAGTGGTTGTTCTGAATGTATGAAAATGTGAGTTTGATCACAAACTGAACACAAGTTTCCTCTGCGCTCTAGAAAATAATGGACACTTTGACTGAGATAGGTGAATATATTGTGAGCAGTCCCTGAAAGGTGCCACTGGAATGTCCTTGTTACACTTCCAACAGTGGGGGTGTATGTTGGATGCACCATCAAATGAGCAACTAGCATTCATCAAGGGATGTGGGATTTTCCTTAACATCGTGTAAATAAATGCTCTCTAAGTCATGGCAGACTGTAGCTTTGGAAAACTGTGGCAGAGCCACAGAGCAGAGAAATTAAGCAGAACCAATTTTCTAAGACCTTAAGTATGTGAGACTATGTTCCAAATATTGTGCTGCTTTTTCCAGAGGAGGACCCAATATTCTTGTTCTTCTGTTCATTTATATTTTCTAGGGTACAAGTGTAAATTGTCTTTCTCAATGCACTTATTATATAATGGCAAGGAAGAATAATGAGGGTGGCATTTGGAAATGTTTAAGTTCATTTGTATTCCTTGTACAGATGGCCTCTGCAATCATAAGTAACAGAGAAGTATCCAAGGAATTTTCAGGCGATTAATCCAAGTTTAAAACCAGCATCATCCCAACAGCAAGCTGCAGAAAATGCTTGGAATGTTAATAGAAAGTACTTCTGGAAGGAAAGCGTGGTTGTTGTTTCCTTCCCTTGAAAACCGTTTACTGAAAGGGACGTTGTTGATTTATGGTGCCTCTGTCTGTCTTTCCAGAACTCCAGCGCAGATCATCGGGTTCGACTGGACCTTGGGCTTTGGGACAAATTCAGTGAACTTGCAACCAAGTGCATTATTAAAATAGTGGAATTTGCAAAGCGATTGCCAGGCTTTACAAGTTTGACCATTGCAGACCAAATAACTCTACTCAAAGCAGCCTGCCTGGATATACTGGTATGTATTTTTAACATCATTGTTCTCCGACTAATGCATTTTCTATTCTTCTTTTTACCGTAATTGACAGGAAGAGGGGGGTGAAATATGGCCCTGACCTTATTGTTGTAAAATTGAACTTACAGGGTAGTCTGGTGCGGTCAGAAGATGACTCCAGCACACCTACAGAGGTGTATTTTGGGGGATGAGCATGAGTCCTTACACTTTGTGGGTTTCAGTAAAAAGGGCACTTTTGAAAAATTCTCTTTACTATTAACACTGAAGTTCTCCTTCATTCCTCCTTCTTCCTTCTCCCTCCCTCTGCATGATCCTATGCTGCATAAAGGATACCTAGGGAGACAGTCCACTGTATAATGGTTTAGGAATTTGCTGTACCTGTGGTCATGAGGCAATTTAAGGAACAAGACACAAGTCTTCAGAATTAGCGTTTTTCAGGTTTTAGAGGTGCCTGGAGCCAATCAGCTGCAAGCCTCTGGCACTCATATGCCCCTGCTTTCTCCTGTGCTGCAGGTATCTGTGGAAGTGGCCAATGTAATGGACTCAGTACAGATTTTACCTGAATGTCATTTAATTTTAAATAGGCAAACATGCAGCCTGCAGGAAGGGGCTGTGCAGGAGGGCTGGGATTTTTTCTCCAGACCTTGCCTTGCCACTGTGTCAAGGCAGGCTGTCTCCCCTCCCTTTGTCTCTGGTTGTTTCTGTCATGCTGACCTTCAGAGTAGCCCTCTGGGATCTCAGCATTTCTTTATCGAGACCTTAGAGGTCTTCAGGCTTTTAGTGGCAAATATGCTTCATATTATTGGTTGTAGCAACAACTTGCAGTAAAACAGTATGTTCAATGTAAACATATTTTAAATGTTTAATTCCGAACACAAACCTTCAGGTTTTCATTCACCCGAGCATGGCCAGTCTAGAAGTTGCTACTGTAGGATGGCTACTGTAGATATATTTTTTGTCATGACACAGGAGTTTGAACTAGGGAAGCTGAAGCTGAAGTAATTAATCTTGGAGTTTCTAAAAGTGCATTGCTTCAAACAGGATCATGTTGAGGAGGACGTTAACTGCTGTGACCTTTTCCTCTTGTTTTGTCAAAAGCTGTTTGGAAGAATCGCATCAAGAGGACATTGATGAAGGAGGAAGAGGGGTAGGAGAGGGGAAGGGGTATCATTCTTTGGCCTATAGAAAAAGGGAAGGTTGAGGTTGCCCTGCCATGCTTGAGAGTCACCTCTTGTTGTTCCCTTAATCCAGGCACTCATTCAGGCTCAGCCATCTCATTGTTACTGAGGGTGTCCCTCGGTGGGGCAGGGCCATTTGTTACCGATTGCACGCCTGTCATCACCCGCTCTGTCCCCATCAGATTCTGTTACCTTCCCCTCACACCAGAGGCAGATGGTGATCAAAAAACTGCAGCCTTGCCTCCAGTGAGTTCTGCCAGCAGTAGGGGATGGGAACTGCTTTGTGCTGTGCTGCTGTAGCCCATAACAAATAGTTAATACAGAAACTACACAAAAAAGGTGGGGAGGAGCCAGGATATGGCAAGAATCTGCACATCCAAACTTTTTACCTCTAAAACTTCAGCCCTTGAGCTGCCACCCTGTTGGTTCATGCCATGCCCTGGCTCCATAGCTGCTGGATAACAAATACCTTAATTCTGTAATCCTGTGAGCTCGGGGTGCTCTCTGTTGGGGTGGGCAGTGGGAGCTTGCCCTGGGAACATGCACAGCCCCTGTTGGACAGGGTCCCTGCAGCAGCTCCACTCAGTGTTGCCATTGCCAACACTGGCTCAAAAATTGAGGGGAAGCTTTTTGGTAGAGGTTTTATCTGAAGTGCCTCGATAAAGGCGCTTTGATCAAAGTGATTAAATAAAAAGCCTAGCTGCCAGATTAGAAAAAGAGAATGAAGCAGGTGGTAAATGGTGACTTTGTTTCAACTAATTAATGGATAGAAAGTTGATTATTTAATACAATTCACTACTTTTACTTTGTGGCCATTGGCAACCTTCAAGCTCTAGTTATAAACTTTATTGAGACCTGTCAGTCCAGATCACCTGCTCATTCTGTTTTTTATTTTTCACAAAGCCAGAGAAGGGACTCATCCAAGCGAGCAGGGCATAGCGAGCATGGTAGGAGCCTGCATCTGGGAGGAGCTGAGGCTTTTCCAAACCCAGAAGCAGATATGGCATGGCAAATAGTCCTAACTTTCCTGTATGACATTTACACAGACTTTGTGACTATTTTATGTGCTGATTAAAAAGAAAATGGGATAATTACCATGACGCAGTAATGCGTAGTGTGCGCGCCGCCTGTGAAATGCTGCATCCATTAAACCTGCATCACCTGCACGTAATGGGAATTGCAGTGCTGCTCTCTATCTTTATTTAAGCTGAACATCAGTACTGGAGCAGTTTTAATAGCACATATTTCCCCCTCCCAACAAGCCAGTTGTCCTAGTTATGAGTCTTTCAAACGTTTCGTTTTGTTGTGCTTTGAGATGCAGAGCAAGCGCCGTTGCCCCTCTTGCTGCCCTGAGCACCCAGTGGCTGCTGTGTGAACTCTGCTGAGCAGGGCCATGAGCCTCAGCAGTGTGCCCTCATGATCCTGCTGCTCTGCCGTGCTCTGGACACGTTCCCAGAGCTGCAGCACACAGAAGGAGCAGTGTGGGGCTCCCAGGTAGGGTGGCCAGGCTCCCCTGCCAGCAGGACCCGGGCTTCAAAGCCCGCCTGCCCTTCAGCACCAGCTGTGGAGAGTCTAAAGCATTTACAGACCCTGCCAAGGTCTCTGCTCAATTGGTTCCTGTGACTCTGGATGCTTAAGCCCCTCTTAAACAGGCTGACAAAGGAAATGGTGCCAGGAGCTCAGTAAAGTCCGATGGGTATGAGCCAAAGAATTGTTTTATGTACAAACAAACACTAACTCTGGAAGGGAAAAAACATCAAGCTTCCTGAGGCAGCTCGAGGCGCCAACTGAGGATCGTGGAATTTATATCTTGTCTAGTGCCAAGAGATTTAGGGATAAATATTACTAAAATTCAGTCAATAACCCTTGTAAAAGTGAGTGCTTCTGTCTGCTGGTACACTGGCCCAGCAGCGGCCAAGCATCCCCAGCCTCGCTGAGCTCTGGCAAGACAAATGTGGAAAGAGTCCAGAGTCCAGTCTGTCTAAAATCCAATGGATAAAACCTGAAAAGTCCTTGAATGCTAATCCTTAATGATGTCATTTTTGATTTCTGTTATAAGCCCCTGTGCGTTAATGCCAGGCAGGAATTTGTGTGCAGGACAAGCTGTGCTGACGGGGTTTGGCAGTACCATGGGGCATCATTGCTTTAGAGTGCCTGCCTGGGTTTCTCCTCTCAAGGAACTGCCCCAGCCAGCTGAGGCAGCTAGTGTCTAACAGCAGGATTTCTTAAAAAATATGCCCAGCTTGCCCTGCCTAATCTGTTTAAAATGACAGTTTTGTGGTAGCAACAATGTCATAAATGCAGCTTTCTGACTGACTTTGGTTTTGTGCCTCTGGTAGGGTTTTTGTTTTGCACTTTATGACAGGCTCATAAGAATCCCTAATGCTTTAATATATAAATACTCCTTAAAACGAAGAGCCCTTTAATAATGAGGAAAAACCATATTTATGGCTGCAAGTGGCATTTAAGAGCAAAGTGACAACTAAAATTCTTGGCTTGGTTGCAAAATCTAAACAACATTGAGGACATTAGGAGTTCAGTTTAAAATGGAGAAAGATACCGTGATTTCTTATTTTGAAGTGCTGATGTTTCCCATATGTTCTTCAGTGAATATGAGCTTGAAATCAGCTTTGCTTTGACACTGGAAATTTGCCCAAGAACGGTTTAGCAACGATCAGCAATATCCATGGCTTTTCACAGATCTTGATGAAGGACAGAAATTTTAAAAAAGGAAAATAAAAAAACAGAAAAAGAACCCCAAACCCAAAAACCCCCAAAACAATAAAACAAACCAACCAACCAACCAAACAAGAAATAAATAAACGATCAAGAAAAACACCATTTCAAATGATCTGTCTTGGAGTTTAATAACAGCGTGTTGTGGGATAATGTCAAAGGAATGCAGAGGAAACCTGAGACCTGATTGCTGCAGTCAAGCTAAGTGCATTGCTGAAAACACATAGTTGATCTTCAGCTGTGCCAGTGCCCAGCGGGGCCGCTGCAGGCTCCTCCTGCTGACGGCTGGTGCGGCACTGGGGTACGAAGGCCTGAAGGCTGCCTTTAACAAAAACCTGTCCTACTTCCTGCCTAAGCCTGCAAGAAGCTAAATCCTACACGACTTCATGTTTTAATTATAAATTTGCAGGGCCCCTGCAGGTCCCCTTCTGTGCATGTGTGCGGGGGCTGGCTTGAGGCTGAGCAACCTCACCCCAAATTTGTTCCTGATGAGGATCCAGCCTGGAAGTTCTTCCTCTGCCTTAGCCCTGGGGGTCTCTTTGCTGAGCACTCCTGGCAAGCACCTCTACACACAGCGGGGCTTGTGGCACCGGGGAACAAGCACAGGGAGCTTTGCTGCGCGGCAGCCAGCAGCCTGATGAGTGATGGCAGGTGTGTGTTCAGCCTCTGGGCTGTTGGGGAAGATCTCTGCAGGGCACCCCAGTCCCTCTGGGCAGGGGTCTCTGTGGCAGCCCACAGGATCTGGGGGGTCCGTGTCTGCCAGCCCTGCTTGGGCAGCTGCCGGGGAAGCTGCAGGCAGCCTGGGGAATACACCACAGCGTTGCCCAATTAAGCTTCCAATCCCGCTCTGCTCATTTGTTGGGAAGGGAGTCCTGAGGCTATGGAGGGAGGAACTCTCCTTGCTGAGGCTTACCAATTGAAATAGTGCTGGAGTCAAAGGGGCTGCCTTTCTCCCTGGCTGGGCTAAGGGAAAAGCAGTACCAGGTAAAAATTACAGAGCCTTGTTCCTCCCAAAGCTGGACACCTGACCTTCTTCAGCCATGCACCCTTACTGGAAGGCAGCTACCAAGGTCTGTGCAGGCCCCAGGTGGGAAGAGCTGCACTTCAGTTCCTCCTGCGTACCATTAGAGAAGTGAAACAAGCAGCTCTGGGGTGTCACAGTAAATATGTAGCTTTTGAACCTTTGTTTTCTTGAACACCAGATATTCTTCATGTTTCTTCTCCTTTCTGTACAATCTTTTGATCATTTAAAAGAGCAACCCACTCTGAACTTCAGGGGTGAGCACGGCTAGTGGTTGCTGACAGTTCTGAATGTGGTAAAGATGCTGCCTCTTACTGACAGGGTGTTGTGCTTTATAATGTTAATTTTTTCTAATGATCCTGAACAGTACATTGGCTACTACATAAATCCCAGCAAACAGCAGCCTTTTAAGAAGACATATATTATGGGGAATTTGTGGTCACTGAGGAATTTATGTGCTGTATGTTTGTATTTGTACCTCTCTTGGTCATTGATTTAAATAATTTCAAGAGCTTGCTCGGATTCGGGGGTAAGGCAACAGTACCTGTCCAACCACTTAAGTTTCAGTGTTTCAGTGTATACCCAGATATGGAGATAAGATTATTGCTGAGATAGAAAGTAGCTGAAGACCCATCTGCAGAAATACACCCTATTAAGTCTCTTACCAAGGAACTGAAAAGAGAAATAAAAGCTTCCCTATAGGTGCCTTATAGACCGTGTTCTCCTCATTCTCCTCCCTGCTTATTTGGAGCAGTGTTGCCAGGCAAAGATGAAAGTGCTAAGCCCAGACTGGTCAGCTGCCATGTGCTGGGGCCTCTGACTCAGCCTCAGCAGCTATAGGAGTAATTAAATTCTCCCAGTGCTCTCTTATATTCATGTAAATCTTTTTTGTTGTATCTTTAAAACCAAGTAAGATGGGAAATAAATACAGTCAAGCCCTGAAAAAACACAGCTGTAGTCTTAGCTCAGCTAATCAGTCTGACTTCGGCAGGGTTTTAGTTCAGTTTAGTTTCAGCATGAGCCCTCTCCCACCTCTGATTATTTTAAACGTTAAGCATTGCTGTGTAGAACAGAAATATGTCAACATGACGGACGGCTCTTTTATTTGGTCCTTAAGGCCGTGCTCATTAATTGCAGCTGTACAAACGATCCCGTGCCACGAGGAGCCGATCGTGGGGCGCACGCCGGCTGCTCTCCGAGAGGCAGAAGCGTTCACACGCACGCTCCCTCTCTCTGCCACCTCTGCTGTGACAGAGCTCCTGACGCTGCCCTTACCCAGGGGCACTTCATAACAAAATGCAGAGCATCCTCAGTGTTTTATTCATGCCTTTTGCATTCCTCCGTGTCCAGTTAGAGGTGTGAATCCCCGTCCTCCCCTCGCAGGCTCTTTCATCTGGGGTCAGCACCGGGTGCCTGTCGGCGTACGAGCGCACTTGCCAAAGCCAACACGGCCCGGGCGTGCACAGGAACGAGCGACGCTGTCGGCAGCTTTGCACCAGGCAGGCCGGCTCTGCCACCGCGGGGGCTCCGCGGGGGGAAGAGCCAGAGCCTGCAGGAAGGCTGGGAGCCAACAGGCTGGTGGGGAGGTTCGGTGTTACAGCACGCACAAGTAACAACCACCATAAAAGAGGAAAAGCTGGGCCAACTCCTCAGACCGCTGGCCAGGCTGCCATTTGGAGGTGCAAAGTTTGATATTCCGCTGGGTGCAAACTGCCAGGCTGACAAGGCGAGCAGTGCTCCAAGGAGACCCTACCTGCAGCTGCTGGGCAAATGGAGGGCTTTGTCCCCATAACAGCCTTTGCCTGTCTGCTCTTGCATAAGAGAGGAAGGCAGCCCAAAATTCTGCCTCTTCAGCAGCTCACAGCTGTCCACACTCATTCCCACAAGGTTTCGCAGACCAACGTTGTCCTTGCCAAAGACACAACCCAGGGAAGTGCTGCTGTGCAAAAGTGACCCCCAAAATCAGTGAGATACGCCTTTGTTGGAGGAGGTGAGATGCTTTCAGGATCTTGTTGGATCAGACCAACAGTTCATCAGATCAGTCACATTTTACAGTTAGGTGTGGGTGGCAGACTAATGAGAGACCTGTTTTTGTGGATATCACTGTAATATTGGTGACCTGAGGAGTGAGAGTTGCTCTGCAGTTTTGATTATTTCATAAGTAGGGGGAAATTTCTGTCCTTAGGTTTGTGTTACAGGGAATACACATAGTCAATAAAGTATATTTATGTTGTACCTGAGAGTTTTTGTGCTGCTAGAACTGCATAAACTGGAGTTTGTTTTCAGATTGTTCTGACGTGGCCAAGTACTGAAGTTCCACGGAGTCACTCACCACTCCAAGAAAAATGCAACAAACCTCTCATGGATTAAATTCTTCTGATTCCATTTTTCTTTTTTTTTTTCCACAGATCCTTAGAATTTGCACAAGATACACACCAGAACAAGACACCATGACCTTTTCAGATGGCCTTACTCTAAACCGAACTCAGATGCACAACGCCGGATTTGGCCCACTGACCGATCTCGTGTTCACATTTGCCAACCAGCTCCTGCCTTTGGAAATGGATGATACAGAAACAGGTCTCCTTAGTGCCATCTGCCTCATCTGTGGAGGTATTGTACAGCAGGAATTCTAATGCATTTCAAAAGATATGATATGTCTTTATTTATGTTCTACTTGTTTTACTTTCCTTTACTTAAACATAAATATTTATATTTGTAACATTATTATATGTATTATATAAGCTGCTTAATGCTAAGGGTTCGTTTTCTACTGGTGATAGTTACTGGTTTCATTATTGATAATTTGAAAAAAAATCACTGGAATCATTCTGTCAAGCAACCAGTCCTATTGTTTGTCTGACAAAGGGCACTGAGATACCTCACTGAATGGTTGGAGTTGGAAGGGACCTCTGGAGAATCAGGTCCTGCTGCATTTTTGCTAAGCAGTGAATGGATAGCTGCATGAATGAGCTTTCTTACAGGAAGCTGCCCAATTACACAGCTTTTTCTCATAAATATAATTGTGTGCATCTGCACTGGTTTCAGTCACATGGAAGCCATTGTGATAACTTCCTTTAGCAAAAAAATGTGTTATACTTCCAAACTGGGGCTGAAGGGAAATCAAAAGGCTGATTGTCAATTAAAATTATAGGCTTAAAATACAAAAAGTGAAGTCTCAGATAATTTCCAAAATCTGTAAATTTTTGTTGGTTTAATCACTTGGTCTCTGTCCTTGGCAAAATCTGGATTAGCAATAGAAACACACCTTGTTTATCTGGGCCATTTTGTTGAAACACAAACTGGGTGCTGCTGGTGAATGTTTGAAACACCAGAGTCAGCCTTTGTTGGCAGTGGCCCTTTAGTACAAAATCATTCCGATTTTATGTGTGTCTAACCCTAACCCATTAAGAGCATTGATGGACTCCTAGATGTCATTGATAACGGGACTGGTGTGTCCTGGTGCAGAGGGGTGGCATTTCTTGTCACTCAAGCCAGCACTGCCATCTGCTGATTCCTGATGGTAACTCACTTTACTCTAGTAGTGGTAACAAAAAGTAGCTGTAGCCTCTCTGAGTACCTGGGTGGCCTATCAGTGACACATACGAAATTAATTCCAAAATACTGTTTGCAGCAAGGTGTTTTCCCCTTAGAGAGGGAGATGCAAGAACAAACTGGTAATTCTTGACCACCCAAATGACAAACCTTTCCAGACACCCAGGGAAAAAAAATTAATCCAAGTTTCAGAAAGCCATGGTTTATCCTCCACCTACGGAACCCTCACTACAGAGTGTGCATTATTTAGCAGGGAATGAAATTCAGGAGTTCTAATCAAGAACATGGAGGAGATTCTGTGATTTGGGGGTTATTTTTTAAAATAAATATTGAAAACCATATGTGTGATATGATACTTTCCTGCAGATCGCCAGGACCTTGAAGAACCAATGAAAGTGGATAAGCTTCAGGAACCCTTGCTTGAAGCACTGAAAATTTATATCCGAAAGAGACGACCCAACAAGCCTCATATGTTCCCAAAGATCTTAATGAAAATCACAGATCTTCGTAGCATCAGTGCAAAAGGTACAGTTTCTCCCAATAACTCAGCAGGAGTGGCAGTGTTGCATTTGAGAGGAACTGGCCTAGACACCTGGGTTGTTATTTTTTTAACACATCTAAGAAAGGTCCTTGTGACTTCATTCTTCCCAGCTTCTTTACGTAATTCCTGCCTTGAAATTGGTTTTGCTTTAAATATGCATGGAGCTCCATTCTCCATGCAACCGACAGTGAAAGAGATGTAGGTGCAGGTGGTTTAGCAAATCATTAGCATGAAGTCTTTGTTAGTCATTTCAGGACAAGATAAAAACTTTGTTAATGTTTACAAGGGGGTTCAGAACAACATGAGCTTTGTATCACCAGTGGCTTTTAAAAAACAGTCTGGTTACAGACTGCAGAAAACACTTGTGCAACCAAAATTCCCCTAAACTGTGGTCTGAGGTATTGGAGATTTAGAACTGAATTCACCCAGCATTTTGGAGATTCAGCCCCTCTAATCCAAACTAACCATACCTAAACACGGATCAGTTTTAACATTTTATGCAGTTTTGTATGTGCTGGATTGATCCTGTGCAATTCATAGTCTAAGCAGTGTCACACATTCTCTAAAGCACAGGTGTAGGTGAACGCTTTCATTTGATCATAACAGGTTCCCCAATATACCAGACTGAAAGAGTCTAAAGTGCAACAATTCTTATTCTTATGGTGGCTGACGCAGTTTGCCCCTCTTACTCTGTTTACTCAGCAACAGATTTGCTACCCCTGATAGATAAGCAGGCACACGAGCTTGTATGTACTTGTATCCAACCTGTGCAGGTTGGGTCTGTGCTTTTGGGAAGATTACTGATTTCATTTGACATGGTTTGGGGGAAGATTCAGGGAAAAAAAACCCAGTAGTTAATTCACTCAACTAAATACACTTGTTTTAAATTTAAACCTTAATTGCTCCACTTCAAACAATACAAACCCAAGTCAAAAGATTAAGTTATAGCTATCTTTACAAAAAGAAGTGAACAATTTAATTGGATTGATTAGAACCAAAAGAAGTAACTTGGAAGGGAAACACTAGAGCTGTAAGCAAAAGTATCCTAAAAAGGAACCACTTACCAGGTTATCTAAAGCTTGCAGTTTACCCTCAAGTAAAACAAGCTCCATCCAACTGAATCTACAAAATAAACTTAAGAGTAGTATTGAGCTATAAAAGCATTTAGGGGAGCCCTTTTGTGCCACTTCTTGTACTTGTGGGAAATCCATTTCCCATCCTCCTTCTTTACCAGAGCCTTCCACTCCTCAAGAACACAACTTCTTCTATTCTATTCACAAGAAAGGCTTCTTTTCATTCTGACATAAGTATTTAACTTTAATTATATCATTAATGTTTCATAGTAAACTAAATCATACCAAAGGATGGTGATGTCCTGGAGGGGTGGGGATGTCTTGAGTTTCATTTAGAAAGATGTACATTAGACGATAATGACTTTGGATGGTACCTGATCTCTGAAAGCAAACACCAAAGCAAACGTGAATCTGAAACACTGAGAGTGTCTCCTTTGGCATTAGAGGTATTGTAACTAAAGGGTGAAGTGTTTGTGGGACTGAAGCAAGACAGTTCAGAGTTTTTCTCATCTTCTCAGTTATCTTATCCCCCAATTAAATTGGAAGTTTGCAAAACCTGAAGAATTTCTCTGGCTCTGCACTGAATGACCACACAAACACCTCACTGCAGCAGACATGACAGTGGAAAGCAGGTGTTTAACCCAGCCAAATTGAGTTCATTAGCATAGCTCTGACAATAGTTGCTTTTCAGAGAAGCTCTCAGCATCATTCTGCATTAATGTCTTTCCCATTATAGTTATTTAAGAGATTTTTAAATCAGCATTCACTTGGAAAGTCAATCGTTGCCTTTGTAGATAATTTTTTGGATGCTACTCATGTAAGGCATAAAAACTTGAATAGTCCCTTCCAGCCTGGAGTGAGTAGTGCTCTCTCCAGCATGTCCACTGCAGCAGCACGGATAAGCAGAGCATTTCCAAAGGATCGCTCTTCAGGAATGGTTCTTTAATAACCAACCTATTTTCTCTGTAATTTTTTTTTGTTGTTCTTCTTGTTGTTTAAAGAGCACAGGTTCCTCTTCCACTGGACTCCAGTTTTAAGATGCTCAGGGATCCTGAGTTTGTGGCTGTAACTTTCTTGATGCACAGTGCCCTCGGCGCTGCCCACCCGGTGTCCTGCAGGGCCTTGCCTGCTGTGTCCGTGCTGTATCCCTGCCTGCTGACCACACACCCAGACTTTGTGCTGGGCCTTTTTTCCTCCCTAAAGCAGTTGTTGTGGGCTCCCAGTGTGAGTGGTCAGGATTGGTGCAGCAATTTTGTTTAATCCTGTATGCACTCACCTGCAGAGCCCCTCTGCAGACAAATGCCTGTTACACATCACAAGCCCAACTCAGCCTCAGCCAAGGCAGGGCTGGGCAGTGCTCAGGGCTCCTGCACACTTTGGTGCCTCATTAGCACAAGGCAAGATGTCTCAAGAATACAGAAGGCAGCTTCCCCCCCCAGAAAATACCTTTTTGCCTCAATGTGTTGTTTTACAAAGTAATTGTTAAATTCTGCATCCTACTTCACAGTTTTCTCTGTGGGAAGGAAGCATTTTGACTTGGATCACTGCAGTGCTCTTGCAAGATTCGCCTCACCTATTTATCATAGACAGAATTTTTGTCATTCTTTACAGAATCAGTACAGAATAAAGACTAAATGTTATTCCAGTTTATAAAGACATCTACATGATCACAGCCTAATTTCATTTTCAGTATAATTTAATGTAATTTTGGGTCGTTCTTTAAAAACAGGCAGCTCATCCAGTTTACCTGTATTGAAATATCAGTCGCTATATCATAGGTTTGAATTAATTTGTTAAGGAGCACTCACCTAACTCCTTCTTCTTGAATTGCATGAAGCAGTTCACTCAAGAGACCTTTGTGTGCCAGAAGTATAGAAGGAGACACCAAATCTATTAACAAAATACATCCTGAAATTACTCATGTAATGCTAAGAGAAAGGAAATTGTATGAATCATGCTCATGAGAGGGATTTTGTGTTTTCTTTTTAAAGGTGCAGAACGTGTCATTACATTGAAAATGGAAATTCCTGGATCCATGCCACCTCTTATTCAGGAAATGTTGGAGAACTCTGAAGGACATGAACCACTGACACCAACCTCAAATGGAAATACTGCAGAACACAGTCCCAGTATCTCACCTAGTTCAGTGGATAACAGCAGTGTCAGTCAATCCCCTATGGTGGAATAAGACATTTTCCAGCTACTTCAGACATTCCTAATACCTTATGTACAGGGATGAAAAGCAAGAAAAACATTTTTACTGCTGCTTAGTTTCTGGACTTAATATATATCTATATATGTATATATATATAGATAAACTCAACAAGGACCAAGAAATTTTCATATGTATCGATATATACTCCTTGCTGTTTAAACTCTTAAAACTAGAAAATGCAAACTTTTAAAACTCTAAATCAGCCATTTCATGCAAAAAACAAATAGTTAAGCTTCTGTTTTCTTCTCTGAACACTCAATATTGCATGGTGACAAGACAGATCTCAGTCTTCAAATTCTGGTTGCATTTCTGATGACTTTGTACATACAAATGTATGGCTGTACTCTCCATACTGGATGTTTGGTGCTTTCCTTTTGTCTCTCATACCTAAAACGATCAAGACACCAACCACAGGACATGGACTACTGTACACATCCAGAGAAGGAAGTTGAAAGGACCGTCTGATTTAGTCGAAATATGAAAACTTGTCCTTGCTGCCCTCAGTTTGCATCTCCTTCCTTGTAAAAAGTATACAAAACGTCAGTGCCCCAGCAGAAGAGGTATCGGTATCAGCAGTAACTGCCAGATCAGTTATTCAGATGTCATTTGTTCCACTGTTAATGTCACTTTAAAGTTTAAAGAAGTGGTTTCTTAGCTGGCTGGTGACCTAGCTCCACAATTACCGGCTCCATTTCGACAGCAATGCTATAGCCTCCAAGGCAGAAACACTTTTCAGTGTTACCATGTTTTTGTTTACTTGTTCACAAGCCATTAGGGAAACTTCATGGGATGATAACCAGCAGACTCACTTACAGCTTTTGAATCGCTGAGTCCAGGGTATTTCCTTAAGAATCAACTGCCAGGAATCAGCTGGGCTTTCCAGCCTTCCAGGTGCTAAGGAAGTACAGCTAGGACTTCCAGAAACACAAGGAGAGAATCTGCCTTCTTGGCCTTGTTAAATCACCATGAAGCAGAGTGAAAACTGTGGTAGAATGGTTAACAGATTTAAAGTGTCAGTTTCTTAGGTTTCATTTAAAGCACTAGTGGATTTTTTTTTTTTTATATATTCTAGCAAGTCTGTGATGTACTTTCACTGGCTCTGTTTGTACATTGAGATTGTTTAACAATGCTTTCTATGTTCATATACTGTTTACCTTTTTCCATGGAGTCTCCTGGCAAAGAATAAAATATATTTATTTTAAAAATTGTGTAGAAGTAGTCCCTCCAGTGCAAATTTTCCACACACACACACACAGAGTAGTTTTCCATTTTTTAATGTTTAAATTCATTTCAAAAAGCAGGTTTGCTGTTTGCAACCATGACAATTAAAATGTGCTTTAGCACAGCTGTCTAGAACATCTCTACAAGCCAGTCAGACAAATACATGACATTTCAATGAGTAAAAAAGAGCATAAAACTGTAGGTGTAAGAACAAAATGTTAAAATGCCTACACACAATAATAAAAACCATCAATTACATTATCACATAAAATAAGTCAAATGTACAAAAGTTTGCAACAGAGGGGACAAAAGGACAACACAAGATACTTGTTGGAAAACATTTTTGTGCTCTTTGGGCACTTAATTAAACATATCAAAATCATCATCGTCATCAGACTCTGCAAAATATTTCACTTCTTTCCTGGCCCGGCCTGTCCGTGGCTTTGGGGCAGTTTCAGAGGCAAAGCCTGACTGGAAGATTTCCACATCAGAATCCTGGTCAAAAGCTGCCTTCTTGGATTTCTTTAGAAAAGAAAGGACAAATCAGTTGTGATGCTTTGTACATTTTCCATTTTAATATCCAGAATTGAAAAAAACTCTCTCTATCATACAATTGCTAATGCCACCTTAGCCCCCATTACCATATTAGCAACTTACAATAAGAATATTTATGTAAAGTAATCCATGAGGTTCTTTTTACAAGGAGAATTCAGCATAGATGGAACTGACCTTGCTTGGTGTGGACTTGGGTGTTTTCTTCCCAGGGTTGTATTCGCCTTCATTTTCTGAACCAGATGCTTTCCTTTTCTTTGCCCCTCTGCCTTTTCCTAGGTCAGAGATGACAAGTTAACTTTGTTTTGGTTTTTTTTTTTTTTAATAAACTCCAGACTTCATCAAACTGTAAAACACCCCAGTGAAGTTACTAAAGTATTTCTACATATTAAGTTCAAAACCAGTTTACTATTCAAGCTTCTTCACAACAGCAGTATAATAAAGTATTTTTTATTTTCTCAGTTTTAAAACTTTTCTACTTATTCTACAGTCACCATTCATCCTGAGCTGTCAGTTCAAGACAAGGACAAACTTCATGAGATCAGGCAACTTCTACATTGCTGAAGAACTGCAAGTCCTTGCTCACCTTCTGCACTGGTTACAAAGCATTCATTCACCATTACTATTTAGTAAATTTACTTTTAACCTCAACCTTTACATACACCTCCCATTACACTACTTGCTGTGCTGTGAGGACTCAAAGAACTGGAATACCAAAAAATGGGCTTAAAACCCAGAAAGTGCTGCTTACTAGAATTACTGCCAGAATTTTACTGGCTTGGAAAGAGTTGAAATCAAAGAAAATTACTAAGTAGTATCCAGTAGAATGGAAGAGGGTGTGTGGGGGGTGCAGCTATTAAATGCATTCCCAACAGTGAAGGTCAGATAAAAAGTCCACACGTCTGGCAAGGAGTCAGTACATTGTATTTGTCACAGGAAAGGCTGAGCAATCCACCAGTGATCAGTGTACTCACAACTCAGTTCTTACAGGAACTGTGAGCTCCAGAGAGCCCAGGTGTGACTCCTACCTTTGGGTGCTGCCGTCTTCTTTGGAATGCCAAATTCTGAATCTGAATCAGAGTTCACAGTTTCCACCTTCTTGGCCTTGGGAGCTCTTTTAGGCTTGGGGGGTGCATCTAGTTTTGCTGTTGAAAGTTAAAAGATACTAAGTAATGCACATATTGGTTGGACATATTAAATTTCAATAGCTACTCCAATTATAGCACAAATGGCATTAAAACAAGATGAGTGATTTCTGCAATTGGGGAAAATGTACTTCAGCTTTTATGCTAGAACTGTGTGGAATAAACACAGTCGTGCTCTGAGAAGGATTGGTGCACCCAGTAAATTCCAGGCTCCTTGGCTGAATACAGTTTCATCTTTTTGAGTACAAAACAGGTTACAAGTAGCTAAAACAGCAACAGAAGTCCTCCAAGTTGGACACTTTGACTGTGTGTGGATACATAGGAGTGTTTTCAAATCCAGCTGCGTTGTGACATTTTTGCCTTCAGGGTGGCATGACTGCAGGACAGCTTTCCCAAGGATTACTGCAGGAGTTAGGGAGGCAGTGCCTCTGTCTCTCTGACATTGCTTTCTGTCAATCTCAGTGAAAAGGAGCTTCAGAAATTGCAGAAAGGAGAGGAAGGGAACATTCTGCATTTCCTGGAGAATTTCAGTCAGTGCTACACAACCAATTGTCTGTCTTATAAAGATGGTCAGTGGAATGTTCCCACAGTGGGTGTCAAGGGATAGAATCATGGAACCATTTAGGTCAGAAAAGACCCTTGAGATCACCAGATCATGTGTTCTGTAGGCTTACAGATGAGTGAGTCTTGCAGAAACCTCAGATACACACCTGACCTACCCTCTATCAGCCACAGATGCCTCAAATTGACACATATACCAAGGATGTGGTATATGTGAAAATTTCAATTTCATTTATGGGATCACAAGGGGAATGTGTTTGGAGAACAAGAGAGTGTCTCCACAAGCATTATGGTTATGATGCCCTGAACTGCAGAAAGAGAGGTACGACACACTGCCGCAGAAACTGGGTTTTTTCTTCCCTGGAAACAGACCCTGATATCACTGGGTAACTCTTGTGAAGTCTGTCCAAGGGACAGCAAAGCTCTCAGCTCTTATGTGGTGGCTAAAGGAACAGCGTCCAGAACACTGACTTTCCTCAGTACTGAATGTAGGGGATTCTCATCTGCTACTTTAACTTACATCCCTAATGGCTGCACAAGTGTGAAGGATCTCTTGACAGCAACTTGAGGGCCAATCAGTTCCACAATGTAGGCTGACAGGAAACAGAGTGTGCAGCACAGCCAAGGTACACAGGCTCTCAAGAAGCCCAAGTTCTTGGCAGGAAGTCCAGGCATGGTATCAGTCCTGCAGGTGATGTAAAGAGTACATCTCACAGCTGGAATCTCAGCAGCTGGGCTGTTCAAGGCTGCTCAAGCTGAGCAGCTGCTTGTCAAGCATAAGCCTGCTTTTCAAGTTTTCCTTAGGCTTTATTATAAAGCTCTAAAACCACAGACAACTCAAACAGTCATGGAAAAGTTCAGCTATCTCTTGATCCTCTGTAGTGAACAGCAGAGGTCAAGAGATCTCATCCCAAATTGATGGGAGTCTGAAGTCACAGAAAATCAAACAACTCTGGAACAATCATTTCAGCCACTCACAATAAGCACTCTCAGGGTGAGGGTGAGTGGGTGGAATATTGCATTACCACAAAACGGGTTCTGAGGAGGCAGCTGCCAAGTCCATGAAGATGGACTTGGAATCAAAGAGACTATGAAAAGGGTAACCAGATGACCAATGAACTAAACCTGCTGGGTTATCACTCAACTGACCAGCTGTGATCATGAAAGTGTGGTCATGTCTGATCTGGGCAGAAAAGAAGAGATGAAAACTGGTGAAAGCAATCTGTCATGTTGCTATGCACTGGGAAGGAGAGTGCTCCTAAGGCACCTCTGAAGGCAAAAATTTACCTCTTGCTTGAAAGAGAGCCTGTTTATACCTATTTTGTGTGTGTACAGGTTAATCAGAAACAGATCACAGCTGTATTTTAGGGTTTCAAGTTAGGCTAATGACAACTCACCACATCCAGACCCTCAAAAAAAAGAAAAAGAGAGAGAGGGAAGAAAGACTGAATGTTAAATTGCATCCATGCCTGGCTACTGCATACAGAGTTCTCTCTTGCATTTGCTGCAGTAGAGAAATTCAATACAAAAGACTACTCTACTAGAGATCAGCTATTTCTATATACAGACTTTATTTACTGCACTACAGAACTCTACCAACAACTGGAAGTGTTTGAGAAGTATTCAGGCATTCACTGATTTGAACTGTTAGCAGATTAGAGTGGACACGATGCATCAAGAAATAGATTAAAAATAGGGAGGCAATGAAGGAAAGAGTGAAAAGATACTGTAGTTCACTGGTGCCTAATAAAGAAAACAAGATATTTTTTCCTCATTTTTAAGAGAATACGTTAACTATTGTAACTGTATACCTCAAGGCTGCAATCTCCTTGAGGTACCTTTTTTTTACAGAATTAATATATTAAGTTCAGCTGCAAGTTGGTCAAAAGAATTTTTAAGAAACAAAGGCCACAGTATCACAGGGAAAAAATGCTGCAAGATGACAGTTCTAAAAGCTGACTAGTAACTGAAAGAATTTATACTACTGAAGTCTGAGGAGAGTTTCTCATTCTCAGTCAAGAGGAAAAAGTGATAGCTTTCTATGCTGGTTTTGGGTGGGACAGAGTCTTTCTTCACTGTAGGTGGTATGGGACTGTGTTTTGTATTTGGGCTGGAGATGATGTTGACAATGCAGGGATTTTTTGTTGCTGCTACCACAGAGTCAAGGCCTTTTCTGCTCCTCACACCAGCGAGGGCTGGGGTGCACAAGGAGTTGTGAGGGGACAGCTGCCTCCCACTGACCCAAGGGATATTCCACACCTCCTTGTGTCATGCTCCACTTTATTTATGCCCTGAAGCTAAAAACCTCCCATTAGTTAAACTAATTGAGTGCTGAACGCCACCTCCAGATGTGGAAGGTACCACGTTCTGACACTACAAAGTAGCCAGTGGAAAGAAACAATATTATAAAGGAGCTGGAGAAAGTTCATAACCTATTGCAGAATTTCATGGAGTTCAAAACAGATGGAAGCAGTTCCCGCTTTGAAGACTACAGAGACAATGCAAAGGTGAAGATGATGACTTTCAAATAAAAGGATTGGCTTCCAGGCCAATTCCATACGTACCCTTTTTAGCAGCTACTGTTTTACTTGGAATTTTCTCCGTTTGTTTTGGAGCAAAAGATGATGAGAAAACAGGAGCAGAATCCTCATCATCACTGTCCAATTTTGTTGTATCTACAATCACAGAGTACATTTAGAATAAGATCCATTCATGGCATATATTAATTACATCAATATTAATTACAGTAAAAACTAATCTCAAGTAAGTGTTTGTGATGCTACAGCTATGAATGTACTGTGACTTCCTTACCTATGATACAAGCTTTATTCCTCTAAAGATCACAACTTCCTTCATTTTTCCCATTTACAAAGGGGGAGGATGTGGACATCCTTCTGTAACTGCTGTGTGAAGTTTGTGTGTACCACTCCCCAAAATATCCCAGTAACAGTGGCTATAAAAATTAAACAGAACTTGAAAACATCTCACCATCATCCGTCTTCTGAGAGTAAGATGGAAAAGAGAAGATGTTCCCAAAATCTTGATTTTTCTTTGCTTGAGATGTTTTTCTACTTACAAGTAAAGAAAAAAAAGGGAATGAGTCACATTGAGCACATACTGAAGTATGTGGATATCATAATATCCATGTAAAATTTAAATCCTGTTTTAATGTTTCCAGCATTTTCGTATCTGCTTCCAGCAGTCAAACCCCTAAAACTGACATCCAGTCAAGAACTCCAGGCATTTAAAATTAACAGAATTACATTTTTTTCAATAGTTCTCTATAGCAGACTGGCACAAGATAGAAATCAGAGAATCTTTATAAATGTAGTCTAACAGATGATATTACAGACAGTGTATCATAACTATTTTTATGTATTATTATATTATTCTTTTAAATCATAAGTCACCCCTGCATAGGTCAGTTGCAAGGCTGAGATAACATATACTTGAATTCTTCCACATTTTATTTTTCACAGTACATGTAGAGCAATAACAGGCTGATGTTTTCCAGTTTTGTTCAGACACTTCTGCATTGAAAAAATTATTAATAAAGAAATCCTGCTGAGTTACAATACTTACTCTGGAGATGGCTTTGATTTGGCTGGGGAGAAGTCATACTCATCTTTTTCTAAACTGTCTGAGGGAACAAACTCATCCTCTCTGTCATTTGTAACTGGAGAGGCTTTTACTTTGAGCTCATCCAAATCGTTGTTATTGTTGGCATCATCATCATCGTCGGCATCATCTTCCTCTTCTGAGAAGTCAAAAGTGTACTTGGGCCTCTCAGCTGAGAAAATCACACATGTACACAGTTCAGGAGAGATGTTTATGTTATATAATACAGATACATATACAAATCAAAGTGGAAATCAGTGAACAATCCCTGCCTCAGAGTACACAAGACAAAAGAGTGGTGGATAATGAATTTGCTTCAGTCTGGAAGAATAAAGGGTTGAAAAGAATAAAAAATAATTTCAATGTTAGCAAACATCCAACACCTCTCGTGGCTTGCCCAGACACCTACAGCTAAGGGCATTATGGAGACACTGTGCATCAGTACTTCTAAGGAACGAGAACCCTTCACTTACAATTAAAGTTTCTTGGATCCACCACTTGAACATTCTTCCTAATTTTCCAGAAGCTCGGTGGCAGTTTTGTAAACCATCAAATACTTATACATTTTCCAAACTTTCAGTCTTGGTTTTCATGGAAGTGCTCAGAATTTTTATTTCTTTTTTTGCCTTTTAGGCCTTGTTTAGCTTTATAATTGTGTTAATATTTTCATTTGTGAGAATTATGTCTTGTCCGTTTCTTGTATAATTCACTAGTTTTGTGAGTAATTTCTATTCTAGTGTTTACAACAGGGGACAAGATTTCTGACCCAAATTACAAAATCTTTCATAACAAATTCCTGATCTTGACATTAAGAGTATTCTTCACACAGTGAAGCAAATGTGATGCAAACTATCTGTAGGAAATAAAGTCCTAAAGGAAGGCTATGGTCAAAGGAAAATGTGGGTTTGTAGTTGAAACTTTCAGTCACAATACACAGTTCACAAAATCTTGGCTACCTGCAGCTCTCCTAAGCAGAGAGTCTCTTGGAATAATCACGGGCTCGTTTTCTTCCAAATCACTTTCAGACTTAGATTCATCATCTGACCATGGGTTTCGTTTCTTCACTTTTTTTGCACTGGATTTTGTAGATGACGGTGTCCTTCTTACCCTGGCACCTGCCAAAAGTAAAAGCATTTACTATAGTCAGATTTACATCTTTTCTAATTGTTTACAAGTTTAGCATAAATATTCATCTTGAAAAGTTCTCCTTTAAATGCTGTAAATTTTATTCTCCTCCCTGAAGGAAGATTTAACATGATTTTTTTTCACAGAGAACCTGACCAGCTGCTGCCAAAGAAATTTGTTTTATGACTGAAAAAAAAGAAAGTCTCTAGTTTTATCTCCTTTGCCATCAAACCTGCGTTTCTTTAAAGGTTGCTAGAGTGTTCCAGGAAAAGAACGTGCAGTTTTCCATTATTCAGGGAAGATGATCAGAAACAGTTATTGGAAAAACACAACAGAGATGGGAAGCAGAGGATTTCCTATTGTGGGGGGGTAAAAATGTGGTCAGCCAATTTCAGGGCAGGCTCAGGCCAAGCTGGGCTAATTTGCCCTGGCTCAACACCGGCTCTGGGAGCTGTGAGCTGCACGTACACAAGTCAGTCATAACTGTACTCACTGAATCTACTCAGGTTGGATAATCCCCTGAATAATTAAAACCAGATCTTATCTCAGAATAATTATTTGTGCAACCACTTTTTTTCCCTTTCTATATTTTTTCTGAAAAAATAAACCCCCTCTTAAATACTTAAACTTTCTCTTCTGTTTCCAACTTTCTTTTTTTATTGCTGCCTCCCTGCTACTCTGTATTTCTCAAAGAGCAATATTAAATTCCCAGTAGCAGAGGAAATGGGGAAATGAATGTTGGTTGTCTGCTAAGCCATAGCACCCATAACTTTCTGAAAGTCAGAATGACTGAATATGTCAATAGAAAAATGCATTTATTTAATCAAGTTCTACAATCTATGCCATTACTCAGACTGAGGGGCTGAAGGTGACTGCCCTGTCCTTCAATATCAAAGAGCACACAAACTAGACATTTCAGTTTGCAAAGAATTAGCCTCATTATGTAAAAATAATCCATTTTTCTACACACAAATTTGAAGATTTAAACACCCCCCCCTCCCCAAAAATTTAAATGTAGAAAATGTAAAATCCATCGCCCCCAGGAAAGTAGCTTACATAAAAAAATTTCAGCAGAGTACTTTCAAGTATTGATTTTTAGGGAAGAAAACCTAAGAAATAGTGATTATTGTGCTGTATTTCCCTTCTCACACTGTGTTAAAAATGCATCTCATGCCCAGTAAATACACAACTAAGGTTAAGTATGGCTGTGCAAGGGTCTTACCAGGCTCCTTCTTCTCTCTCTTGGGTTTAGGGGTTTTAGCTGCTGCAGCTGATGCATTCAGTGAGTCATCCCCACCACCCTCAGCTGGCACACCACCAAATTCTTCATCAAATTCCATTTTTATTGCTAGGGAATCAGTTTCACCCTAAAATTACAAAATAGAATAATTTGCACCTTTATATTCCAAGATTGAACTGGAATAGTTTTGCAGATGATAATAAATGAATGTAGACTGGTATATAGACATCTGTTGAATAGTGTTGGACAGAAGTACCTCAATAAAAACACCTGAACAATAAGCAGTCTCCAGAGGTTTGCAAATGTTAAAGAAATCCAGTACAAACTTCTTATGCATTAGGTCAGCAGAACAGTACAAATACAGCACCAGGGACAACCTGGTGATTTGGATTTATGCTATGGGAGTAGAAAAAATACACCAGTAAAATAATAAATAATTAAACCGTAGCAGTCGATTTAGGTTACCTTCTTCTTTTTCAGCAATTTCCTGCTGGCATCAGCTTTCATGGCAGATGTAATCTGTGGAACTATTCTTCTGCCAAACGGTGATGGCATGGTCTCTTCCAGCTGGAGTTTCTTCATCTTGGGTTTACCAACTTTGCCTTTTATTGGTTTGCCAACCATGCCAGCCAGAACATCTTCTCTTTCCTGTGCTTCTACTTTCTAACAAACAAGGGGAGGCAGGAGGGGAGGAAACACATTATTTTTTAATGAGAACAAAGTGCAATGTGATGATTATTTAAGATTCAGCTCATTTTTACATGAAGCATATCGGCTCCCCTTAATTCTCACTTGAATTGGAACACAATTTTCAGTTCTGGAACAGCGGCCACTTAATTTTGGTGAATTCATTACCCTGTAGAGTTAAAAACTATTCAAGGGTAAATACAAAATTTTGGACACTGTTAGACTGAAAAATCTTTATCAAGTTTCTATTTTCCAAGTATGTGTCTGGTACTGCTGTAAATTTCCATTATTTCAGCATTTAACTTAAACACTAAGTTTTGAAGTTTGTCACTTCAAAAGATTGCCCTTTTGAACGACATGTAAACGAGCCCTTTTTAGAAAACATGGAAAACTGAGGCTCAGCAGGTTATTCACCAAAGGGACTTTATCTTTTTTCCAGAATTACTGATGAGGAAAAATAAGGGCCCCTCATATAGTATTTATACTCTACACACTTCATTCCTGAATGTGCAATTTTGAATTTGGCAATACTTACTGCCTCACGAAAAACTAGATAATGTAGAACTACTGTAACTATTACCATTAGCAGTTACTACTCACAGGTTTTTGTGTCATCTGAAAACTAATTTTCTCCTGGTTATTTTTCTTTTAAGATCACATTGGAAAAAATATTAAACTGGATAGATGCAAGAAAAAATCCCTGAGAAACACTACCAGGAACACAGATACCCAGTCATAGCTTTATAATACCTATGAAGAAATGTATCTACTTTTGATTCAAAATGCTGTATTTTAAAATTATTTTTCTTAAATTTTAATAATTTTATTTGTATTTTTAATTTAATTAATGTGAATTACATGTTTTATATATAAAGTAAGACATACTTCAAGCTCTTCAACAAATGCTGCTAGATCTTCTTTCCAGAGGTCTGAAGGAGATTTCCTTTTAAGATCATTCAGTTCTCTCTCCTAAAACGTGAGATTATTACAGAGAATGTAAGTAACAACTAAAGCAAATGCCACTGAAGACTGAACATTCCCAACAGGCACATCAGTGTCATTTCAGAACAAGCCTTCCAGGTGCACCAACCTTGGAGTCCCTCTGCTTAATCAACTCTTCCACCTTCTCTTTTGTGAGTGACCACAGGGACATGTTCAAAATGTAGTTGAAGTCAGGGCCAGAGGTTGCACCAGAAGCAGAGGAAGCATCATCATTTGCATTCTGAGAGTCCTCCTCTTCTGCTGCCTGAGGTGAACCATTCACAATTACAAGTGTTAGTGATCGCTGTGCATGAACTGTGACACTGCTCCAAAGCACCAGAGTAGCGAGGTGCGCCCTCACAGAACATTTTCTGGACCTTCCCAAAAAGCTGTGTTCCTGTGACCTTCTAGAGCTGATTATTCAATCATTTGATTTAAGAAAACAAATGAACCTGTGCTAGAGCCTTGCATGCTGCTGGCTGCAGATACTGGTGCTGTCCCACCTGTCTCTCAGGGCTGAGACCTTTGCCCTTTGGGTACTCATGGATATCTGCTCCTTTGGAAAATGAGCACAGTCCTTTGGATAAGAGCTGGTATCAAAGCCTCAAATGTGCAAACCGAAGTTTGAAAGTAGATCAAAATTTCTCTAAATAACACTTTTGTTATAAAATAGAAATCATTCCACAGAGTTAAAATACAGTATAAAAAAATACAAAACAAATGTGAAATTGAAACAAATAGCTAAAACAGTGGCAAAGACACAGAAAAGGGATAGCTGACAGAAATTCAAAGCTGCTTTTCAAAGCAGTTCCACCTGCCCATAGTAATGGGGATGTAACTTTGAAATTAAACTCATCACATCTCTCTTTTGGAACAATAAAAACTGCTTTGTTTTAAAAAAATGCAGAAACAAGTATAGGTCAAGGTCATAGTCAAATTTACTACAGTAAATTTAAGTCATAGCTTTATAATACCTATGGTTTTTTACAAAAAAATAATTAATAAGTTATGTAGAAATAATTACATTTAGTAATTAGTTCTATATGTGGGGTAACTGATGCAGCACTTTCTGTATCAGCCAGTCAGAAATCAAGCTGTTAGTTTTGATATGGGTACATTAAGAAATTCAGTCCTTTGCAATCTCATTTTTCAGACTTGTACTACCTAGTTTTCTTCTAAACATTATCCATATACAATACCAATATTATGTGACTTTATTTTGAGTAGATTTAATGGTTTATTTTTAACAGAAGCCAATAAGGAGTAATGAATAATGTTTTTAAAGTGTGTGTCTTGTAAATTAAGTTAAGCTACTAGGAAACGAGCAATATCATTTATAACTGTAACAACACATCAACTATATCTAGATTATTACCTTTTCCTGTGCTTCTTTCCAGGCTTTCACCGGATCAGATTCATAACCTCTCTGGACCAACATCTGAATCAAATCTCTTTTTGATCTGTTCTCTACAGGACACACACAAACACAGAGGAGGGGAGAAAAAAAAAAAGAAGGAAAGTCAGTGTCGTGAAAATCTTGCGTGCAAGTATTTTCTACTATACTTAAACAATGTCCAGATCTTCCCTCACTGTTAACAATTCTAACTTCTGTTTACTCACCAATGGTAATTTTCCCTTGTATCTTCTCCAGGATGAAACGAGCTTGGTTGTTCAGCTTGGTGGACTCTGCACCCAGCATTCCCACCAGCCACTCCTTGCGCAGGCTGTAATAATGTAACCGCAGATCAAAGAACTCCTTCAGGATGTCCTGAACAGTTTCGTACTTCTTTAAGCACCCCATGTGATCAAACAGCACCTAGAAAATACAAGAGAGACTTGAGAGAGGCTGCATAACTCAAACTTTGTTAGCCCTTGGGTTAAGTGTTCGGTTCTATTGCATATGTAACAGCACTGCACAAAAAGTGGTATTTCTCAAACTCAAACCTCACTGTGGAGCTACACAGCACGGAGCTGGATGGACTTTATTTTTATTCACAAGTAGATTTAGGATGACATTTATGGAAGCACGATCAAACAAAAAGACAGCTATATAGAGAAATATGCCTGACTTCACTTGAATGACTAATTTTATCTACATATTAAATCGCAAGTTCAGTAACAACTGATGATTCACAACTATTTAATGTAACAGTTGAAAAGCTTAATAATCCTTAATAATCTTTCAATTCAGCTGTGAAATGTGTCACTTTTCAGCTCTGAGAACTACCATCCTTCAAGTTTAAGCACAAAGTAAGGAATAATTTTTACTTGATAGGTGGAATCAATCCTGCCTGGCTTCTGACATCTCCAGTTTAGACATTTATAGGTGAACTAGTCACCCTTGGTGCCCTCCATAGTCAACTGAGAGAAATAAATCCCTCTAGAGGGTAATTCATCTATCCAAAATAGCTGTTTGGGAGCTGGGGGACAATGGCCAAGCTCGCATAACTTTTAAAGGTTCTTACACTCGGGCAGATTAATTCCTACACAGGTACAGAAAGCAGCCCTTACAATTTATTATTTATTTTAGCAGGCAGAAAATGCAGGAATTCAGCTGCAAAACATTTTGTAATCTGTGAAATGGGAAACTGACAACAGATTCTCACAGTAGTTCATACAGTTGTTTAAACGCATAAGAAATACCATCACCTTGATTTGGTAGATTCGATTTCAAGTACAATCTACAAAATCAGTTGAGCAAGGCCTGTTCCTTTTTCCAATTCTATGGTTTTAATTTATTTTTAAGCTATTTTTACATAGCTTTTGATGTACACAGCAATAGCAACAATAATGATATTTGTGTTTTGTGATAACATCTGAAAGGAGCATCTGCCATAAAAGAAATAGAACTGGTTTTTCAGTATCTATAAAGACAGGATGTTTGGAAATCTGTACAGAAATTAACTTAGATTCAAATTCCTCTCAGAACAGACAGACATCTATATTTATTCATATTCCTAACAATTTACAGCACTATTATGTCTTCAGTTTGCTATACCTTCCCACCTAAAAATGGATTTATGCTGGTGGAAACATTGGATCATTTAACTCCTATTAGAAGAGTAACAGTCCTGCAGAAAGAGCAATTTTTAAAATGTAATTTGTCTCAAGTTTAAAACTCAAATCTAATTATAATATGGCAGAAAGTTATTTGTATGATCTACTTTACATTAACCACTTTTGGTTGGCTGCACAGGAAATTTTCAATTACAGGAAGGCAACCACCCCAGGCCTGTCTTATTTGAAGGACTCATCAGGACTAAAATGGATTGGCTTATTCATATTGACTTAGTAGTGGTCATCATTACATTTTCCTACTATTGAAACAATTTCCAATACACAATGCACTGTTCAATACCAAGAACCAAAGTATACTATAAAACATTTGATTTTACAACAAGCAATAGGAGGGATTCTGATAGCCAAACATGAAAAAGTTACCATAGAATTACAAGTAAGACTTGTTTGAAGCTTAAAGACTTTGTGCAATCCAGCAGCTTCTGCCTGTGCAAGCTTTTCCTCTGTCATCTTCACAACAAATTTCACAGTTGTATCAGTGTGGTATTCCTTATAGTCAGAAATTAATGCTGGAGTTTTTTCAGTCCCATTCAACATGGGTTCTAGAACCTGTTCTTTGTACACCTGTTGAAAATAGAGCAGCAAAAACCAGAACCACTTGAAATGTCTTAAAACTGCAAACCAACTGAACAACATAAACTTTCAAAGCTCTGTGCATTACATCTCATACCAGTAATAACTTACAGAACCAATATAACCCGCCAAATGCAGGCCAAGAGTAGCACAAACTTAAGAGGCAGAAACCAGGACAGAAAAGGCTACTGTAAAGTGGATTAACTATGAATTCAGCAGGAGAAGCAAGTGTTCTCTGTAGTATGAACAGCTGATGGCACGAACAGAGAACTATCTTCTACAAAAGCACACAGGAGACTGAAACCATGCTGCCTTCCATTTATGTATAATCAGAAATTGTGTTAGAAGTTCATGCAGATATGGGATTAAATATTTTAATGAGGAGTTCTTCACTGGTTTTTGTTTATATTAAAATGTATTTCACTGTTACTTACCTGGGTCCATGTCCTTACAGGAAGCTCTGTAATCTCTACCGTGTTCCTGTCCACCACAAATATTTCACCACTCACTACATACTGATTTTGACCAAGTTCCTGAATGGTTCCTTTGAAGTTTTTGTAGTTTGGGAGCTGAAATTGGAAAAATCAGCAAAATGGTAATAATCTTTATAATAAAATTTCAGAAAAATATTTCTTTTCCATACTCCATACAGTTATCACTATATATTGCACTAACCCATCAACAAACCTCTCATGCCTGTGAAAATCTGAAGACATAGGGAAAATAATACAGAAAAAAAAAACAGAATACACATATACAAGTGACAGGACAGATTATCCTACTGTCCACAGAGTAGAAAATTGTTAAGAAGATGCAGCTGAACCCAGTGAGGTGATGGGGTTTTGTTTTGATTCTTTTGTTTCATTTTTTTTAATTCCTCTTTCTTAAAGAAAACTCTAAGCACAAGTAAGACATGACAGAAAGCAGATTAACACCCCACAATAACTTTACGGCAGTGGTGCTACCTCCCATAACCATTTTTTTTATTTTTGTGCTGTTTGGCAAAGATAGTGGAACCCATCCAGGTTAAATTGGAACTAACACAGGGTGAGGAATTTTTTTTAACAGAATTTATCTCCTTATCCAGCTTGACCAAAACACATACCAGCATACAGAAAGGAGCTAGATGGAGGCAGAATTGCCTCTTTCAACCAGAGTGAGCTTCAATTGACTGTGAAACTACACAGAAGGCCTATGAGTCCTAAAGGAAGGGCAAGGAATTGTATTAACTAAAAAAAAAATCTCTTTGTTCCCAAGAATTTGAGAGGAAAGCCACTATGTCTTGAAAATTGATATTGCACACTCAGTGAACTGTGATCTAAATAGAGTAGAAAAGATGTTTCTGCTTCTGTGGCTTAGTAAACACAGCCAAGCAGCAATATTCATTAGTTGTAAAATTAAGGTTACATCAACCATATTTCATCTCTTGGTCACAGATATCATGGGTTCAACACAGGTATTCTTCCTGCCCAATTTTTTTTTACATCACTTCTGGAACTTTTAAAATTTTGAATAAAGAGAAGCTAAATGCAATTCAGAAGCTGCTGATTTTCTTGAACAGCAGCAGTATATTCTTCTCTGCCTACAGATATATAAAAGAGAGAACAATTCTGACAAGGGAAAGAAAAATGTTACCTTTGGATGAAGATACTTATGTAGTATCTTCAAAAAGAAAGAGTGATACAACTTTTAAATCTACTGCCTTGTCACAGTTACCCTGTAAGACTTGTAACAGTCAGCAGACTGAACAAGAAGTCCTCTAAGATAACTGCTAAAAATACAAATAGCAATGTTTTTGCTTCAAGGTGAACTTCCCCAGTCTCATCCCAACAGTCAAGCGAAGCTCCTACATCAAATTACTGGGACAAACCAACTCTGATGCTCCAATAATTAAGAAGTTCTGGAGAGATAGGAATTCATTCTGTAAGTACACACAGATAAAATACCAATATATACTATTATTTTTACCATTGGGTGGGGATCTAGGCCATCCAGCATTCGTCTGACATTGTTTACAATCTCTCTGGTATCATAGTTTGGAAGTTTGCATGCCCAGCCAGTACCAATTCCTTCAGCTCCATTTACTAAGACCATGGGAATGATGGGAATATACCATTCAGGTTCTACACGTTGGTTGTCATCATACAGGAACTTAAGCAAGTTGTCATCCACTGATGGAAAAAGTAGCCTTGCTAAAGGGCTTTAAAAAGGAAAAAAAAAAGTAAAACCGTTTAACCTCAAGTCCACTAAGTAAAGAACATTTTGCTTTGGCAGCCTTTGGGCCCAGATATGATTTGTTTGCAGGTTTTTCTCATGTCTTCCTTTCTCTTTGCTATTCTGAAGCTGAAAATCCAATGTACACATCTCTCAAGATAATGAAGTTCCTCCCAATGGAAGTGTGTGTTCATAACAGATGATGTTTATTTCCTCCACAGTAACAAACACACATACCTGGTACACTAGCAACTGCTGACATTTAACATCTATAAAATATCATTCTTTGAAGCTTTCAGAACACACAGCTCAGTGTGACACTGGGGCACCAGGTAATAAAGCAACACAGCATCCAAATAGTTGCAAAATTTCCTTGCTTAACTGTAGGAGTAGCAAAATGTTATGGATGTTCAAAACCACACTTAGAGAGATTCAAAGCAAAATATATGAGCTTCTATCAAAATATCTCTATCTTTCTCCATTTCTCCCCCATCCCACCCCCCAAAACAGGAATGTTGTGAAAGGATGAATTTCACAACAAGGCTATTTAAAAGTATGCATTTAGCTTGACATTAATAGTTTACCTTAACATGGTGAAAATATAGCGAGGGCTGGCAGCATCCTTTCCACCATGGAGCCTGGTGCCAAACTGACCAATAGGCTGTAGCAGATTCACATTGTTACTTCCAACAAAGTTCTGAGCCAAGTTGACAATAGTCATCATTAATGCTTGCTGCAAGAAAATACATATTCATAGTAATAAGTATGAGACAGTCTATCCTAATCAGCCAGCAAAATCTATTTTTAACGGCCCAAAATTGTGTGACTAACCTGAATTAAATTTTTAAGAAAGCAGTCTCCCTGAGAAAGGACTGTTGTAACCTATTACAAGGGCTGCTGGGGATACAGAGTCCATGCTTATGAAAATCCCTGAGCCTCTCAATTTCTTCTAAAGCACTTCTCTGGGGCAAGTAAAGGGACATAAACCGACCACACCTGCATGCACAAACCACTACTCATGGCTTCTAAAGGGAAAAGAGAAGGGACGGATGGATTGTTAATATGGCCACTCTTGCTAATATTTCAGATACATACATTTGCATCTTCATCTAGAAATAATCTTTGTTCTGACATTCTAATAGGTTTTTAAAGAACAGAGTCTCTGCTTCTTCCCTTAAAATACTGTATTTCTTGTTTCAGACAAAAATTGTCCAAGTACATAGCTCCTATATTTTTAAGATTTCAGAATCTAAAAGTTACCTAGGTAATTAGTTATCTACTATTTTGCCACAACCCACAATGTATTTGGGATAACACTGTGCACCAACACGTGGAAAAAAAAGGAAATATGCTGTCTTATTAAGTAACATACACTTTGCTTCATTTTCTTTAGAAGTACATCTATGATTATGTCAGAATTATAGTCAACAGTTTGCAATTTTAACAGCAGAAACATTTACCAAATATTTTCCATAGACTAGAAGTCCTCACAAGTTCACCACCCTCTATACTCACCTCCCCATGGTGATAAGCTGACATTTCAGCCACAGAACCAGCCAGCTGAGCAACCTTTACTTCACGTTTATCATTTCTCTTAAAGCAAGTGAACAGAACCTTGCGCTGCCCTGGTTTCAGACCTATTAAGAGGAACATCCCATTTTCAACACATACACAACCAAATGTTTTCAAGTGATAAAACTTGTTTTGCCTTATTATTATTTCTAATCTCTCAAAAGAATTCTAAACATTAAATAGAAGCAAATTCACACCGTAATATTAACAAAATAATAAATAATTTTTTTAGAAAGTAATTAAAAATACTTTACCAACTCAAAAATTGCCAAAAAAGCAGAAACAACCTTTTCAGCCAATTATACAGCATCCAGTAGATCATTCTAATAAACTGCACCTTGATCCTAAATGTGCAACTTCCACAAGTCAAGAATTCTTTCCATTTTACTCAGCAAAATCTTTTTCCTAAGAATATCAGCAAAAATTCAGCAATGACAGCTGAAAGTGTTGCTTACATGTATCTCACAGCACTCTGAAATTTTACTTTTTGTGTGGAATTCTCAAATGTGCATTTAAGTTCAACAACAACAAAATGTTATCCTCTTGAGATCTTTTAAAGTTTCAAGAAAGAAGCCAGTCTCTGATCTTCTGGGTTATTTTCACTGCTTAGGAACACTTTAGGAATAACATCTGTGCAGAAGGGATTGCATCATATTTCCTGTATGTTATCCAGAACGTGGTAACCAGTTCTAGATCATGCCTACTGAGCCATTCAGTGTTTTAATTCACATACTTTTCTAAAATGCACTAAAATATTGTTAAATGTTACCATTACTACAGTGGGTCAAACATAAGAGCAAAAGCTGGAAGGAAGACAATAAAAAAAAAAAAAAGACACTGACTTCAAGTTCTATTTCATTTAAATATGTCATATCCAAACTTTTTCACAACGGGTCTGCATCATGTTCTTCTACCAGAAATCTATGTAATTCAAGACTTAAAGGACATCCTTCACTCAGGAGAATAACCAAGTATTAGGAATTGTAACTAGCAGCTGTGAAGACACAGTCAAAATATTCTTCCTCTTCATTATTTTTTCTGAGATTTGCCACCAGACTAGCCTGTCATATTATCACCTGATGGTGCTAAAGGACAAAAACCATTGCTAGAGCACTACACCTGCTGCACAATTCACATATCCATGCCCAGAATGCGGAATTACAGATGAAGTTGGCAGAAACACTCACAGGAATTATGTATAATATTTGTAATATTATATACACACCTACACTAGGTTACATATACACATAGACACACGCAAATATATGAATAGCTATGTTCCCTTCTCATTTTCTTACTTTTCTGTAGAAACAGTCCATTGACAGTTCATTCTTAAATATTTAAAGTTTCAGCAAAATCATTCTGGTGTTTCTGAGAAGGCAGTCTGAGTACAGCACATAGTAAGGAGCAATGATGTCTTGAAACATAGCTCTGTAAGTACCCAGGTATGGGAGGAAGTAAGTCTGGAGAAGCTGAAACAGAGACTGACATCCTCTGGTTCCCTAGGTGTTTATCTGCATACCCAACTCAGTTTCATTCTGCATCAAAGCTGGGGATCCACCCTACCAGGAAGCTACTGCCCCCACCCCCTGAACGATCCTTCTCTTTCATCCAAAACACAAAAAGCTCTTGCTGCATGAATATTTTGGTATAAGTCTGTAGTGTCAAGATGCCTGACCAGCTCCACTAAAAAATGAACTGGGAACTGGAGATAAATGCACTTCACCCCTCCCTGAAGTCTCAAGGCCTTTTTTCTGATCATAGTAAGCTTGTTCACACAGACAGTGACATGGGCGGAAATCTCTGCTCACACTGCCTGCAGACAGTTTTACAAATGAAGCTGTAGTGTAGTAAAAACTGCTCCTTTTAATGTACATGCTATTGCAAGGGGAGGGTTAGCAGACCTGACTGACAGAAGCCTAGCAAGATTACAGGTCAGTAAACACTAGAGCACTGCCTGTGGTGCAAGACTGAGAAAAAACATTTGCATCTTCATCTGCACTCAGCTGCTGACTTGAATGTTAATTATTATAAGCACTTAAGAGATTTGCTTTCTCTGATGGTATGAGCAGAAACAAAGCACTTGTAGGGCCAAGGGAATAAATCTGGTTAAGTAAAAAACCTGCACAGCAACAGCTTAAACTTCCTCACATAAGACACATGGCAATTCCTTAGCACATAAATCACAAAATTGTTCAGGTGGGAAGGGACCACAGCGGCTCATCTGGTCCAATCTCCCCCAGGGAGGATCATCCTCGAGCACATTGCACAGGATATGGTCTCTCTCTCAAATATCTCCACTGAGGAAGACTCCACACCCTCTCTGGGCAATTTGTTCCAGTATTCAGTGCACACTGATGGAGTTCACATTTGGGGAACTTCCCGTTCAGTGCCTGTCCACTGCCTCTTGTGCTACTGATTGGCACCACTGAGAAGAGCCTGGCTTCATCCTCTCGACACCTCCCCTCTAGATACCTACACACATTGATGAGCTGCCCTCTGTCATCTCTTGAGACTGAATGGGCCCAGCTCTCTCAGCCTTTCCCCATAGGAGAGGTGCTCCAGTCCCTAAATCATCTTCACAACCCTCCACTGGACCCTCTCTAAGAGCTCCGTGTCTCTCTTGTACTGAGTAGCCCAGAAATAGACACAGCAAATGTGGCCTCACCAGGGCTGAGCAGAGGGGCAGGATCACCTCCCCTGACCCCCTGGCACTGCTCTTCCTAACTCACCCAGGACACCATTGATCTGAAATTATAACAAACACATATATGGAAGTTCTTATGTTCTCTACTTGAATGCATTGATTCCAAGGCAAATCACAGCTCTACAAACCATCAATAAACAGGAATATTCCAAAAAAAACCATAATGAATTATCAGCTTACCATCAACAAGGGAAGGGATAGATCTCTCGTTGTCTGAATTTGAGAAAAGGATCAACTCCTTGTTAATGAAATCATTGTAAGTCAAATGTTTTGTTGCTGTACCATACAAAAATTGCTGTAAAAAAACCACATACATTATTCATTCAATACAAAAACTACATTACACTTAAATCTCACCTGGAAGATTTATTGCTATTATGTAGGACTCACCTCAGGAAGGCCGTGTAGTCGACGCTGTCGCCTGTCTTCCATGAAATTTGTTAACCATTCTTTTCGGTCATCAATCTTCTTCTTACTGAAGGCCTGGAAAGATTCCAAGTACACTAAAGTATCAGCATGTAAATGTTTTTGCAAATGCATGTTACTTCAGTCAGAATTTTAAGTGTATTGCACTTTCTGATCTAATATTCAATAAGGCTTATTTGGACAAACTAATCCATATAACTAAGGTTTGCATTTAAGGAGCAGTACCCAGTACATGACTTTTCAGACATTTTTACACAAGGTTTTTTGAAATGACAGATCTCTCACTGTTTTCAATTTAAATTTATATTACTTTCCTGAAATCTGCACATGTTTAGACAAATCTTATCATTCTTCTTCCCCTCTTCACATCAGAGTTGTGCTTTGACATACAGGTTTATAGGTCTTTCCCCACACAGCTTTAAGGTTGGGTTCATCATTTAGACTGAGCTGTAAACAGCTCTCATTCAGACCATCAAGTGAAGGTATTAGAAAAAATATCCCACTCTTGTCCTCTCCATGCCCTCTTTGCTCTGTCAGTAACTTGCAGCTGTTCCTGACTGGCCATCCCTAGTCCTCTTACAAAAACTGACAGCCTGACAGAACTGACACTGCACAAAAAGCCTTAGCCAGAGTTTGGGCCAGCTGACTGACAGCCTCAGCCTTCATGATGACAAGGCATCACTTTCCAGCAACCACTTATCACTACAAAAGGACACAGAAATGTTCTGACTTTGTGGTGTTACAGAAACAGAGTTCCCCTCCAGTGAAGTTTCTTCCCCAAAAAAGAGAAAAATACATCAAAACTGAGCATGTGGTTTAAACAAGACTTCGACTACTTTGTGGGAATTCTGTGAGTTGCCGAGGTACTGCCTTTTTTTCTCAGGGAACAACATACAGAAACTTCATCATGTCCTGATTTCAAGCACTCTCCTGCATACAAACACAGTCATCACCATCATCTTCTTCAGAGGACTCTGACCGGAGCACTCCAAAAGAGTTCAATGAGTAGTTTCAATTCCTTGAGACTGTGATGCTAAATAATAAATATTAAATGTAACTTAGTTTCTGAGAAGGGACTAAGTGATATCACCCTGTTTTGCATCAGACTGACTTCCCTTGTGAACAAAGCTTGATAATTTACAGAGCCAAGCATTTGAAAATTTAAGATTAGGCTTTTGTAAAAAACAGGACTAAATTCTTACAGTTTTCTTCTGGCTCCTTTCAGTTTACCTATACCTTTTCTAGACCACTGAAGTGACAAATGACCAAGAGCTTGATAGCATAAAAATTATTTCAATAGAATAAAAATAGAATTTATGGAATTAAGAGCTGTTCTCAAATATTTAGTCCTCAATAGAATAAGAAGGGGATTTTGTTTTTGTTTCTAGGTAAACTTGGGGCTGGATTCCAGTGACCAGCAGAGGAAATGCAGGTGGAAGTGTATGTGAAGCTTCAGTTCACAGCTCCAGCTGGTAGCTGGAGGTGTAGCAGAGGTGAACAGCTTCCTCCCAGACTGACAGAATACTATTTTAGGTAACAGTGAGGATCAGCCATAATTTGGTTACATGGCCTCATCTACCAGCCTGTGTACGGAGGTCTCTTTGCAGAAATAGAGATCAGAATTCTGTTAGTAAAACAACACATTTTACTATACCCACAGGATAAGAAAAAAGTTGTTTTGTCTAAGATAGGTATTTTTCCATTTTCCTTTTTTTTTCTCTCCTACTCTTTTTTCTCACTAATGCAACCTACAATTAAAACAGCAAAAAAAAGCAGATAAAAGTTGAAATATTTCTTGAGAAAACAGCTTCATTCCAGATACTTCATACTTTGTCCTTCCACAAGCTTTCTTTGAAACACAAGTATTTTCCAGCACACAACTATTTACAGAACTTCAAATTCAAATATGTAGAGCACATGCATGAATACATATATGACACACTGACAGATCTTCAATGAATAAACAATATTTATCTGATATTATTTGCTCTGAAACAAAATACAGACCCCTAAGTAGATGCGAAACATAATTTGTTTGGGCTGTATTGCCCAAACAAATAAAAACTTTGCAGAGTACTTTTTTGTACGCTCTGTCTTTAAAAGCCAATTCTGACTGTAAATTTTCTTGATCTTCACAACACAAAATTATCAAATCTAAAAGCAGGAGGCAGAGCTCATTTTGTGGTATGGATTAAGCTTATTCCAAAATTGAAAACGTTTTGCAAAAGGTTCTTTCTCCACCCAAAGTACTTTTTTTCAGTGTTGTGGTTTGACGCATTTTGGTTTTTAGCTGGGGAGGGAGCCCACGAGCTGCAGAAGAGGATCCCTGTGCGGGCCTTGGCAGCTTCCTTCTGGCCTGGTGTAACCAATCAGCTGGCTAGTTTTGAATACTGACACCATGTTAAATCACTCAAGAAAGCTAAACACACCTCTGTGAGATTCACATTTAAAAACCAACAAGGCCCGGGAAAAGCTCTCTTGCTCCCAGCCTCTGAACAGGTAACTAGGCGCTGGCCTGGCCGGCCCTGTGCAGCCTGGCAGGGCTAGCCTGGGCTCTGCTGCAGCGCTGGCACCTGTCTAGGAAAGGGGACCTTCCAAGTGGAGCCTGACAATATTTTATTTTTTTTTTTTTTTCTGTCAGCACTGCCAGGCCATCCTAACACCAGGAGCAACCATGGGACCAGCGCCGGGAGCGGCCCCAAGGTCAGGAGTGGCCACGTGTCCGGGACTGTTCGGCCGAAATAGGCATGGCTATCTCAGCACGGCATGCAAGGAACTTTGTTTGCTTAGTCACTTTGAGCCAGCCATGCTGCAGACAGGACAAAAGCAGCAGCAGCAGCTTTCCTTTTTCTTTTTTTTTGGTGTCCCACATGAAGGGAAGGCGCAGGGTAGCGCTGGCAGCCAGCACGACTCACAAGGTGTCGGCGGAGACCACGTGACCAATGGAAAGGAACAGCAAGCGATTTCGCCGATGCAGAGCCTGGATGAGATCAACCTTTCAGTGCTGCAGAACTCTATAAAAACTTTTTCAATTGATAAAGCTAGAGAACAATGAACCTATGAACACCAATTCTCTCCCACATCAGGAAAAAGGAAAGGGTGAATACATGTAGAGGAAACAACTGAGGTCAGTGAAGGAGTCAAATTCTAGATGGGAGAAGATTGAGGAGATACCTTAGTTTTGGGCTGAAATTCTCTTGCAAGGCTATGGTGAAGATATAATTGATATATCAGACTTTGTTTTTTCCCTGTAATTCATGGAACACATTGGGCGGTATGTAGTGTTCTACCTACAGCCACGAGCAGAAGCACAAGTGTTGAATAAGCAATAAGAAGCTTGAACACAGAGATCGGAGAGATGAGAAACCTTGCCCCAGGGATAGAAGAAGAAAACATCTGCTCCCAGAGATAAAATAAGAGAACTTGTGTTTCTGTACTAGAAACAGCTCATCCTTAAATCTGCACCCTAACAAGCTGAAATGACCCATGGTGGTAGTTGTGGGAAAAAAATACCAAAATATGGGAGGAACTTCACAATTGCGTATTTCCGGGCAGCTGCTAATTCACCATGACATTAAAGCCATGAGAGAACTGTTTCTTGTGGAGAACTCTCCATGGCATGGCAAAAGAGACTCCTCTCCCTAAGAGAACTGAAGAAAGACTAATTTAGACATGGTGAACTGACTGAAAGTGCCAGATTTTGTCTCTTTATGTTGTCAGTGGGAAAGAAAAGAGGGTGTGGAGGGAGGAGAAGTGTTCCGAAGGTTTATTCTGATTTTCTTCTTATTTTTCTTTTAATTATGTTAATATTTTTTAATACCCTTTAAGGTTTGAGCCCGCTTTGCTCTCTTCCTAATCCTTATCTTGCAGCAGAAAATGAGCAAACAAGTCTAGTGGGTGAACTGGCACTTGGCCAGCACTAGACCCACTTCATTATTTGGTGCACTGGCCAGGAAACAAACAACTGGCAAACCAAAACCACTACACTTAATTGGTGATTCTGCCCAGTTTCCAAAACTGCTGCATTCAGGTACTCAAAAAAAATCAAAACAAGCCCTGTCAGGATTTCCTCATGTGCCATTTTCAGCACACAATTAAAACTACAACATATCATATAGAAGCCCTTTTATGAGTTCTTACCAGTGTAATGGCAGCATCGTCCTCAGGCCCAGCATATCGAAACAAGATCCGATGTCTTTCCATGTCTGCAAAATATTCTTTTGCTTCTTTAGCAGTGCTGGTACCCAATCCTGTACAATAAAAAGAAATAATTACTCAATATTCAAAATTTAAGTTTTATTATTTTATCCCTATTATTTTTCCCGGGAATATTATAAAATCATTATGTAAGACACTACCATGAAAACAGCTATATAAAACTCCATAGCACTCATTTATTATTATTTATTCAGAGGGTTCACATATTTGTTTTTAAACAAACCTTTGTAGTATTTTATCTTCCATGCTTTATGATTTTCCATATGCTTTTTCCACTCATCAAATTCAGGAATACTATAGAATGAAAGTTCTTGCTTATTTTTGCTTGCCTTTGAAAAAACAAACAAACAAAATCAACATTTCTGTTGTGCTGCAAGTAATCCATAAAATCTCAATAACAGAACTCATACCTTCACAATAGGGGTGATGAATTCCTCAAGGAAACCATGTTTCAACAGTGATGGCCAATTGTGATGAATAAAATTGATCAACAAGCCCTTTATGTGAGATCCATCTTGATCCTGAATCAGAACATGAAAACATGAAGCAATCTTGTATCAGATTCTCCAAACCACCAAAAAACCCACTCACTGGCCCGAATACATCAACACAATGCTGATGACAGATAGCATGGAAAGAAACAGTTGGTTTTAATTTGGATTCCGAACTGGATCTAGGTATGAAATAACCACCTGCGAAGGTCACTCTCCCTAAGGTATTAAAAAGCTCTTCCAAGCCAAGTGCATGGTTGCTGTTCAAGCTTTCTCTGCCTATTGCATGTTTTTGCTGAGAGCTAGACTCCCAGACACCACAGCATCAAATTTTTGTGGAAAAAAGCCAAACCCAAGTGGTGGCAAATGCTTGATAGTTCAATCATGACATTATCCAAAAATAATTGCCTACATTCTTGTTTCTACCTGACTTGCTAGCAATACCACCTCATTTACTGTCTACTTTTGTCCTTACTTTCAGCATATTTTTGAATTATCAATAGCATGTTTTTTATTATTACATTGGTTTCTTGCTATTTTGTGCAGCAAAGTTAAGTTGTTTAGAGCAACCAAAACACAGATATATTAATCCCTTAAAGAAACCTCAGAACCTACAAAATTGCAGCAAAACACATTGTAAGAAGCTCTGTGTATTAAAACCTGTGAATTTCAGACTTACCTGATCTGTCATGATCATAATTTTTCCATATCTCAAACTTTTCAGAGATTCTGGATCTTCATAGCTCTTCTTGTATTGCAATCCAACTATTTTGATGATGTTGTTGATCTCCGCATTTTCCATAATCTGTACAAAAAAGTCATTTTTGTACCCAGTGTAAGAAGCAGAGATTCAGAAACATCCCAATCTTGCTTTATAGCTATTTTTTCAATGCACCCAGACCTCACCTTTGTAAGCTTTTTATTCCCACCCCCCGAAGGCTTTGCACTTGCAATTATTTCTTCTGCACATGCAAATTCTCAAGACTGCACCACTCTCTTTCTCCTCTACAGCCAGAGCACTTTGGATGAAGAAAGCTGGGATAAAACTGAATGTGTAAGAAAAGGTCATCTCACAAAGCTGCCCTCTTTTTCCACTGTTTTTATGGGCATCTGCAGCACACCTCTGATTATAGACAAATTATGAATGGCAGCAGGAACAATATGATGGGGTAATACTGCTGGCTGCTGACTCATGTTGTGAGTCCATGAAATCACATGGCAATGGAGAGAATACAAAGCTTTGGGGGCTTTAAGAACTCATGTGAAATGTGAATGTGAGTCATAGCAAGATTTCCTTTAACTTGTGAAGAAATGAACTTTATCATCCCAGTACTGCACTGCTACAGTTAATATTTACAAGCTTATCCCAGGCTTCAAAATAGCTGGTACTTTATGAAATCTCAGTCACAAAACTGCCATGAAAGAATTAAAAATTAAAAAATGAAGATGTAAATCCAGAAATCAAGAATAAACAGGAGGACATCCATTTGTCAGCAGAAAGGAAAGGACAAAACTACACACCTGTTTGTGAGAAGCTTCTCGGACATTGAGAATTTTGCCCCTGAGTGGGAAGACGCCATATCTGTCTCTACCAATAACACCCAGGCCAGAGACAGCTAAAGATTTGGCTGAGTCTCCTTCTGTTAATATCAACGTGCAGTCCAAGGAATGTTTGCCACCTGCAGGTCAGGATGAAGTAGAGGGAGGCAAAAAACCACAAAGCGTAACTTAAATAAAAGAAATACAGTTGAATTACATCTACTCTACAAGTGATTTCCCCTCATCAGTCAATACAAGTAGGTTGAATTTCTCCTCTTAGGGATGGCCTTCCACAACACTAAAACTGCACAGCAACGAGCACCTTGCCCTTAGCGGTACACTATGGATTGCTATGGACCAGGAGCAAAATAGGCAAAATGGGATCAATGGTGGCACATCTTGTAAAATGGTTCCCACATATCTGCACAAAAATGACAGATTACTTCTCTACCTTCACCATTTCATTTTGTTAGCTGCAAATTTCTTACACACATACATTATGCATGTCTGAGTTACATACAGGTGTTATTTCCCTTTCTGCACTTTCACTTTCCTCACAGTATATTTTAAAAGGTAATTTGTTAAATCACATTTTTGTGGTTTTCCCTTTTTACTGACTATCAGCTAGATTCAGACAACTGTATGAAAAATTAGTCAGAAAAGCTCAAACGATGAGACCATTTGCACTTCTTATACCTCACAATTTTCTCAAACAGAAAAATAAATCTTTACTAACAGTGTAATTCTGATTCTACAAGACACACAGCATTTCAGTGCCTGTCTGCTCAAAACTGGAATGACATTTATGTTCTGCCTATTGCAACTGTAGCAGTGGAATAGATGCTCTAAATAACAAGCAGGCTGAAAAAAGAAACCCACCCTCCTGCAACAGTTCAAATGCTCATTAAGTAGCTTTGCTATTTTATCAAGGAAAGATTCCAAAAAAACTTCAAGCTGGTTGAGTCTCACCTACTGCTAATAAGGTAGTTTTGAATATAAATATATATATATATTTAAAATGTGTGCTGTAATTTGCCTTTACCTGGTAGGCAAAAACCACATCATACTTCCTATCACACAGAACTTACATTCAGCATCTTTGGTTTTCTGAATCAAGACGTGTGGCTTAGTTAATCTAAGGCAGTTATTCCCACTGGCAGTGTCTACCTACCAGCAAGGTGGACTCCAAATACCTAGAAAAACACCAGTCTGCTGTTTTAGAATATATAAAACCCAATATTTTTCATAAATGAACTGCAGAAAACACATGGGGTTTGTGGCCACAGACTGTTCCCTCCCTGCTGCACTTTCTGTGTGTCCACCCTGAATGTGTAATGCCTTCAGTGCCAGAAATACAGTATTTCCACATCTTCAATAAACCAATACTTAGCTAAGCCTCCTCAAGAGATGCAGAGTTCCCTCAATGTGAAACAATAATTAGGCATCAGAGAAATACCTGGGTAACAGGCATTCAAGTCATGCAAAGCTTTAGGCATGAGCGTTCAGCCCAAATAAATCTCTACATGCTTTCTTAGCTGAGGAACTTTCAGAGTGAAAAACAATAGAATATTTTATTATCTCCCCTGTTAGAGATTCCAAAAAAGAATAAGAAGTGATTCTGAAGCCTGATCTCCAAAGTAAAGCTAAAAAGACTACCAAAAAAGTGCGTCCAAAATCATTCATTATATGAGTTAGGAGCACTAGGCTTGATATCCATGAAAATATGTAATTTCTTCAAGCACACAATCTTCTTGGAAAGAAAAGTATCAGGAACATATATCTGAGTGAGGAGTAAAAACTCCACAGGCAAAATACTAGAGTAGATGTGATTATCAACTTTTGAGGCAAAATATGACATCTGAATAAATGAAAAAAAAAACACCAAACCAAACAAAAAACCCAACCAAAACTAAGCCTCTTTCTCAGCCTTACATGCTTTTACTTAGCCCACCCACTTACTTCACTGCAATTTCTCTACCTTTGCCCAACATGAGGATGTATTAAAAACTAACATTAACACAGATTGGCTCTGTGTCTGAACATTTTGAGCTCTTCACCCATATGTGCCTCTCAAATCACTCAAGAACAACTCCCATCCTGCTGTTATTGGCACAACCACTGCCAGCTGATCCTGATCCCTTATCTATGCTAAGGAAGCAAGCCAGCAGAGATTGCCAGCTTGCCCTATATTCCCAGACAGTAACCTAATGGCATTTAAAGTCTAATGAAAAAAGTCTCTTGAACCATTCCCTCAGGTCTGCTCACTACATGATTTACTTCCTATACCTTCTGACCCTATAAAGATCCTGATCTTTCTACATGAGAAAGGTCAAGAACAGCAGTCAGCTCCAAAATGGAATCCTGGTAACACCATTTAGCAGGAATTAGAAGATACACACTCTTCCAAAACCAACCTAGACTGCCACCTTTGTTCAGTGTTACTAATTCTCTACCCTAAAGAGGACAGCATTCCTGATACCAAACTCACCACCACGTTCAAATTCTAGCTCTAGAAAGTTTAGAAATCCAGAAAGACTTTTATTAAAAAATACATAAGGATGATAAGCAAAAGTCAAGTTTCAAATTAGCATGTCTGTGAAGAATTTATGAAACAGTAAAGAATTTAGAAGTGTCCTTACCAGCATCATTAGCATCATCCAGTTTCGGAATGCCCTTGATTTTACTGTGTTTCACTGATGAACATTTTTTGTTCAGTTGCGTTTGTGCCTTAAATTTGACCCAATTCAAAATACTCTCTATGATACCACAGTTAGAGGCCTACAAGCAATAAATCAGAATTAAGGATGAGAAGAATAAAGCGTCAGATTGCAGATTCTTACGTCGCAGTTTTGAATCATTAACGTTGTTTCTAAGGTTCTCTAAATTTTAAAAATTGCAGCCTATGAAAGGAATTAACACACACCCTACTATTTAGCACTTTATGCACATACAACTAGAACACAACACAAAAGGAGCTTCCCTTTCCACGATTTCTATAACTGATACAAAGAGCAAAAGAGGTTTGAGACCTAACAAGAGGTTGTCTTGCACTGTGTAGTTGATGTGCTGAGATATTTTAGGTACTAAGCATTTGTTTCCTGGATTTTGACAGCAAAAAGCAGCCTCATGGGATATTTATGACCATTTAAAGTTTCTTTGGATATGACTGAAAATGGCTGAAAGAAAATCAAAAACTATCTGAGAATGAGCTTTCTACCAACCATCTGAGAATCTGATACCAATTTTAGAAACAAATCTGCAGCAAAAATAGCATATAGTATATTTTCTAAACTAAAACTGCTTTAGGTTTTGTTTCACATCAAAAGAAAACACAGATGGAGCAAAATACTGTGAGCTTTGGCTTTTAATTATCCCCTATAATACAGCATTCATAGCTGAGATTGTGCTGCACATTTAATGCATCTGGAAATCAATGTTTACTTCTGGGAATATTAGAAACACTATAAATCAAACCTGCTGATGGTGATACAACATGTATTCATTCTTCAGATTTCGTTATACAAGACTGTTGTTTTATTTCTTTTCTTCTAAATTCCATAGGAATGTCACTCATAACACAGAATTAGAAGAATAAACCACTGTACAATCAGTGAAGTTTTGATGTCAGGAGTATTAGCAGTGGCACTGTTCTCCTCACTACTGGAGTTCCATTTTAGGCTACTGGCACTCAATAGAACTTAGCATAAAGAGTTCTGGCTAACAGAATTCTATTTTTCCTTCACTGGATGAAAATGCAGTAGAGGAAAAACCTTTCTGATGTATTTCTACAAATACATTCATTTAGAACAGCAATTCTTAGCTCATCTACAGAAAAAATTTTAACTTGCTGCCTGACAATAATGATCACCTCGAATACTACAGGCACCATTTTGCACGTCCCTGATTACTGGAAGAACAAGTAAATGTAAAATATCCCCCCCTCTCTCTTTTCACTCCAGTGAAACAGAATAGGACTGATACCAAACAGTAAGGTAGACAATATTCTCAACTTCAGAAAAATATTTTAACACAAAAAACACTGATCAAGGACCTTGTTTAGATTTTAAGAGTCAAATTAATTTCACCAATGTAAATGCCAGAATCACCAACAAACAAGCTGATCAGGTGAAGCTCACTTTTAAATCCAGGGCAACAATCAGAACACAGTCACTGCATCCATTATTAAGACCAGAGAATGAACAGACATTCCTTCATCCCACTTCCAGAGTATGCAAATGTCACTGCAGTACCATGATGAACTGTAACTAATCTTCTGCCACAGACCATACATACACTTGGTCCAGTGTGTCAATTCCCACTTCACAGAGGAAAAATGAAAAAAGCTTTACTTACTGCTTTAAAAAATTTCTCAGATAGCTGGCACTTGGACCCAAAACTCTTAGGCTGCAATGTCATGTTTTCCTTTGTCTGGGAATCAAATGATGGGTTTTCAATCAAGCAATTAACAAAAACCCATATATGGTTCTTCACCTGTTTAAAACACAGAAACCAATTTACTCAACAAAATTCTCACATACATATTTTTCATTATTTTTGCATAAAGTTACTTGCCTGAAATGGTTTGACTGAAACTCCAGCTTTATTCTTCTTTTTCACCACTTCTATCAGTTTGCCCACAACCTGATCCACCACATAATCAACATGCCTACCACCCTGAATGAGGGAAGAGAAAAAAAATATAAACAAAATAATAGCTGAATTTCCTAATAGCTTTTAGCAGTATTAATAAAACTCCTGTTGTCATACTTTGGTATCCACGCACACAGAGCTGCAGCATAAGATAGAAAAATCTGTTTTTTCCAGGTCATTCAGTCTTAATTCAAGTGAGGGTAACAGAAGTTAAATGATGGATTACTCAAACACCTTCCTTTAAATTTGTCAACAAACAAGCCAAAATATTAATAAAATGTTAAATTCTAGTGGCTGTCATAGGAAATTTGGAACACTGACTAAAATTCTGTAATGAAAAGTGGAGTGACGCAGGCATATCCCATAAAAAGAAAACATACCTAACTCAATATTACATATTTTACACAGATCACCTTTGCCTTAGGTCAGTTGGCACCTTAAAAAATACAGACTAAATATTGGCTCCTTTTCAGACCAATCTACATTAGGGCAGACAAAATAAAGAACACATGTCTATGGAGAAGTTCATCATGAAGTAACAAACAGAAAAATCCTTGCTCTTTAAAGCTGTGTTTAAAACAGAACTCAGGAGGAAAAAAAGCTCTTGACAGGAAAGGTAAGAAATAAGTAAGAGAAAACAAAACCTGGAATAAACAGTGGCCAAAAAGAGGAAAACAACTAGCAGTCAAACCCCAGAAGTTAGGATTCTACATTTTAAGGCAGAATATGTATGTGAAAAGACTGAAGCCATAAAGAAGTTGAATTGATGGGATAGCAGCTGTGTTCTCAGTTTCATACAGAAAGATTTAAATTAAAAAGAAAAAGAAGAGTAGATAAAACCAAAATGGTTAAGCTAATAAATATTATTAGTCATAACCAAACCAGTACTTGCACTTCAAAGAAACCATCTATGGTTTCTCTCAGTTCCTAGAGTCATCTACTAAAACAGCAACAGAAACCATTAGAAGCACCATACAAAGTCTTCTCTCACAGCATTTCTTCTAAAAAAAACAACCAACCAAAAAACCCACATCCAAACCCCAAAAGCTGCCAAAATTAAAACACAACTGTTTTTATCCACATATGGATGACAGTTTCTGCAGAGGGAGAGTTCAATTGAAAGCTGATCTATCAATATCCTGCCACTTAAAAGAAAAAGAAATCCACTTCCAAACTGTAAAGAAAAAGGTTATACAGGAAAATATCAAATTACATGTTTTAAATCATTCCACACTTGAATGGCAATCTTGAAATGCATTTCTTTTACTCATCACATTACTGAAAACTTATGCTTATGGGAACATCTCAGTATATTTTTGCATTTAAAACTTTGGCAATTTTTAAATTTTGCTAAAAGTGGCATCTGACACATCAAGAAAACCAGCAATTTACCAGTGATACTTGTTCATAGGAGATACTAGTAATTGTAGCAGTTCCTGTTCTCAGAAGATAGTAGTTATTACAGCAGTTCTCCATTCCCGAGTCCATTCTTAAGCGTGCAGCTGTGAGTGAGGGATGTTCAGAGTAGGGACTCTCTCAACCATCTCACCAGCAGGTGGCAAATGTACCCACTATGAGACCAGAAGAGCCTGGAACTGCTCAGCTATCAGAACAATTCCATACAAGACACAAAGGCAAAAACACCCTTGGAATCTAGAGGGCTGCCAGAGATTATTACAACTTTTGAATTATAAAGAAAGAGAGCTAGAACTGGATAACCATCTTTTTCCAGAAGGTAATGATGGAATCCCTGTATTGCAAAGTTATCTAATTAAGTGCTAACAAAAATCTTAAAAATGAAGCTTTGACTGCCTCCTATATACTTTCTATTCTTCTTATAGCCAATAGTTTCCATTGATTTGGAGGTAAGCTACATTTAAACTCTATGGACAAATAAACAGTTTATAGGGTTGAAAAATTTAGAAGCTAACCACAATTTTGAAGTTTTCATTTAATTAGTTTTACAATTTCAATCCTATTTTCTTTTGCATTTTTAAAATTTATATTTATTTTATGAAAATAAATCTGAAATTCAGAATAATCCTGAATTTTACCCTGAACTCCAACAAATTTTAACAGGCTGGGATTCTTTCTCCATGCAAGTCTACCTTCTGACACTGCAAATGTATTGGCTGAACATTTCTGCTAAAAGGATTGGTAGTACTGCAGTTAGCAGTGCCACCATATCAAAATTATCATTAGATTGCTATGCTAGTAGCTGAGGTTTCTACTACAGCTTCTACCACAGCTATTATTTGAAATTCAGAACTTAAGAAGACCATGTTTAATCAATTTTCAAATCCAACTGAAGGAAGGTTATTTGTACAATGGTTAATAGCTACAAACAATTTCTCAAATGCTGTATCAGAGCCTGAAGTCAAATTTTGTGGTGGTGTACTATGGAGAAATTTTGATTAAATGGGGAGCTGAAAAACACAACAAATTTACAAGAACTAAACAAGGGACCTGCACCTCAACATACTGCATGATCTGCCAAACACCCCTCAAAAAACACCATGCTAGCAACCTAAAAAAAACTTACTTGGGATTTATAGCAAGTTTAAAAAACGTTAAAAGTTTTTTAAAAGTTACAGCTGGGTGAAATTTACCTAGATGCCTACAAAGTACGGCATGGATTGAGAGAGTGGGGAAAACTAGAAATTACAACACTTACTTTTGAAGAATATTCCTAAGCATATTCCAAAAGAATATATAATAACACTGTATGTGTAACTGTATGATGGTGAAAATTGATCCAGAAGAGTAAAATTCAAAATCTTTGGAGTAAATGTATGCAATTTATTTTACTTAGGAGTCAGGAAGTATTCTGTTTTTTCAAACAATTTTTTTAGCCTGATATCAGGCATAATAAAGTTTCTCTACGTTGCCAGTTTCTTCATAAAAGTATTGTACACATCTCTAAGGTCATGTTATGTTTCTTTATGTTGCACAAAGAGGCCTGAACTAAAACAAAGTTGAAACCCTTCAATTACCAATTTGTCATCCCTAGTTTTGACAAAGTCTTTAATTACAATGCACACTTAGAAAGTAAATATTCTACAATGAAATAAACTTGCCCTGTTACCACAGAACATTTGTTCAGCTACACAGAGAGTGATTGAAAAGAAGTTATGTAATAAAAATTACGTCCCAGCAAACACTGGCTACACATCACCTAACACCAAGATTTACACTGACGCTCCTGGGCACCTGCTAGACTAGGTGTAACCACCAGTGCTTATGAACCATTTGTGCTACCGTTAGCACTTTCCTCTTTCAACAGAGATCTGAGCAAGGAGAGGTTTCAAAGTGTCTGATTAGCAATTCTTATCTTTCCCATCTTTTGGAAAGCCCACAGTTAAGATGCTCTAGGAACAGTCTCACCAATTACTAGGACTGCTTGTTCTAGTCTTGTTAAATCTAGCTTGTTAGATCTGCTAGCTCTAATAACTAGACTGTTTAGTAAGATCTAACAACTTAACTGCCTCATTGTTAGGTCACTTGTCCAGTGCAATTTGTGAAGAGAAGTGACAAACACTTTTTTTTCACCATGGTGCACCAGAGATCTCTAAACCTGGTTCATGCCAAAAGGGCATAAATAAGAGTTGTGCTGGTTGATTTCGGGTGATTCCCTTCATGCCTGACCACCCCCACAAGCTGAGAAGCACATAGCTGTACTTAATTTAGTATGCTGTGCACACTGCTGCTTTAACATCACTTAAGACCTTGTTGTTATTATATCACTACTCCTAGAGCTGCAAAGAAAACCTAGATATCCTTACAAAGATACATAAGAAAATTAATCTCAACACTTCAGGCCAATTTTTTACATCATAAAGCAATAAACAGACAGTCATTTCTCAAGGACAACAAAAGCCTTTTTTGCCCTCAAAAACTTGCTACTGGCAGCTTTAAAGGGGTTTATACTTTTTTTACCTTACTTTCAGAATTATCTTATTACAATGTGTTGAAAAGGAAAAATGAATAAATAAATTAGTTCAATTAATCTTCTTCAACAACCCCATATGCTCACATAAGACATCAGTATCACTGATAACGATTACTAGCATTTTTAAAACCAGTGCCTATGTAGAAATACTGCTCTGAATGCATTTTGATTGCATCCAATTGCTCTGCCAGTTCCTCTCATGCAGAGGATTACTTCACCTATTTATTTATAGCAACCCAGATTCACTTTTTTATCAAACACCTGACTGGGCACAGCCCCAGCACGCATCTTATCACTTCCATTTTGCACCATTTGATCCAACCACTCACCTTTGTGGTAGCTATACTATTTACAAAGCTGATCTGCTGGAAGCCTTTCTCACTCAGAGTGAGGCACACGTCCCATCGTTCATTCACCACCTCGTGGATGACTTTGAGCGCGACTCCGGTTTCATCCAGCTTGTCCTTCACGTAAAGATCTACGTAGCTGCGAAATCCATTCACCTACAAGTAACAGGTAACAGTCACTACTCTCTGCACCAAACACTCAGAACACTCAAGATATATCAAGTGATGTTCTTACAGGCAGTTTCTTCCCATTCAACATGACTTTGACTCCTTTGCAGGACCCAGCCAAATCGTATGCTCGTCTTGTCATGAGGGCCACAATATCCTTATCAAGCTTTTCCATTTTAAATTTAGACAGATCTGGCTGGAATGTAATGCATGTGTAGTCATCACCTTCAAAATGCTTAATCTTGGGCTCAGAGGTCTTCATCATGTTGTTCATCCAAGTCTTTGGAAAAAAAATTAGATGTTAGTTTACAACACATTATCCTCTTCCTTTATTCCCTTTTCCAGCTATGCCGGGATCACAACAGTTACACAACAAAAAGCTCACCAACTTCCTCTAGAAGTTTCCTCAGGTACAACACTACGCAAAGTTAACTGATTTACAAAGGTAAACACAAGCATGGTGGCAGTACATTTGGGGTTTCTGTAAACATGCAGGTATTATTGTATTTAGGGACATGATTCTAATGCAAATGGAGTCTCCCACCGAATTTAGTAAATTAGATACAAGTGAGATGGGATTACAGTCCTTGTCACCCATCCAATCTACTACACACCTCTACAGAGAGGCCTTTTAGTCCCTGTGCAGAGACTCAGTAGTCTCCAAGACAGCATCTTGGTGGCTGCGCAATGTGCCAAAAAAACCCCCAAGGTGTTCAGACTTGACTCAGGAGTCTTGTATTGTTCCCTGTTTAAGAATGTGGGCACATCTGCATGATCAAGCAGAACGTCTGCTCACAGCATGTATCCAGGTTCAGATCTAATAAATTTTCACAGATTTTGAAAATACTGGAAAACAGAGCACTTTAAGTCATAAAGCATTTAGTCACTTTCAAAAAGTACACTCAAACCAATATTAATTTCCCCTTTGGCAGTCAGCATAAAATACTACATTTTTTAAGAGACAGGCATAACAGATTAAGTGTATTATTTATGTAGCGATATGACAGCATGACCAGAAATTAATTAATTGTCCAGAAAGTAAGAGAAGAAAGCCTCCAGCTGGGAAAGACTGCAAAGCCAAGGAACTTTGGTATCTAATACTCTGCCAAAGTACTTCAAACTTCCAGAAAGGAGGCCATCTCAAAGCTATATACAGTAGAGCTGATTACATTCAGCCCTTGGTCTGTACGCTAACAATGAGCAATGGGTTCAAGTGGGGGGTTTGCACTTAAGTCCACGGGGGGCTAGTTAAATTCATGACATAAACAGTGAAAAAATCTGTTTCTTAACACCATACAAAATTACAAAGATAATTGCTTCCACGTTTGCATAGCTAAGTAGAAAGATTTTTTTGACAAATTATACAACAGCAATTTCAAAATGTTTCAATTGAATATATTCCTTTTCACATGTACATGAATATACTTTAGTTTTAACAGAAATTTGGGGGTTTTTAGTCACCTAACACTCCAAAGAAAGTATTATTTTACCCAAAAAGCCTAACACATAGAAATACCAATTTTTACCAACTGAACTAACATAGCCTGCAAACTATACATCCCTCTGAATGAGAAATTATCCATTTTGTTAGATACTCCTGAAATATTTGTGTTAGATTTTAGACCTGTAACAATAGCAGAAAAAAAGGAAGGAAGTTTTGAACATTTAAAAACCTGCTTAAAGCTGTGTTTGTACTCCTTGCAAGCAGTTTCAACTGTAAACTTTGTACTAAATATGTTACAAAGTTTTGCACCATAGCCATTGCGTCCACCTGAAAAAAACAACATACAGTAAACAAGGGTCAGTTAAAATTTAGAATAATAAATCATATCCTAATTTATCAAATATATTTTTTCCTGCATTTCAGGAGCAGAAGTGTTTAAATACTCATATATACTACAATCAAAATATAGATGTATGTTGTTTGTTACTCAATAATGAGTACTGAGATTAGAGATGTAAATGTGAAGTTCTCTGTAAATACTGGCATTAAAAAAGGACAAGTAAGGTATTTCCTTTTTTTTTACTCTAATAAAGAGATATAGTAATGGTGACTGAGTAATCACCTGTTATGAAACAGAAAAGAAAAATTAAGAAGGGCAAGCATCCTGAAGAGGCACACAATAGCTTTACTGAACAAAACAAAGCACATTAAATAGCCTTGCCTGTAACTTTTTTCTCATCATCATCATAGTTGCTGGACGTTAGTAGCTGCCCAAAGATTAAAGCAGGTACGTATACTTTTTCTACTTTGTGTTCCACAACTGGTATCCCCTTTCCATTATTCCATATGCTGATAATGTTTGATTCCCTAGAAAACAGTGAAGACATGAAGCAAATGAATGCAGTCTTGAAAACAGACTTCTGCATATCCGTTCAAACACAATAAATAAAATAACTACATATAAATATAGCAAAAAAAACCACATTTACTTAGAGCTCTAATAATTTTAATTACAAAAATTCCACTTATTTTTGCTTATTAGATGTCTTGGAAGAAGGAGCTTAACTGTCCATATATGACAGCATTTAATACAATAAAAATATCCCCCAAAAATCTGTCTAAAGGGCTTTCAGTGTCAACATGAACTGCAACAGGATCCTGACTCTTTGTGACAGAATTACACTCAAGTCAGAGATGAAGCTTTTAAGGTTTCATTGAAGCCCATCCAGACAAGTTGTCATCTGTTTAAAACTGTTACTTCTGAGTTATGATAAACATCGTGACTTATTTTATGTATCAGTGCCAAAATCCATCAATATCTGGCATCATTAATATTTCTAGCTCTTACACAGAATTTTTGTTTTTGAGTATTAGAGAGTTAAAATAAGGACAGGTCAGGCAAGTTTACACATTTAACATTTCCCTCCCACTCCACGATGAAAGTAGAAAAATTGCTTCTCAGCATATTTATCCTAAAGGTTAGGTCTGAAAACCAGCTTTCTAAATAATTTGTTATTCGGTTAAATGTCACTGAAAAGGTACTACTAAAGGAACCTAAACAGCATCTATTTAAATACAGTACTTCTCACCAGAAATTACCTCTTCAAGCATTCAGTTTCAAAAAACATGGAAATGATGTATTTGTGATATGAAGTTTCAGTGTGATATAGATGGCTAATTCAAACAGTCTTATCATAATGCTAAAGGAGTTAACACAGAAGTTAAAGAGGGGCAGAATTGTGTTAAAAAACTTCAAAGTTGGTATTTAAGATTTGTAAAGAACCTGGCTGGCTACAGTTATGCACTGCCAAGATTTCAATTTATCATAAATTTTATGAACTTCTGGTTTTAAATTTCACTCAAGCATTAACAAATGGTTTAGGAAAGCAATCATTATAAATTCAGAATGGTAGCACTTACTGTTTACCACTTTTAATTCACCTATCTTAAAATATGAAGCTAATAGAAATAATTCCAAAAATATTTTGTTTTCAAGAAATGCAATTTCATTAGTAAAATCATTTGTACAAATCTAAACTGCAATAGCACTGACAGGGAAAGCAAATGAAAACATGCTTTTACTTACGGATCAATGGATATTTTAATACAAGTCATGTTCTTGTCCCTCTGCTTATTGTCAGCAGCATTTACTATGAAACAAAGTAGCACAAATTAACACTTCATAGGCAATTATTAATCTCTTTGTCTGTAAAACTGATTTTATACATAGTCCACCACCAGTTACAACAGTCCAGGTATTTCTTAATCTGGTAGCTCTTTGTATGTATTTTGTATCTTAGCACTGGAGTCTATAAATATAACGAAGTATCCACAAGAAGATATTTTGCAACCTTCTAACAATTACTGATTCTATTTCTAGCAGTTACACTATTTCAGAAATAAATATAGAATTGTATTTTGTGAGCTCATAACTGTTCTTAACATACTGAGCACTTAATTCTTCTCTTGCTGTTCCTGTTTGGATATTTATTGCAGCACGTAAGTGAAAAACCCTAGAAACTTATATGCATCAGCAGATCAGTTTACACATTGAAACCCACCAAACAAGTCACATCCATTAAGGATTGTTTTACTGCAGCAAAAGTTCCCTCTAAAGAGCATGCAAGACTTGTAACTAACAGTCTACACAGCTTAGGATCAAAACAGGGATAACTGGAAATTAACATTTTATCAGAATTTAATTAAATCGCACTGCTGTGCATATGAACTACAGGAAGCAGAAATGTGATTGTGGCCACTAAACATGAAAACACATTACAGTCATTTTCAGCATCTATCTCATCATCCATGAAACAGATGAAGGTAAAACCCCAACACACCCAAGTACAATATCTTAACAGCTGACAAGGACCTCAGTGTAAGATCAGATATTTCAAGGTGATTTGCTAAATTCATGAAGTGCAGTTTCATTCAGAAGCATGCATAGCTATTTTTTTTTCCCATCTTCATAATGTTATTACATTGTTGCCTAGCCCTCAAACCACACTCTCTGGAACACTTAGCAGTGCCTCATAAAGCAGCAATAAGCTGTGAAGTACTACAATAATGCCAGAATCCTCCTTCTGAATAGGACAATATGCAAGTGGTCTCCCTAACATGAAAAGCCAAAAAACTTACATCTATGAAAGCAGCACTCAAAACAGAAGTGATTAAAGGTTTTCATTCCCATGTTTATAAATTAAGTAATAAGTTAAAAGTAATATTAAAAAAAAATAAGCATTCTTTTCCATCTGGTAAAGATATAGTCCTTATTGCCTCAAAGACAGAAATGCTGTAAAGCAATTTTAGAGAGGTGGAAAAGTTGTGAACTTAATGAAGGTCATGACAAAACTGACCTCAGCAGACCATAATTTATTTTATGAAATAATCCTACCGATCCTTTAAAAAGAATTTCATAAATGGTGATAAGTCCAAGATTTCATGTCAATTAGGTTAAAATATCAGTTCAGCAGACAGCACAGTATTCAGATATCCACATCTCTACTGCTGATTAGTGTGTGCCTGTCACCAACAGAATATCATCAACCAGTAAGGCACAGTATCTCAGAGAATTTTGACAAAGTTTTCTAAAAATACTTTTTGTGCCTCATAGTGCTTTTAAATAGCAGTAGAATACTCCTTTATTTTAAAACTGTCTGAAGTGTAGAAATGATTCAAAAAAGCTACCATCACTATCCCTCTGTACAGAAGGAAGAAGTTTTAATGATTGATGAAAGGATGATCTAAGTGAACACTCAGACAATTTAGAAGTTGCATTCTTTCGGAGGAACAATCTTTTTTCAAATGTCACTTTACATTGTAGCCCTCACAGCACTTCACACAAGATTAAAAATCTTGTAACAGTACTATAATGAAGAATGATCTAGTTTGGACATTCAGGAACAAATATTTACATTTTCTTACAAGTTCAGCTGGAAACTCTTCCCCTTTAAACTGTTCTATAGTTCTACAATGCATTAAATTTTTATGCCCTATAATTTAGCAGGACTAAAGTCTGGGATTTAAACTTAAATACAAGTTGATGTGCTTTGAGTGCACTCAGAAAAACTTGTACTCCATAATGCTAAGGAAGTATTATTGTTAAAAATACTTACCAAGAATTTCATCAAAGATCTTGTACAAGCCTGGAACAAAGGTAACTTCTCTGCAATTCATTCCTACATCTTCATCATAAACCCACATTAACTACACAGAAACAAAATAAAATAAAAATATTTACTGTCTTGGTAAATCAGTCTATGAGTCTCTATTTCCTTCAGGAACTTTCCTCTTACATTCTGATTACTGCAACCATACAAGACAAAAGCAGAAGTCTGCAAAAGTTATAGCTGTACCCACAAAGAATTCCATAATGAAAATCCATTATTTTCTGCTTGGTGGGGAGCTCCCAACAGTACAGACATGAAGTTCAAAGCAATTTGCAACTTCACAAAAACAACTGAAGAAAGTGCCAGCAAGAGGCTTAAATTCTCTGTTCTCTACCTAAACAAAGAGACCAAAGCATTTTTGGACTTAGAACAAATGCTACTTACAAAAATGCACACACATGTGTGCACATATAGGCATGTTTGTGAGCACAGACCTACACACACAGCTGTCTGTTCACACACATAGGTGAGTGTTTGTATTTTGACTGGATTTCAGTATTTTTTGAACAGATCTGTTCAGATGAACCAAGCACTCAATCCCTTAAAGCAAGTCTTATCCCCTTCCTACACGTGCATACATAAACAAGACTACGGTTCTTAACTTTCTAATTCAGAATACTGGGAAAAACAGAGATGCATCTATTTAATAACCAGAACAGACATTTCCTCATTAAAACAACAAAAACCATTAAGACTGTAAATTTAATGACACTTACCTGAGTTAAGGGTTCAACTGACCCAATGTAGGTATCTGGACGGAGGAGGATGTGCTCAAGCTGAGTCTTTTTCTGATAAACCCTCTCAACAGACATCTTCTTTGAAGTGTCATTTTTATTAATGCTTTCTGAGTCTTCCTTTTTTGAAGCATTCATCTGATTATCAAATAATGTCTAAAAAAACAAGCCAAACCAACAATCAACCTCATTCAATCCGTCACTCTTGAGATATAAACAAAACCTGACAGATTTAAATTACAATCAAAACTTGTCATGTAATTTAAATGTTAAGTTTTCAGATGTATTAAGATAAAACTATCCTTGCAATAGAGAAAAATCAACAGATTACATGACAGATCCTTTACGAATTGTTACATATTCAAACTTCAGCAATTTACTAAGCACAATAAACCAAAATAAGGAAACAACAGCATAAAAGGCACTCATCTCTCCAGCTTAAGTATTTATAACATCAATTTTGTGCATAAGCATTTGAATCCAAACCACTGAATACTGCTGTAAATGGTAACAGCAATACTACACTTTTATATTATAGTCTGGACAATTCATTCAGCAGGACTTAAGAAATACTATAATGCCTCTCCTACTGGCAATTCCTCCTTCTCAATCACTATAATTTACATTCTCTATTGAAGTGATACAATCCCAGGATGCTTTATGATGGAAGGAGAGACACTATTAACAAGAGCATATAGAGGAATGACAAGGGGGAATGGCCTCAAACTGAAAGAGTAGGTGCAGATTATGCATTAGGAAGACATTCTTTACTGTGAGGCTGGTGAGGCTCTGGAACAGCTTGCTCAGAGGGATTGTGGATGCCCCAACCCTGGGAGTGTTCAAGACCCGGTTGGATGGAATTTTGAGCAACCTGGTCTAGTGGAAGGCATCTCTGTCCATGGCAGGGGGGTTGGAACTCAATGATCTTTAAGGTCCCTTCCAACCCAGGCCATTCTGTGATTCTACGAAATAAGCCAAGGACTGTAAGAAGAATCACACAGGCCAATGTTAGAATTTAAACAGAATTCAAGCCTAATCTGTCTGGATTTTATGAAAAATACCTTGAAGAACAGTTTTATGGTAAACTAGCCCACTCTGGGATGGGGAGAGAGGTGGGATACAAAGATTTGGTGCACTTTCAGTAATTTTTTCCTGATAGACACCTCCTTGCCATTGAATGAAAACCACACCAAAAAAAATGGTTCATCTCAGAACAACCAAATATAGACTAGTCCTATTCTGAGACTGTAAATGCATATAGACAAAGAGACCAGAAATGACATTTTACAGTATGCATTCCTATCTATAAATTGAAATTATCTTAAAAATGCCAGTAAATGTAACTTTAACTCACGTTATATATTTGTCTGGGTAGAAGACATAAGAAATTCTGTCCCCACCCCTCCAGTACCTGAAATAGCCTCCTTCTCTCAGAGGGGGTTTATCAACTCTGAAGCAGGTGTTACATGACCAGTAGAAACCATCACCATACAAATAATGAGGACAAAACCCACTTGGCACTCAGGCAAATTTTTTCCCTCTCATTTAGCTGTTTCCACTATGTGTCTATATAAAGTAACTACAGGCTAAACTCCAACCCTCAATTAACCAGTCATCATGCAAATTTTGTGGTCAAAAGGAAGTGTAATCACTTCTCCTTCGATCTAGCTTTTGTTGCAGCCTCAGATAGCACTGAAAGCAAAGGGCAAGAAAGCCCATAAATCCATAGGAAAAAGGAGCAAAGGATACTGAACTCACACAAACAACTTCAGCAGAATCAAAAAGGCCAAACACCAACCTATAGCACACAATTCTCCACATATTAATCTCATTTATCTTCTCCAGCTTTTACTACTCAGGCTTTGATGCCTCTATGCCTCCCCTCACCCAGCCCAGCCAGCACAAGAATAAAGCATTTAATTCTATTCATAACATAGGAAATTACCTTTCTCCTCCAGATTTAGAGATCACACTTTTCTAGTTTCTTCATGCAAATTCTAGGAAACACGCTTTCAGAACTTTGAGAGAGGCAGATTGTGTGCACCAGTGATGACAACAACCAATTATTTGGCGAGGAGTAAACCTGAACATGCCAAATGAGAATAAAATTCTCTACTACCTACTCCTATATCTGACAGCATCCAGAGGAAAAGGGGAAAGAACCCAGGGAACCTCACAATCTGGCACCAGGATTACATGCAGCAGAGTTGGAATCACAATACTAGCTCTCATGACTATTCTCCTGGAGTCTATCTCATTTTCTGCCAAACAGGGAAGCAGCAAAATCACATGGGTGACCAGAGTGCTTTGGTATCCAAGTGAATTTAGCCTTCACAGTTATTTGTTTTTAAACTGTGATAACCCTGTCACCATCACCCTAAAAATATTAGCTATGGATGAACTAAGCAAGCAGAAAAGGAACAGAACTTTGCAAACAGATGTATTAAACAGATACATGGAAGAGGAGGAATAAGAACTGTTACTAAAGAAGCACTGCCAATAGTTGCAACATAATTTTTTTTCATTGAAGTAGTTCTGCGAATGATGTCTAGGCTTCCATACTGTAAATGTATATAAATATTTTTTATTTTATTACTATCTTTGACATCATATCTCATAGGAATCACCCTTAGTTCACTTACTGGTCCCACAGCTCTGGTAACACTGTTTTATTATGTTCTCTTGTTCTGAGGGGACCACTGACTAGCAGGAAAATAATGCAATATTTCTCAGATTAAATAAGTGTTGGAAAAAAATGGAAGGGAGGAGATGCAATTGATATTGAATGCGAAAGAATTCCACGTGCAAAAATCATCAAAATCTTGTTCAAACAGAACTGTTCCATTTGCTCCCAATTCTTAAGCTTTAAGAAGTTTTTACAGTCAGGGAAGTGTGTGATAGGCAGCTATCACACGACAGTTCTTCAGGTGACACGTATATCAGTATTATATTCTCTGGACTGTTCTGAGATAGCTCTCCAAAATGCTTCTACTCGTCCAGTGTGTGAGGACTGGCATCTAACCACACATCAAATCTCGGCAAACACATTAACACAAAGTGAGAACTTAAACCTTAGCCTAAAAATTTAGGCTACAACTTTTCTACCTGCGAAAGCAAAAATGCCACAGGATGAGTAGAGTCAGAAGATCAGCAAAAGTCCATTTTTTTGTGACCAAGGAACTCTTGACTGGGAAAAACTATTACAGAATAGAATATTGGGAAGGGATTTTTACAAGCTATTGCCTTTAATACAATGCCAGGAAATGCATTTCTACTTTCCAGTGAAAGCCTTACTGACAGCTTAGAGGAGTTGATACTTTCCAATTTATCAGTAATAAAAGTAGAGTATCAAAACTCTATCTTCTGTTGAGATGCTACTTTCTAATTTTTGTCACGTTGACAGACAAGGGAGGTCACGCCTAAACAAACTCTGCTGCCTAAAAAGAGTTAGCCCTGCAGAAGTGTCCCTTCTTGGGGATACTTAAGGTTTGCTGTAGGCCAGCATGAGTAAGGATCTTCTGCTACTGTACTCCCTGGGACACCTGTGTCCATTATTGTTTATAATATACTCACTGGAACATGTTAACATATGATTTAAGAAGGGAGAAAAATACACAAAGGATCAGCGTAACATTTTCTTTCTGCTCAATGATTTAAAAAAGAATGGAAACAAGCAGTCTTAAAGAACTTTAATGCTATAGTTTTTATTAAGACATCACAAAGTCTGCCAAAGTTAAATGTTCATTTCATTGTCACGATTGGAATTGACACAATTGGAATTGTGTCATTTTCATAGATTTATTAATGATGTATGATTTTATTCATACAATACTTCAAGAATCCTACATATTCTGTGTGCAAAAAACCCTTGTGTTATAAACATTCAGAACTTATTTAACACACTAGTGAAACACAAGCATAAAAGCAAAAGCCCAGAAGTATTCAACCATACAAATGAATGCAATTATGCAGGTATGCAAGGATGAGAAGTCCACAGAACTACAATTTCCCAGGCCAAGCATTTTGGGCCATGCTGTACCCAGAAAATTCTGAATCTCTTTATCTCCATCTCAAATGGACATTTTTAGAGTTCAAGTGATGCTTAGAACTCATTCCAAAAAAGAGAAAATCTTCATCACGGAACACAGGATAGAGATCTATGGACATAAACATCCTCCACAGTCTTCACATTTTGTGTTCCTTGACAAAAAACCAAAATAAGTGTTTTCAAATTCTGAATTTCTACTACAAATAAATGCAACAGGAAAGACCTCCCACACTTTTTTTTTTTTTTTTAACTGGGCAAGCACTTAACCACTGCACTGTTTAACTGACAATCTCTGCTGTATATTTTGGAATTGTCTCAAGAATGCCTTTTGTATTCTGTCCTGTATGAAAGATCTTCATATTGTTAAAGCTCCAATAACACTTCTCAAAACAGCACCAGCTGTTGTTTCATGAGAAAACCCCTAAAGAGAATTAACCAAGTGTCACAAAGGGCTTAAGTCTTCTGCTTCACAGTAAGACTGCTTTTTGCTCGTTTGTTTACAGGTTACCCAATGTTCAAGGTCTGCTTTGCAATTTTAACATTGCCAATTTTTTATTTTTTATTATTTTTTTAGACACAGTGTATGACTTTCCCAACACTCTTGTGACATTCAAGACTTTACAAATTCTTACCGATCTTGTGGACTTTCTAGCCCTCCAGACTGGGGACAAATACATGTATGGGTAAATCAGCAAGTCAACCATGCTTAAGTAGTTTGGAAAGCTGCAACCAATTGGACTGTTCATCTTTCTTCAAAGACATGCAGTCATACTTCAGACAGTGACCTCTGATGGTGCCAGCTTCCTACACATTCTTAAACACAGCATAGTGACATCTGGATAGAAAAACCCCAATTCTCAGTCAACAGCAATTGCTGCAGAGGTTACCACATCACAACTACTGTCCGTGCTGTGACAACCAGGTCTTATCACGGCAGCTGCTTTCCCCAGGATGACTGCAATGTCTGCAGAGCTTCCCTTTTGAAGTTGTTTTTGCCATGAATTTATCTAGTTCTGTGCGAAAGCTGCATTCTTTCCTTTGGTGATCTCCAGATTCAGAAGCCAAGTAGCCGCTGATAAGACGACAGTTTGGCAACAAGGCTTTTACTGTCTAATCTTCAACCCATGAACTCACATATTTCGCTTTGGCATCTTCTTTCTTCACATTTTGCCCTTTTTTTTTTTTTCATGTTGTGTTCTCACCCATTGACATTTCTGTGTATAACAAGGCACGTATGACATCCATATTAAGTTAGAGATTTTTATTGCTTTTTTGTAATGAAAACCTGGTCATGTCATCTTTCTTTGCACTTTCAGCCACCATGCTGAGTTTGGTCACTTATGCTGCAAACAGCTGTACTTAACACAGCTACATCTTAATATACACTCGATCTAGAGAGTTTGGCAGCACCAGAGAAAAGCTATTCCTATTTAAAGAATCAATACATGTAAAGCTACAACAAAGAAGACAGGTTTCATAATCAGTTTCAATCTTGCCATAGCTGGAATATACATCCTTGGTTTGACTCTTTACTTTAAATGTTGGCTTTACTCCTATATAAGTAGATGAATTCCACACCACGAAAGTTGAAAACCCTGAAAAAAGGTTAATATTAATGTCTCTCCCCACTTACACAAACTTAATTTTGTATTGGTCACTGACATATTTTCATTGACTGCAAAATATCTCCATACAACAACACTAACAAACCATTTTTCTTTAGTCTGCCCATTCCTTCTTACCCCTATTAGGTGGCAAGAAAAGGGCTCATTTTCTACACTGGGAGACAAGCATAAATGAGCTGAGAAGAGAATATGTAGATGAACAAGAAGTTTCTCTCCCTTTGGCTTTGTCTTTTCTGCCTTAAACTTATAAAACTACTCCATGTAATGAATACTCCTGATACATACTCCTGAATAGGCAAATGCAGCCCTGGGACGTAACAATTTAGAAAAGTCCATGCCATGTGTCCTACATTTCCTTAAATAAAGTATAGGATAAGCACATTTAGTGGGACAAGACAGTAAATTTTGAGTGTAATTAAGTTGTAAAACCTTGGGAGGTTAATTAAGTAATGAAATCCAGGGATTACAGTTCAAAACAAAACTACCTCTTCTGAGGAAGATATGCTAAACCACCAAAAAAAAAAGTATAGGTGCCATATGATAATTACTAGGGAATTCTACAGATAACATGCACTTGATTGTAGTGTGTTATACTGGATCATAATGACCTCTTCTTGTCCTAGAAAAATAGGCAAGGAATAAAATTTTACCAAAACATTTTGCAATCTTCCCAAGGAAAACTCTGGCTGAGAATACCTCCCACCATGAAAACAAAACTGGAGGGAGTTTCAAAATAAACTACTCCCTGCTGTGTTTAACAAATGGTTGGGCTCTCCTGCCAAGATGAAAACACACAAAAGTAACAGTTCCCTTTTACCACAGCAAATTTCCACAGACTGTCGCATACCATTAGTGACATGAACTAAATCCCTCTATGACATCCTTCTCAAAGCTGATCATGAAAAGGAGTTCCCAGAAAATTCACCTAGAACTAGTCTTACCGGTGAGACTAATCTGTCTGTTCATTTTAAATTCCTTTTTTTTTTTTTTTTTGTTTT
>VXBU01007937.1:369785-380762 GCA_013400315.1 Bombycilla garrulus
TTTGGGTTTTTGGGGGTTGTTTTGTTGTGTTTTGTTTGTTTGTGGGGTGGGGGTTTTTTTGTTTGGTTGTTTGTTTGTTTGTTTTTTTTTAATCTCCTGATTCTGACACTTTGCTCTGGACTCTGAAAGCATCACATTACATAGAGTTTAGTGATGATGATCCAGCTTTGGAACAGAACCAGAATCATCAGATTTCCCTGCTGCAGAAAACCATAACTATTAATTGCTGCCAAAAGGGCAAAATTTCTTCTTTCTTCCCTCCTCCATTCCTTATAGTGGAATCAAATCCACCTCACAACAATCTGGTTCAGGGAGCAAACCCTGAACCTGCAAATAGCTTTTCCTCATTCTTCATCACTTTTTTGAACAAGCTTGCCAGAGAATCAGACAAGTTAGTGGTGCAAAGAAAAGAGCAGAACATACAGCTAGGAGGATATGGTTAAAAAAAACCCAACACACTTTTCAACAGGTATTGCTAGACTGCTTAGCTGCACGATGGAATGACACTCTTGGAATTACAGAACTTCATCTTCCTAGTAAATACCTGAACACCATAAAAACAGCATCATTTTTATTGTAGGATTATTAATACACAACTTAGAGGCAAACCAGATTTAAATAAAAATCTAGGGATTTGCTTGCTCCATTCTTTTTGAAGAATAAAACCTTTGTGCAAATAAGTATGCTCACTGTAATTACTTCTGACCAGAAAATTATGTATATTGTTTTAAATCTGAATTCACTTTCAGTCATATTAAGTTAGTACAGTAACAGTTTTTGCTTTATTTGGCACAGTCTTGTACTCAACCAGCAATACATTCAGATCCTGATCTTTACTATGTTTTTTTTAAAAGCAGGTGTCCAACATCTACGCTTGCATGATGACAAACTGAATTTTATTGCTAAATTTTTCTGAAACTTTTTTAGTTGTCTATCCACTGACAATACTAAATTTTTTACTGCTCACACAGTGCGAAAAAGTGCAATCCATAATGATCTGATAACAGAATAATCTTCTAAGAATCCCTTATTTCCAGCTAAAATTCAGAGACAAACAAGGGAAAAAATACTCTAACATAAAAAGGAATGTATTAATGTTATACCTTATGACATCTTATGACTGTTTTGTTACAGATTCTGGTAACAGTGGTCTTCAGAACCACTGGCTGAAGTTGTTTGATGACAGAATGACCAAATCTCTTTGGTCATTGTTACACCAGCCAGCTCACACACAAGCCCTCCACTAGCCAAGAAATCAAAAAGTTAGAGTTTCTGACATCTGAACTTCAGGTTATCAGTATCTGGCTGCACCTCTTTATAACTCAGTGCTTTGCACATCCTTGACCTTTTTCTAATGCTTTACTGCATCACTAGAGTTTGAGCACTGTGGAAGTATTCCAGACACCCAGAACATTTCCATTTCCCAACTGCAAGGATTACTTGCCACAACCTGACAGATTTTTGTTTCTGAAAAACAAGATCTTTGAAACCCATACAGGCTGTATGTCAAGTATCACACATCCAGCACTGTGATATTTTCATTCAGATGCTCTGGGATTTATGGCCAGCTTGAACCTATATCAGACTGTAAGGTAATTTTTCCCAACTGTCCTATCTTCATTATTAACAAACAAACAAACTTTAGAAAAAAATTTTGGGCAGGACTAAGGCAACATTCAAGACATTCATGCTGCAAGACAGCACATGGAGAGAACAGATCCAACAGGGTAGTTTTTGAGCTCATGTTAACTGGCACATATGAGGTTTTTATTCTACAGAGCACCCCAAACCCAGACTTTTCTGGTCAGGTTCAGGACTACCAGTCACACTACATTAGTAATAGAGGAGAGCCCAAGTATCATTCAGAGGTTACCAATCAAACTGCACTCTTCAGGGGGAAGCAGTCCTCTACTGAACAAGAGAAGCAAGTTCTCGGACTCTCACAAATGTAACAGCTATCAGTATATTAGAATTTGTTTATAATAACATACCTTTATGTTACTTGCCTGTCTACCTTGCACTGAAATACTAAAACACCTTGACTGTGATTACATGGGTTTTTCATACTTTCAGTACACATGGTGCCCTAAAAAGGAATGCAACATGATCAGTAGAAACTATTAGACGTCTGCTCCCTGAAGTCTTCCTCAGAAAAGCAATAGCAACATATTTACTTAACACAAGGCACCTCATAAAAGAAAATTAATGAGCTTTTTTCCTTAAAAAAAAATGTCCCAAACATTGAACAAACTCTACACATTCATACCCCATACTACATTTGGTCCACACTAAAAACTACTTTTTTATAATTAGAAGTACCTATGGTAACACAGCCACATTTTCTGGTATTCTCTAGTTAAAAAATCTATTTTTTCTGCCATATTAAAATAAATATGAATCCAGTGTTCCTTAAAAAATAGTTGCTTGAGTTTAATTGCTCAGCTCCTACTACGCAACATGTACTCCTCCTCTGGAGACTTTACAGGCCTTGAAATGTTTTATAAGCCTCATAAATACACTACAAATTCTAGTCTCAATCCTGTAGTAAATTCCATGAGAAAGGAACAGAGGACTGGTGTTCCAGACATTGCCAGCAATTCAGAAGGAAGAAAACAGACGCATCAATGAGTCTATAAAGACTTAATGCTGTTCCAAAACTCCCTCTCTTCCTCAGCCCCACATCCTCCCACAACATTCCTACAGAAGTCATTAGGCAAAGCCTTTCAGGACTGCTCATTAAAAGTGCTGACAATCTTGAAGATCATCAAAACTCTACCCTTTAATTTGCTATTTAAGAATTGTGTCTTGGCAGGCACAAGAATCAACCTCTCCATAAAAGGTACCATATAAAACACTCATAAAATAACTTCAAATATATTTTTAGATAAATTTTTAAATTGTTTTGCATTTTCATCATAGTTCTGTTACCTGACATGTATGTTTATCACTCAGCTGGCAAAGAAGAAAGTCTACACGGCATATTCTGAAAGACTTAGCTAACCTCAGGAAGGGCAGGTTAACATGATATAACTCTAGGTTTGTTTTCTCTCAAGCACCTGGACCATCTGCCTTCATCTCCACCAGCAAACCAGTATGGAACTTCTTCCTCTGCCCCCAGCCAACTTCTCACATGCTTTTCTAGTCTCCTATGTGAGATTTTAAGATAAACCCACTTCTGCATTTACTTAATACCAAAAAATAATAATTGCCTCACTTCTTGCAACTGCTCTGCTCCAAGCAACTTGCCTCCATTTTACTCCAAAATTGTGACATGACACCTCAAAGTTTTAAGGATGATGCTGTAACACAACAGTGGTGGAAAACACTAAGTTAGGATCACTAAACAGAGTATGACAAAAAACACTACCTCAGCCAAGAAAAAGCTCTGTGCTGACGCATGGAGTAACAGCCTGAACAACTCCAGGCAGCAGAACTCTCTATATCAGCTGCACTGAGACAAAGTTATTTTTCTCCAGACACCTTGCCATTCTTCTGCCTTTATACCATGGCACACAACTGGGAAATAAGCAGGACTGAAATGCTCACACACCACTACACTATCGTCCCTAAAAACTGCAAACAGCCCAGAGCTACCATGGATTACACAGCTAGAAATATCTCCAGAGAAGCTCACACTGTCCATTCCTCATAAGTAAAGATGCCCTGCTTAGGGGACAACCCCAGACTTCTAACTGCTCTTATGGAAACATTACATATCAAGTTATCTGGTTGCAAGAGGTTTTTTTTAATAATTTTTCCCTCTCTACTTTATCACAGCTTCTTTTGATTTATAGGAAAATAACTTCTCAGTGTTATCTTGTGGCTCCTGTATTTTGTCATGACAAGAAAATATTATTTCTTGCTCTCTCCTTAAAGATTCCTTCACAGATTGAGAAAGATGCTGTGAGTTTTTGGCACTTCACTAAGGTAGACATTTGCCCAGTTTTTTGGACATTTGCTCTTCTCACAATTTTCCAGTGTCTGAAGAAGGAACAGGAAGCCCAAGACTGACTAGGCCCCCTCATTCACTAAAAAAGAGCATAAAAAATCAAGACACGTGGTGTCCAAGAGAAGAGGACTGTTGAATATCTCAACTGCAATTATACTTCATAAATCTGGGAAAAAATAGTAGATTAAGTATTTTAATCCTCTTTTACATCTCTCTCCTTTCCTCCCCCCTCCGCCTTTTAAGGTAGCTTTTTAAAACTATGTCCAAAGAAAAATACAGATCAGATGTTTAGGTCAAGTAGATTTTACACTAACTGGGCAAACACCCTTTTTTTTTACTTGCTGAAAAAAAACACTAAATTTGCTAGATGTGCATGGTGTGTAACAAATACACAGATTTATCACTTTCACAAAATAAAAAAAAATAGAAGTAGTACTTTACTTTCAGGGGCAAGTTGAATTTCTATGTAAATTGGAATTGCATTGAGACGCAGACAGGATATTAAAATAGCTTTATTAAATGAAACTAGATGAGCTGATATCATAGAATAAGTTAACAACTCACTTCAAAACACAACTTAAAAGGACTTAGTTCATAAGAGTAAAAGCATTTGCAACCACACTGAAATTTTAAAAATAGAAGATCTGATGCTCACTTGTCAAGGAGGAGAGGAATATTTTCCTGCTTTTCACACAAAATTTTTGAGTACTTCTTACTGAAAAACCTGAAGAAAATGGCTAGGAAACACTTATGAATAAAAATTACTAAGGGCTGGTTTATCACCTCACTTGAGAGGAACAGTTTTCTTCTCTATTTGCAACATAAATAAATATTTGGTGTTTGATCTTGACACCTTTTTTTATTGCTAGAACTTGAAACACACTTCAAATTTTAGTATTTATTTTCGAAGTTATTACATAATATTTTATATGTCTTGATTTAGAATTTAAAACTAGCATAAAATACACTCTTCCAAAATATCTGTGTTCCAGTACAAGTACTTGAGAAGACACCACTATGTTTCCAAGCATGCAATTTTCAAAAGGGATGTCTTCACACAGTTATACACATTTAGAACTACGTATTTTTTTGCTCAGACTGCTTCTGAAAACATTCCAAGTACCTATTTAATGCAGAATAATATTTTCACTGTGGGTGGCTTGCAAGAAATGTTTCAAATGAGGAAAATTAAGTTTTTTGTAACAGTTTTCATTCTTCAGTTTTCTATATATAATCTATAATATATAAATATATAAAACTCACTCCCAGAGATGGAATCACTCCCATCCACCAGCTATGAATCACTTGTGCTGCTTTTCATTAATTGAAACATAAACATGCATTTGCAGACTGCCTTTGCACACAGACACATAAGACAGTTTAGATGCAAGGTAAAAACCTACTTCTGGAAAAATAAAGCCAATGCAAATGAAATACTGAATTTAATCCATATTTTTTTCAGACCTAAGCTGTCTATCTTAGACTACTTTTATGTTCTTTTATTTGGAAAGGTTACTTTATCTGTCCAAATAAATTCCTTACTTACTCTTTAATACAGCACAGGCATCTTAGAAATTAAATGTACACGCATACACACAAATCTCACAGTCAAACATCAACAGAGGGCATGTGCTCGAACGTACACCTTTCCTCCCTGAATATCTAAAGGGATTGCCTACAAACCTTCGAAAATAATTCCTCCCCAAACCCTGAGATACACATTCCTTTCCAGACCCGGCTACAATTCAGCTCCCCACTCCTATGCACTCATCACTCCTTCACCTACACCAGAACGGGGTTTCTCAGCTCCCAGCTCAGAATACAGAGGTGCAGGTGCCCGTACTGAGCCGTGGGACTGGCTCAGGTGCTGTCAAAGACGTGGCCCCGATCCTGTTCCAGTACCAAGCCTCCACCTGATATCACCTCTATCACTTCTTGGATCCTGCATTATTCAGCACTCTGACAAGGAGAAGACCGGACAACAAAAGTATTTAATGAATGGTGGTGTGGAGGGTAGAGGATAAGAAGCAACCACTTTTTTTTTTTGGCAGGCAAACCAAAACATCTGACAAATCCCTCTTCAGAACTATTGTGCCTGACTCACCCAACTGAGCCACAAACATTTCCCTCTGGTGCTAGAATAGAATATCCAGGAGAGTCATGACATCTCTTTATAGCACTGCTTCCTTAAGGGCAGCAGAATCAGAAGTACAGCAAGACCAGGAGGAAATGCTGCTTTCCCTCAGCTGCTGGATATAACTATATAACTATATAGCTCAAAGCCTACAAAACACATTCTGTTTAGTAAAAGTAAATATTAATACATTGGGGCAAGTACTTCAGGTCTGGCCTTACTTTCATTGCATAACTGTGAAAAAAGGAGGGGGAGGGAGGGTAAAGACACACAGGACAAAAAACCTCCCAGTTTTCTGGTCACCATAATAGCAAAAGACACTCATATAAAGCAAGAGAAGAGCACTGAAACAAGGCTTGAGAACAACACAAGACTTTTCCCCTATGCCCCGCCTGCTCTGCAGACCCACAGCGTACCACAGGAAAGATAAGACAAACCAACAGCACATGTAACAAGTGTTATATGTGTGACAACTGAGTCCTAGCCCAGCTCCAGCCAGGGGAGAAACAGAAGGCCTGATCCAGATAAAGAAATTGAAAGAACAGAAAGCTAATTCTGAGCTTTAACCTGGGTCTGGAGAGCAACTAAAAAGGTCTAAAGGACTCAGGCACAGGACCTTCAACCACCTACTCCTCCTCTGAAATGAACAGCATAATAATGAACAGCAATAAAAAGGATAAAAGCCTATTTACCCTTGGTTCACCTCTAGGACAGTATGCTTATTTCTAAAAACAAAAGGTTTCATTAGGATTTGGTCATATTACTGACCATATCTGCCAACTGTTGGTACTTCAGGCATGCAGAACCCTGACAGCTTACAGAAACAGACCCCTGATAGAGCAGTGACACAACACAACTCTTGGGTTCGCTGTCATAGCCCAACCCTCTCCCTCCAAGCACTACACTGGCAGAGAAAGGGAACTCCTGTGTTGCTCCCATCCAAAAGCTCCTGCTCCCAAATCAGCGGAACTTGGTGTAGCAGTGTAGGCCGATCCTTGGGGCAGCAGAGATCCAGTTCAGACTCCAGATGCAAAAAACCTACTCATAAAATTAGAAACCACCCACTCCAGAAGCCACAACCAGTGAATTATGACATGTCACCAGACATTATCAGACGTGATTCAAGAGGAAGACTTGTTTTAATCCGATCAGAACATATTAAGAGATAAACCAAAATGAAAGTCATCCCTTTATTCAAGTTAAAAGTATTTTATTTCAAATGAAACAATAAAAGAAAGACAAGGTCTCTTTAATAAGACTAGGGTGGAGTTTATTTGTTGGTGTTTTTTAAAAAAAATTGAGCATACTATCTTATCAATTACATACACTCTTCATATTTTAAGAAATGACAGTATTAAGTTAAAAGTTATTTTTAAGGTAAACTCTAAATCTTCTGAAAGATACTTATATCTGAATTGAGATTATTTGAAAAGCTGGTTCTTTTCACTTACCAATATACAGCTACTTTATTTATTCAAACAAGTACAACCCAAATACACACAATATTTCCATCTACTAATAATATATATTATTTCCATTCCACTCCATCTAAGGAGCAGATATTAATGATATTTTTAAAAAATGAGAAGTCACATGAACACTCAGCATATTTTCACTTCAAGCTAGCATTTCCTAGAGCCAAAACCTGACCCTTTCACCAAGGACAGATAAGTGCTATTACTGTGCCATTGCAATTCATTTTCTGTAGTTCCTAAACACATACAGGTTGAAGAATTATTTATTTTGTTCACAGTAAGTTTTTCTAGCATTAGAAAATGTCATTATGTTTCACCAATGAAAACTCTCCTAGTCACAAATCCACACTTTTGTAACTAACTTAATACAACTTAGCACTCTTGTGAGTGACACTTGGAGATCACCCACCAAAAGTAATTTACATCACTCTGTCAAAACTCCACTTTCTACCAACTATTAGAGCACAGAGCTGCAAGTTGATTTCAGAAAAACATCAAGCAGACCAGGAAAAAAAGAAGCTATTAAAAAACTAAGCAAGTACATTTTATAAATCAGAGGTTATCTTGTCTTCAGTTAAATAATGCTAAATTATTTTCCCAATAAACATTTTCAGTTATTATACTCTCATGTGTTCCCATCACTGGTAATTGTGCCTAACTAGTTATATTTCTTTAAGTCCTGTTACAGCTGAAAACACAGATGACTTGTTGTTTGTTTCCATAAACATTTAATTCCTCTTTCTTTTAAAAGTAAAAGCAGGTATCCCCTGATAGTTTTATGATGTCTCATGAAATTGACTCCAGGGTAAATTCTCTATTACAAGAAGTACCATTCCTTTTTCACAACTCCATGTAATTCTTTCCTACCTACAAGCATGCTCTTTGAATCACACCCAAAGCTGAAGTTACACACACAACTCTTTACTAAAATGGGAGCAACTAGGTTATGTACACAGAATCTGCTAGTTTGAAACATAAATTAACATCCCGCCCAGTTTTAAATGTTTCCTCATCTTTAGGGCCAGACTTTCTTCTGTTACCCTTCAATTGTTTAACTCGTGGTCTTATTAAGAAACCACAAACTACAGAGAATACATTACTCAGACAGAGAAGCATCCTAGTGGTTTCAACACACTAGCAAGAATTCTAAAGAAATCAAGGTAGTTTCAAAACGACCTACAACCAAACTGGAAGTGGTTGCATATCCAGCAGATATATGGCAAGCAGATTAAAGCCAGATAGCTGAAACTATTCTGTCTCTACCTCTGTACCTCTCACCCTCCTCAAAGACAGCCTAGGATCATCTACAAATGAACCACCACCTAAATCAACATTTTTTTCAGCCTGGCACACTGGCCATGGGCCCATCCAATTCAGTGCCACAACAATATTGTTCTTTTCTATGCCAGTGTTCTACAGCTGACATGGAACAGGTCTGGTTTTAGGAGCTGGCTCAGAAATTCCACCTTCACCACTAAAATGCACACGAGAGAAAGAATGTCCCACTGTTTTCTGAAAAAATAAACGAACACAATCAGATTATTTCCCTACAACTACTCTGAGTTGACAGAAATGCTTATAACTTTTATTGCTTTTAGAAAATGAAAAGTTTGATCATTTCCAGTTGTAGGAAACTGTTGACTCACCATAATTTCAACCCCATTACATTTAAGAACATGTTTCAATAAAAATGCCTATTCAGTAATTTTCACACTTCATTCTATAGTTTTCTGTATGAGCTGTAAAACTTTCAATTACTTGGTCGAACCTAGATGGTAAAATCATAATTCTGACAAGCCATCCAAAGACCACAGTTGATAAAGATTGAAAAGTATTGTGGGAAGAAAGGAGAATAATTTTAGCTTCTCAACTTAGACATGTTCCCATATCTAAACTGTCTGATCTCAAGCGGCACACACAGAAACTTGCACATTTTTTAATATACCTTTCCATGCTGCCAGCTTCTTAAAATTAAAGAGAATTACCAACATAAAATGCAGTAATTAGAGCCATAGAAATAGCCCACCATCAGAACACACAGGATTTGTTCATTCCAATACTACTTCTTTTTCAACAGCTCCAAAAAGTAGAGAGACACAAGACAAGTTTGCTGTTAGTCTGTTTAACAAGACTTGTTCAAGGTTCCCACCTCTGTAAAGCACATGTGTCTGATTAAAGACACCTCATCACCTATCCACCAAGATCTAGTGTCTTCTGCTTAAACCTTAAAGAAGTTACCCCTCTAAGCTGAGCAACAGAAAGGCAGGGGAGTTATGAATAGGCAGAACCAGACCCCTTCAGGTCACCTTTGCTCCTCCTTCCTCTCAGGTCTCACCAAAACCTGAGAGCATCCACTCTTACTACTGACAAGGGGAGCACCTCTGCACTGGGAGCTAGGGCTTGTACTCTAAAAGGACTACAAGGAGGCTCAAAAGGATTCACCAGTTCTAGAGCCAGTTATCACCAGCACCCTCTCTAAATACTTCCGGCCAATCCACTAAAGACAGTAAAACATCCCCTTCTTGGGTCTATTACAGAGTTACAACTTTTGGAAGACGATGAAGTTGAGTGCCAAGATGGAAATAGCAAGCACACAGCTCCTGCTTCCTGTCTTTGAAACTTGGGAACTTCAGGTATTGTCCTTTCACACAGTTGCAAAAGAAAACGGGATCAACACAGAGACCCTCTGCTAGCCCGCAAAGGCTTAGCTCTAGGAACAAGAGGCAATACCTGCAGCTCTGGCGGGACGACGGACAGTCCATACCTCCCTTTGGAGGACAGCGACTTCAGGACAGCCCTGATGACCCATCCGCTCCCCCCAGGAGCTTCCCACCTGTTTGCTCACAGACTGACCTCTTGCCTACGGCTCCCAGCACCCCGAGAAGCCCCCCTAAAGGATAAAAGATCCCCTCCTGTAACACCAATTCCAAGCCTAGGCTTCCTTCTCCTGCCCTGGAACCCTCCACAGAGCGGCGGCTCTATAGCGCTCGCTTTCCAAGCCAGCCCTCAGCTTCTTCCCTCCTTTCAAAGCCAACCCGCGCTCTTTCCACACACGCAAGAACGCGCAAAGAGAATTAATAATAAAAACAATAAAACACGAGCAGCAAACCCCACAAACAACAAAACGCAGCCCCACAACTTACCACCCAAGTCAGTCCCCCGCTGCCGCCGCCGCCGCCTCCTCCTCCTCCTCCTCCAGACTTTGCCATTTTCTGCCCGTCTCTCCTCAGCCGAAGCGAGGGCGCTCGGAGGCGGCCGGCAGGGCCGGCACCGACACCGCGCCTGGGGCCGCTCCGCGCCCGCCCTTCGCGCCTCTCCCGCTCTCACCGGCGCCCCGGCACCGAGCACGGGCGGCCGAGGGGCCCGCACAAAGCGTCCCTTCCGCCGCCGGGGAGGCAGCGAGGGGGAGGGAGGCGATC
>VXBU01007937.1:380898-422864 GCA_013400315.1 Bombycilla garrulus
TCCCGGTGCCCGGTGCCGCTCCCCCCTCCTCTCCCCGCACAGCCCCCGAACCGCTGCCGCCGCCGCCGCCGGGACACCGCGCGTAGACAATAAATAACCGCGCCGGCCCCGCTCAGCGTCCGCGCCGCGGCCGCTTCTCCCCGCGCCGCCGGCCCGGGCCTCTTCTCCCCCCGCGCCTTGCGCCCGCCAATCACGGGCCGGCCCGCCAATCGCGCGCTGGGGGCGGGAAGGCAGCGCGGGGGTCCGGCCAATCCGAAAAGCCAGAAGGAGCGGCCGCGTGTGACGTCACCGAGGGTGGCAACACGGCGCGAACGGCCCGCACGGGGGCGCTGCCGCGCGCGGGGGGCGGAGGCGGAGCGGTTGGATCGGGATCGGGATCGCGGCCGAGCAGCGCCCACCTGCCGGGGCAGCGACGGGATTCCTCTGCCCACCTTGCCGCTCTGCGGCGGCGGGCAATGAGACGCCTCGCTTCCCCGTGACCGCACAGGGGAATTGGTCTGGGCGCTGGCAGAGCACGGCTGTCCCGCTTCCCCGGCGCTCCAGGTGGCTGGTGCTGTGATGCGTGGGCGGAGAAAAGGTGATGCTGTAGAAGGGACAGGTGTTCGGGGGCACGGCCGGCACCTGGCCCCTCTCCGCCAGCCCCGTCACTGATCCTTGCGATTGCCACGGCTGCGACCTGCGGCGGTAGCAGCAGGGTGGAAGTCCCGGGGCTCCAGGCAGGTTTACAATCCACTGCCCTCTTCTGGACTCCAGGGATCGGCCCGAGGAGTTTAACTCGGACAGCTGACAGATCCTTATCCTAAATTTCAGCATCACCGTGTGAAGCCCTCATACACGGTCACACAGCACCCCGTCCTGCACACAGTACACAACCCTCTGTACTACAACCCTACTTCGCCGTTTCGAAAAAAATGCTGTGGCCAGAAAACTTAGCATCTACTTCCTAGGTCTGACAGGTGTGCATGTACAAAGCCAAAATTTCACGTAATTTTAGGTATCAGCACAAAACATGTACAGTTTTAGATACTTTGCACAAAAAGTATATACATACTTATATATATAACCATAAATATTACAGTCAGATTTTTTGAGAAGCTTAGAAAATGCTTCAGCACATGCAGCTTCTCAACTAGTAATTTTAATTCTGCTGTGTGAAATGCAAAGGACCTACCTAGTCCAGCCTGTTCCACTCCTTGAATTATTAAGAACATAAAGTCTCAAAAAGAGGGATTAGTACAAGCACTGCATCTGAGCTAGCAGACAAATCAGAGAATCATTTCAAAGGAAGAGCAATAATTTAAAGGTTTTTCCTTTTGCAAAATGCTTTTCCTAAGGAGTAAAGAGATTGGAAATGGAGTAGCCACTTTTGAGGAGTCAGTTGTAATGTTCAATTATGCCTCAAGGGAAGGATCAGAAGAATTTCTAGTAAATATTGCTTATTTAGCATAATTTTACTCTGCCAGTTCCTAAGGAACCTATTAAACTAATATCTAAGTGCTGCACAACGATTATGGAAAATAATGGCATCTGCCTAGAAGGGACAGTAAGTTATCTGTTCCAGCCTAGTTTTATTGCAGCTACATGTACCTCTGAGCTGTAGGCTGTGTTTTCTTCTACTTCTGGCAAGATAGAATGTTTCTTGCAGAACCAGAAGGTAACACTTGCAGGGTTATGCCTAGTTCTTCAGAATTTTGAGCTTGCTGATTAGAACCATGTTCATTTTTTTCCCCAAATTCTCAAATTTATATGTAGGAGCCATTAAAATGAATCATGTACAGTAAACTGCTGCAATGAATATTGTGAGGATCAAGAAAACAAGAGTGCATCTGTTCAAGGCTTTTTTGCATCAACAGAGGACCATTACTGGATTCAACAGAAATAGAGCAAGTTCCAAACATGAGTGTACTATGCTCTCATTAATTCCAGCTGTTTAGTAAATAGGCTGTCCTTAGTGTGGGAAGTGTGCCTTTTGCAATGTGAGCCAAGTAGAAGATAGTAATCTAACTTGGAGGCAGCTAATTCCATATATATTGGAGAGAGACAGAGGGAGTTTCTTCTTGGCAGCTACTACTCTCTGAACCTGCATGGTCAGACATGTTCAGTCTGTGTCACACTGGAGCAGATTTATGAGGAAATGCTGATGTTCCCCCAAGCATTTTCTTTTGTCTTTGAAATTACTTTGTCCAGGTTGGATTTTATTTAATTCTCATCCTATAACACACTAGCTGCATGGCATGTTACTGGCTTACTGTTGTTGTTGGTTTTATCCCTAATGCTTACATGTGTATGCTGAGTGGTTGCACTACTAGTCATGAAGGATTGTGGGGCAAAGTTCTCACGAGACTAAAAGCAGCTGCCTCTGTGGACTGCAGAGGTGAAGCAGTGAAATGAGATTGCTCATCACATTTAAAGAGATCCCTGTTAAAACAAACATAGGAGTAGATTTGAGCATGAATCAAATTCAAGTGCCATAACATTTTGATAGGAGTGGAGTTACTTTACTAGATGCAACCTGCCCAAATCATGCACTAGCACTTCATGTCAAATACTTCACACTTATTGTGTGACATTTAAAATTAATAGTCCCCTTGAGATAGTACACACAAAGTCCTATTTCAATTTCTTGGAGATTTACTTGTCGTCATAGTTGTAGACCATAACATAAACAGAAGTGCCCTACAGGCTTTCAAAACAATGATCTACTTAAATCAGTTTCATTATTGCTTTTAGTAAGCAAAATATGTATTGTAATACTGCTTTGTGTTCAATCATTTCAGCAGTCAGACATCTGTATGTATGATCCTCAAGTATTTCTATACTTGGTATGTACAAACTTCCCATCTATCCTAAGTTATTTGCTACTTCTAGTTTACTTAGTATCTAATAAAACCTTTTCTTTCTGTGTGGCTTTTCTGGACTCAGATTTAAAGGGCCTAAAATGTGACTATTTGTGAAACTATGTACATTTATCTACTCTGTGAACATACTCGGATACAACCACTTACTTAAGAAACCAATTGCAGCTCATTTTTCTGCAAACTATACAGGAAAAAGTGTAATTTTGTGCTAAAATATTTATGAAACCAAGCTGATGTCCAATACATTATACATTCCACATTGTATGTGGTTGTAATGAGGTATAAACAAACATTGCATATTTTAATATTAAATATTTACACTTGCAATAAAGTAATTTCCATATTCTACTGCATTTTTAAATTTTGTTATAATTCATTAACATAATTTTGAAATCATTGACAAAATTGTTGAGTAGGTTTGTGGCAGTACAATATGAGAGTGACCAAAATTCTTGTACTGCATTGATTGGGAATGAGCTTCAGGCCATGGTTCTGAAGTATTTAAGAAAAGTCTACTCATGGCTGGATCGCCTAAAGATATAAATTTAGCCACATGATGTATTCTTGCACAATAGTATCTCAAACACCTTTGCTGAACTAGCAAGAGGCCATACTAGTGGTTTTCTTTGGGTGTGCAATGTCAAAGCACTGCCTGACACTCTCAGATGAACTGTGCCCAGGACTTACATATCTGATGGATCCATGGCACCTCTGTCAGTAGCTGTTCCTGGGGCCTCTTGAAAAACACCAGGTCATTTCCATCTTAATCCTCCAGGAACAATGTACCACCTTTTGACAGTTTGACAGAGGGTTTGGACGACTTAAACCCTGTTTACTCCCTCATTCCTCTCCCGGTGACTAACCTGTTAAGTGCAGTGCTGTTGGCAGAGGTGTGGAAAACTGAAGTGGTGCAGGCTGTGAATGCTACTGCCAGGTTGCTGCTGGGGAAGAGATCCAGCAGAATCCCCAGGGTTACCTACAGCGACCCCTAGGCTCCATCCTGGACTGCCCATCCTGGGACTGCTGCACTGACCCACCCGGCTTCCTCCTGGATGGAACCACCTCCCTGCTGCAGGAGAGGAAGGTTGTGCTAGAGACCATCACACTGACTTGCTTGGCCTCTAGTCTGAACTGCACAGTCTCTCACACAGAATAGGGAAGTTGTGTCACTCATAAACTTTAAATATTTATCTGACTAGAAGTACTTTAGTATCCAAGCCCAGCCAGCCTCCTCACTGTCAGCTCAGTCTTAAACGGTGACACACTTTCACTGAGAAGCATAAACAAAGTTGTTGCTACAGCAGAGGCTGGTCATAGAAATTAAATACATTTGTATCAAAATTCCTTGTATAGGACAAAGCTCCCTTGCACAGCGACCACAGAGCAAGAGAAGTTGCATGCAGAAGTGAAGCAGGGGAAGCTGAGCTGGCCATACTGGGAGGAATTCTCAGCATGAATAGAATTACTGTCCATGCTAATAACACCTGAGTCTTTTAGAAGAGTTGGTGGCAGTCAGAAAAGACACAAATGCCTGGAGGGACAAAAACAATGGAAAAAACATAGAATGTAGAAGGTGATGTATTTTGAGGTCTGTGCTGGATGCACATGAAATAGCAGTGGCCATCTCAGCAGTTCTGCTGAGCTGAGAGGAGATTGCTGTGATCTGGAGGCTGGAAATCACTACCTGCATCATGGCATTGTTAATTGGTGTGGAGAACACAAACAGCCAGCAAGGTTTGGGCATGCCATGCCATTCAGAAAGGCACTCCCTTGAGCTCAGGGTGATGAATACTGCAAAGCATGCTAGGCTCTCCTTGAGAAGCTTTTCTGATGTTAGTCACATATCCCTTTCTTACTGTCCCTCTCTCCCACCCCCTCTGTAAAGGAGGCCTCTCTTTCCAAAGCAGAATTTCTTTTTAACTAAAACATGCAGGTTTTTTCCTAGTAGCTCACCCAAGACTGGGCAAGAAAATGTGAGTGGCAATTCATTTTTACCCAGCAGGACTCTCCTTGCTCATTGAAAGTACCCTTACCATTGTTTTCTCTAGTCTCCCAGACAGAAATCCATAATATATTTTGAGTGAGTATCAAGACTACTTCCTAATAGCAGAAGGTCATGTCTACTCATTCCTGGAATGACAGGGAGGTGAAGGAGCTGTTTCTATACAAGGCTTGTGTGGATATGTTGAATCTGTGGGGAAAAGTGATGAGTGATGTAGACAGCAGAGAAGCCCACTATTCTGGGAAATGTCTAAAGAGATGATACTTTGCCCTCTTGAGCTAAAATTCAACCACCTCCGACACACAATGTTTTGACTTGTTAGGAGGAGGAAATAGAAAGGGCAAGCTTTTCTGCACAGTTTCATTGTATCACCAGTTTTGACTAGAATCAATGATGACTAGGTCAGGGTGTGCATTTGCATTCCCTTTCTAGAAGGGAGTTGTGTGGTTCTTTTGGTAACCCAAGAATAGAAAAGTCTCAAGAAAGACCCAACAGAGGCAGATGGCACAATCTCCACCAAGGCAGAGCAGAGCATGTCAGTAAAGTGAGGCCAGTGCACCCGCATAGTTGATGCTGAGGTCAAAGGCAAAAAGAGAAGGAGGCTGCAAGTTTTGGAATACTTGAACAAATGAATATCTGAGGCAAAGAGCAACAAAAGAACTGGGTGAATGACCTGTGAACATCCTTCTGAAAGAGTACTAGGGTAGGTACACATGAGGATATCAGCTAACAATACAGCTGAGCACAGAAAGCAGGGAAGACAGGAAGTAGTAATTAACAAAAAGAGAAGTCAGGGGCAGCTATGAAGGGTCCAGTCAGGCACAGAATAACAGAACCATAGACAGAGAGTTTGCATGTACCTATCCAACAAATTAATGAAGAAACTCTTAGAGGAAATTTGTACTGGCAGCTTGAGTTTATACTGACCTAGTGCTTTGAATTACTAGACCATGGTGGATTTGATTTTGTACTAGATGGCCTAAAATTTGAATTACTCTTTTATAGCCCACAGCACAGGGAATGTGCTCACCATGTTCTTCCGACAATCACAAGGCAGTTTAGAAAAGGAAGTTTATACAATAATACTGTTTTGTGAGTATGTTTTTCTAGCTGACTTGTTATTCTTTCCAGTAACCTATTTACTAATAACTCCCCTTGCTTAAATGCATTGTTTTAGATTACCTATGTCAGCAGACTATTCTAAGGCTTTTGAGAATCATTTTTTCAGAAGTCTTTGAGAAAGTAATTACAAAACTAAGATGCACACTTCAACTAAAAAATATAAAGGGTATAGCTAAACAGGTAAAATGTACACAAGACTCAGCCACCCGCTTAACCATAAGCATTATCTGAATTTACAACTCTGTAACAATTACTTATTATAGATCAGCTATTTAACAATTTCTTAGGTGACCTCATTTATAACAAGATCTGGCAGCAGCAGTTCCTATTTATTTCAGTAGGAGTTGTGTAATTCAAAATCTTGGGTGATTGGGCAAGAAGTATTTTAAAATGGTCACTGCTAGCTGCTTCATGCACTTTTCTATTTTCCTTAGGTACTATTATTAAGCAAAGATGATCTGAAATTCATATAAAAATCTTTTCTTATCCCTTTAGATCCTTTAAAGCTTTGGTATTTCTGTATTTCTCTTCCAGATACCATGCAGCTGTCCTCCATGATTTTTTCCAACAGTCGTATTTCTGCTTAGCATTTTAGTCTTGCTGTATTTATTAGGAGAATGGGTAAATAAAGCACCAAATGCAACATATTAAATATGATTATACATTTAGGTTATGGTCTCCTGTTCTATTTTTACCTAACAAACACTGCTTATATTCTCTTTCCACTACGTACCTCACATTGCTCCTATCAGCTCTGTAGATTCTTCGTGCTCCTTAGTGCACTCCTGTTTTTCTTGGGGAAATGTAAGAACACTTTACCTCAGTTTTCAGATGAAGCAAAATCCTCCAGATCAGTGGTTCTTTTATGCCTCTTGCTCACTATGACTGTAGCCACTGCTGGTAGAGGTAGCAGAAACTGCAGTAGCAACATCTTTCAGTACAGGCCAGGACAATGTGTTTGACTGCTTAGGCATCATTTAACCAGCACTTTGCCATATTTTTATTGAAGTCTGGGAATCTCAGTCTAGGTCTTCAGTCCAGTACAGTTTCCAAAAGCATCTTTCCATTTCTAAGCATCTCAGAAAGCTGCATCCTGATCACAGCATCTCTTTCTTTGATTTAGGATTCCTGGCTGTTACCTGTGAAGAAGAGAAACAGTCATTCAAAGACTTTGAATATATGTACTTTAGCAATTTGTGAATTCACTTTAATGTTCTAGAAAAAAGTTATTTTACCTACAGGATGCGTTAAAAGTAACTTGCTTTGATACACATATACCTGAGGGGTTTTTAACCTAAACAATATGGATGCTGTAGTTCCCATTATTTTATACACTTCTTTTTGAAATCTACTGTGGATTTAACTTGCAGAACAGTGAAGAAAAATGCTTTTCATCAATGCAGTTCTTTTACAATATTCTTTCATTTCTTGCAAACTATGAAGCAAAGAATAGATACTGTATGTTTTATCTTACTGACAGACCTAAGTGTCAAAAAAGGCAGCATATCTATTTCTGCAACAAATCTGTTAACTTTCATACTATAATCACATTCCTCATTTTTAAAAAAATAATTTTGCAAGGAACAACTTAGTGATACCCCATGTTCCTAGAAAACAGCTAGAGAGAATACATTTCCTGTATTGTACCTCATAGTAAGCTCATGCCAAAGTTTTTACCATCATGCTATAGAATATGTAATAACAACTCACCTTCCTTTTCATTTAGTTGGTCTTTACTGAGCTTTGTTATTCCACATATGCTCTTCTGCTGGGAGCTTTTATTGCAGAAAGCCTTTGAAGAGTGGGGAGCTCTGAAGCTCTTGAAATTTATCTGAAAGTGGTGTGATTCCTTTTACCTTGGTTTTTACTGCTGCTCACATTCTTCTGTTTCCAGGTAATAAGTGCAATGAATTCTCATGAAAAGGCAGTACACATTACCCAGCGATTCAACATAGCATCAGTTTCCATCCCATTCAACAGTCTCATTCCTCTAATGTGTCTTAAATTAGAAAATGGGGTTTATGTATCAATGTATTTTCCAGCAGGTTTTGAAACTATTTGACACTAATCATGTCAGAATTCCATTTCCTTTGGAACCAGTACTAACATTAGTTCTTTGGGAAAAGACAGATATATTATTACAGATTCTTTCATGTTCCTGTACCCTTTGAGACATGTTGGACGTGCTACTGAAACATGACATTCTTCTGCTGAGTTCATTTCTCTTGTAACTCATGGTAAGAAGCATGGAAGCTCCTTTTTTACTTTACATCTTACAGTTAGTTTATTCAGGAACCACTTGTTAGTTCTCATGAATGAGAATTCCACTGGTTTGCTAACTTGCTTTTTTTTTCAATTGCTCATTATTTTCTATCATTTCTCCCAAAATACGCTGGACTCTGGGATATGAGTGATGATGATGAAAGAGTACACTGACAAAGGCTGAAAACACAATGAAATTACTTAAAGTCATAGAATAGCTGAAGTTTAAGAGATCACTTGCATATGTATGGTTCTTTGCAAAATCTAATTCTCAAATCATAAAGCTTTTCTCAGCTTTGTAATCAAACAATCCATTCTCCCAAATAATTAGAGGTAGTAATTTTGAGTTGCTGTGCAGAATTGAAGAGAATTCAGAGCAAACAATGCTTTCTCTCCTGATAGCTGTTGAAGTACAGCAAAGCTGGAGCCATAGCAGTTCTTTGATTACACTAGACAGAGCACAGTCACAGGCCACAGAGGCAGACACATTAACCAACCCATGGGAACGTAGCACAGGCTGCAGCACTCACACATAATCCGTGACACATGCTTCAGCTCTGAGTTGCTTCACCAAACCAGCAGGACTGCTTTTAGCCACAAAGCCAAACATCTCCTCAGCCAGGCACAGCACAGAGCACTCCCAAGCTGCCCAGCACAACATTCTCCCAGCAGAGTGTACATGCAGAACAGCACTCCCAGCCTCCCTCCAGCTCCCGCTCAATGCTTAAATCTGCCTTACTAATTTATGACCGCTCGTCTGTGTTTCACAAACACGAATATTGCAGTGCCTGCCATCCCACCCTTGACCCATGCTACTCCCACGCTATACATGGTGGGACATCCCACGATCCCTAAGGTTGATGTTCCCTCCAGGGATGTTAACTATGCCATGGGCATGATGGCTTAACAGGTTCTGTAACAGACTAGTAGGGACATGCAAATAAAATAGGTGAAACTACTTTTTCAATTCCCTCTAAATGAATTAGCATGTTAATGGGGTGAATGTTGTGCTTTGCATTTCTACTCCTACACATCTTTGCATATTTATAAAAAGCAATAGTTAACCCTTCAAAAAGACATGAAATAAAAATATTCTTCTCAATTCAGCATTTGTTTGGCTTATTCTCTGGAGTTAAATTGAATATATAACAGCATTCATAGCCTTACAACAGATACCTGTAGCACAGCATGCAAACTTAATATATAGTCACTCATTCAGTTCTTTGCATTTCCATGGCAATTCCTTCAGTTGTCCTTCTGTAATGTTTCTATGAGGTGCAGAGAAAAAATTTCCCATGAAGTAAAATCTGCTTATTTAATTTGGTCAGGAGCCTCACTGCCCTTTTGAACTATGTGCATAAACATACCAAAACACTAGGTTGTAATGTTGGTCCGAAAACCCTTCCCTTAAAATGGCTGCTGCTTCACTTTCCCCTGCTTTGTGGGCCCTACAACACCTCCGTCACCTCTCAGGCTCCTGGATGTCAGTGGGTCTCAAAATGATGTGAGCAAAGGCCTATGTTACCAGGCCTGCTGCAGGCTGCTCTTGGTGGCCAGTAGACTTACTGGGAACCAGAACGATACTGGGAACATAGGAGGATACCAGAGAGGAATTACTGGAATGACAGGGGTTGAGGCTTCAGTTGTCCTATGAATAAGCCCTGGGGAGTGGGGCGACAAACACCACCCAAAAAGCAGATAGGAAATGAAATGATAAAAGAGATTAACAAAATCTTCCAACAATGAAGACTGTGATAGATTTAGAGGACCACATTCAAGGAACTCCCTCAGCAGACCATGCTAGTGTCATCCTCACGGCTTCTCCCACTGCCCACCAGAGAGAGAACAGCAGCTGTCTTAAACTAGAGAATAGATGGAGGCTGTATGGAGTTGGGGTACCAGCCTGTGAGACAACAGGGAAGAGAGAAAAGAACAGAATCCATGGATGGTGCGGAAGCCTCCAGATGTTACCTGTGAGTCACTGAGAAGTTGCCTTGATTGCCACCGCAGACATTGCTTCAAAGGATGATAACCACTACCTCAGAAAAAGGGAAATTTGGAAGGGCTTTTAAGAGTGAAGACAACAGTGAGGGTTACCCCAGGAGACAGATGATATCACGTTAAACAAAGGAATCCTCCAAAAGATGGGCAAAACATCTGCTTATGCTTTGCTGTAGAATCCCTCCACCTCACCACTAATACAGGTAATGCTAGTATGTAGTGCCAGTCCTGGTTTTCACGTTCTAAAGTGTGTTAAACACAAAATCCACTAACCACTTCTGCTTGTAGTTAGTCTGCTCCACCCACAACACTACATGACTGAATTGTCCCTTACACACAATTTTTTCAATAAAATATTACCCAGTTACAGATTTAACATTCAATCCTTGGAACAGAATACGTTCTAGTTGATTTCATGATCTTTAGAAATTAACTGTATTATTTTTTCCACATCCAAAATCTTTCAGCCACTCTCTCACTGGCATACGTGTTGCCTTCAGGCTCTGTTCACAGATGGATTTCGTATTTTTTCACCGAACACTTACAAAATGCTGAATTTCCTCACATGACTGGTAATCAGTCCTGTATGTGAAATAAATGAAACCAAAAGTAGAAAAGATAAAATGTATTCTGGCAAGTGTTTCTTAGTCTGTTTCCAATCACAGATTTTGTTTCTGTGGGCCAGAAATGCATGTAAGTTTCTGTGTCTTCAGAAAGTTACTCTTATGTTGTGTCTGGTTGAAAGCCCATTTCTTCATATTTTTCTATATCATAATTTTTTTTTAAATCAATAAGCTGGTGTACAAATATGAATTACTAGCAAGACAAAATGTGAAAACTACAAAATGAAGATGCAGAGTATATAGTTACAGTGCATAGTCAAGAAAAATTGCAGTGTCTGTTGCACTGAATATGAACTCTGGGGTTTGACCCTTACTAAAAAAAATCAAATGGATTTATCTTTTAAAAATACCATTATCAAAGACAGACTTTGAAGTGTAGAGGAAGAATTGATATGACTAATAATGCTGTCAGGGGCTGAGACAACTTATAAAGGCAGATCATGCATAGTGCTGACACTTGGGCAAGAACTTCCTAAGGTTCTGTTTTGAAAGGCTCCACGATGATACAAATTCCGTTCAAACAATATTTGGTTTATTAAAAAAAAAGGAAACAATAACCTTTTCTAAACAAGCCTCCAAATTATGTAAATTTGACATTCATTAATCAGCATTGATCTTTTTTCCATCCTCTAGTGTTAAAATTAAACTGCAGCCTCTAACACTTCCTGTTTGTGTTCCTACATCCTTAGTGGGGGTGTTTTTATTTTTATTTTGAATGTTTTGTTTTAGTTTCAGGGGAGGGGGGGAGAAATGGGACTATTTTTCTTTTAAACCATTATTGCTGACATCATGGAAATCAGTTAGCATACTCAGGCAGAAACTCCAACCTACACAACCTAACAAAAGAAAACACAAATCAAAACCAGGGCATGCTTCATACTAAATCAAATCAGAACAGCGCCACAATTCTTTAAGCAGTCCAAAACCAGGCACTTCCTTTTTGGCTAAATAAAGTTTTATATCCTTCTTGCCAGTAGTGAACTTTGCTTTTTAACATACCATACATTTCCCCGGCACTTTGGCTAAAAGTGAAAGCTGCTGCAGCCTAACTGTGTTATTTTAACTTCTGATATAACTCAAGCACGGATACACATACATTCCATTACCTTCCATCCTTCTCTTCACAGTGGCAATAATGCAGAGGCAAGAAGTGAGGCTCCCTCCTTCCATTCTGAACTTTGCTGCTGTTTCTATTTGCTCTAAGAGACTGTGACCAACTGTTCCACCTACTTTAGTGCGAGTTTGCTTAAACAGTGCTTTCAGATTCTTCATTCTCTTACGTCAGCTGTTTTCTTATGACTGTTCCACAGGGGAGTCTGTATACTGTTATCCAAACTGCTTATCTACAGTAAACTCAGCATTTCCTCTTGATTGCAGCAGAGATAAGCTGCTAGCTGATGATTTTCGGTGGGGAAAATATATTCCCCTGGGACTTCAAGGATAATACACTGTATTACTGAAGTTCCAAGGATATGAAATAACATTCAGCACCATGTAAGAAAAGGATGAAGTTAACGGAACATGCACTGAGAAACATCACCATCAAAATGCACAGTGAAATCATCCTTCCTCCAGTTTATAAAACCTCTAATGAGAGACTCAATCCTTCAAATCCCAGCAGGTGCTCAATGCCACACTGAAATATCACATCTTTACAGGTAATGTGGACCTAAAGTTCTCGGTTACAACATGTCATTAAACACACTTTTGAAAAACTCAAAGACCCAGATTATTCACTGGAACAAAAGGAATTATCTATGACAAGTAGGATTCTGTTCTTAATTTTAGAATTATTTCTATAGCTTAAACTAGTAATAAAAAATACTTAAACCCAGATATTCCTTAAATCTCAGACGTGTTTTCAAAAAAGCTGTTCACTAGTCTCGGCAATTTTCTTCTACTTTCAGGAACCTAAATATAAATAGACACATAGTAAAATGTCTCAAAAACAGTGTCAGTCATTGGAAGCTACTTTTGCCAGCCCCAGTTTATGTAGTCCATTATGTTTTCTTTTGCCATAAAATTTTATTAGGTCCTGTTAATTTTGTTGGTTTCTGGGTATCATCAATTTTAATTACTATTACTTCTTTTTCTGCTGAGTTTGAATATTTTTAATCTATCCCTTTCATCTCATTTTACCAAATAAATAAACCAACTTATTCTTTGTCACAGTGTATTTACCATACAGCTGCATTTGTGTACATAAATTAAAGCAAATTAAAATGTATTTTAAGTTACATGAGGAAAAAAGTAAAGCTGCAGAAACTGAAGCAGGCTAATCATAAACAAAGCTAAAACCTAATTACAAAGCTTACCATAAAAAATGCCACCAAGCCCAAGAATAAGAATAAATGTCTTAAAAATGGAGAAAAATCACTGTTGTCTTATTCACAGACACAATGAAGCCTTTACACATTTCATAAAACCTGTACACCTAAAGTACATATATGTGACCTCGGCTTGTTAATTGGTCATTCCTAGGTTCCATAGTATAGGCTGGGAGGTCTCAAAATTCTGTTCCTGAAATTAAAAACTTTAATAAAGAAGGAAAGGTTTCAATCAACTACAGATTATTTTTTTACACTCTACTGTCCTTCTGCTTGGATGAAATATCCAAGATTAGCATAAAAAAACCCAAATTGTCTCAGGTATTACTGCTATTGCTCTTCCCTTCTGCTCATGTTGACAACTATATGACCAGTGATCACAAAGGTACACATAATATACATCACATCACTGACTACTGTTAAGAGAGGCCATGAGGTACAAGGCATAAAGCCTTGCTTGCAACATTAGCACCCTGTAAAGAACCTTCAGAACCAGCACTAGGCAAGCCGAACTACTGCCAATAATGTTTAATAAATTCCCCAGAATATTAAAAATATGGAAAGGATATAAGTCTATTCTAGCAACTGTGTTTAAGGAAGGCACCTGTCTGCAATTTCTTTCTTAACCATCCATATGATATGAGATACACAAGTCCCTTCAATATTGACGCATTTTTTATGTTGCTGAATTGCTTGGAGAACACTAGCAAAACTTCAAATTTTGTCCAAACCCAGAGGTTTGAACCTGCAATGGAAATTAGAGATTTATTTTAAATAATGCCTATACTTAAGAAATGCTAGGTTTTGACAAATACTAAGGAGGTCTACTAAATTCTTAACTAGTAGTATACTTCCATTTCTAGCTTGAGCAACCAAAGGTAAAGAAATGAGGAGTGTGGGCGTGGAGAAGACAACACATATCCTGATATCTGCCTGGAACAATCTCTGCCCCTCTTGGAGTTCCTTTGTTTTGGCTTGTTTTGTTTAGAGCTGCAAGAACTCTGCAAATGGGTGTTCCCAGCTTCTGGCAGCCATATGTGCTGCCTGCCATCTGTTTTCATTCCACTGCACTATGGAGACAAATACACTTTATTTTTAGTGTTCTACATTATCTGATGTTGCACATAATAAGGATTATATCTTAAATCCAACCCACTATATGTGAAAAATCTTCCAAGGATAACAGATGAGTTAAGGAGACCGATTTTCATACAGGATCAGACAAGATAATTCTAACCACTTACTTCTCATTTTAAGCTATACAATTTACACCAAAGTTTGTTTGATTCCTGCATACCTGTGTTTTGTACCTCTTCTTTCATTCTACACTGCTTAGAAGGGGCTTCCTTCACATATTTTAAGGATACATCGTCCCAGAAATTTCCTGGAGCGTAGAAAATTACTAAGCATTAAGTGTCAAAACAGGGTATGAAGAAATCAACAGCTGGATGATCAACTCTAGACAGACAACAGTACAGCAAACACTTGTTTGAAAGGAGGAATTCAGTGCACATGCTCCCACATAGTTCTGTTGGAAACCATGCATCCTAAAATTAGTTTGCAAGTATTAATTGGGTAGTATAGTATTTATGTAAATGTTAATGGAAAAAAATTCACTGTTACACCTCAGTTTAACCTTGGAAGGCACCCACGGATGGCACAGAGGACAGCCAGTCGTTCTTTAAAATGCACCTAAGGTGGATTCTAGAAAATATTGATTTTACCTCTATTAAGCCATTCATTCTAGGCAACAGTTTTTTAATCTTCCCATTTAGCCTCCACCTCCTCAAACTTCTAAAAAGTTGAGTAAGCACTGACTTCTATCCACACGTGCCCTGATCAACATCTACCAATCACCCAGTATTGTACCATTGCCAACATAACATAATAACCATACTTTTAGAACAGACTGCAGCACAGATCTTTTCACCATGTAATACTGTGAATTCAGGATGCTGTAAGTTAACATTAAACAACTGTGGATGAGGAATTAAAAAAATACATTAAATTGTAATTAAAAATGTTTTAAAAATGTATTAAGAGTTGGGCTGAAATGCAGATCAAATTAGTGCCTTTAAAACAGCTTATGAATGAAGAGGTTCAAAGTGTTCACTGTTTATAGGGTACTACAAAAGACATCTGAAGAAGTCCCATTTAAATTTTTCATATTAGTTCTATTCAGCCTGAATGTTATACTTATTAATGCTTTCCTAAAAATAAGCACTTCTATTCATTTTGTGTGATCTTATAAATACAGAAATACTTCTTGATTAATTAGACAGGCAAAGCATTTTTCCATCTTTTTAATTCATTCAAACTTTTTAAAAATGGACTTCAACTACTTTACTATTTCAAGTTAGATAAGTTTCAGGTTGCTATTACTCTTCCCCCAGAGATTCTGACCAAAATTATGAGAAAATTACTTTATCTTACTACCTTTAAATTTATTTTGCCTTCTGATTTCAAATGATCAGATGCAGTTAAGGAATTCTACAATTCCTCAAGGTCCTCTAAGTATTGCACTGCAAAAACAATTTCTGCCTTGAAGCAGTAACTTTTTCAGCCATTAAAAATATTAAGTGGAAATGCTTTTGTTCATTGGTGGCACCTGAGTTGCCTTCCTTTTCCTTTCTTCTTCCACTGTAGTACCCATATTAACCTAAAACACTTGTCTGTTGGGTTCCCACTCAAAATGTCAGAAAAAGCATTTAACTGCAACCAAATACAGAAGGAGTTTTAAATGGAGACTGGCAAATTCACTTTGCATTAGTCAAGCATTGATGAACACCCTTCCAGCATGTACCATACAGTTCCCTGTCACTGTTATAGATTAAGAGAAGAGACTCTTCTAATTCCCCTCATAAACTGTCCATTTACATTCTGAAGTAAAGTATATAATCCACCACACACGGTTCTGTCACTTCAGAGCAGCCATATTCTACTGTTTTTTAAGATGCCTGTGTTCTGTGCATATGCAGTTTTCCAATAAAATCTGAATAGTTTTACATTTGCTTAGGTTTGTTGAAAGGTCACCAAACATTTATTTCAACATAAATTATTCTTGACAAACACTTCAAATCAATACAGAGGTTGGAAAGGTCAGAAAAAGGAAGAAAAACTTTCAAAACACTGATCTTGAGAACATCATTCTTAATTCTCACTTATTTTAAAATAAAACCATAATGTGAACTTTGCATTTTAGTTCTGTAATAGAAAATCTCTTTTATAATCCAGGTATGGCCTTCCCCACATTCTGATAAAAACTATCTAATCTGAACTTTCACTCCATGCTTTATTCATAGCACTACAACACCTGACATCTCCTGGATAGTATTTTTTATTATATTGACTGAAAATAAATTTAAACACTGCATTAATTCAACAGAAAAAAAGTATATATTTTTACATCAAATTTGAGAATAGTATTTAAAGCAAGCCAAGACAATAGCTTAAAAGGATTTCAACCTATATGCCTACCTTTTAAAAGATTTATTAAGCAAATCTGAATTAATATCATTAAAAAGTATTTATAATGAAGAACCTATTTTTTCATAGAAAAAAAATATTATGTTCTTACTCAAGTTTTAAGCCTCAATTTCATATCACAGGCCATGACAATTTTAGGTATATAATGAACACTTCTTTCAAAATGAGGTTATTTTCCCAGCAACCATCATGCTTCCAAATACATCTAGGTATTAAACACAGGTTTAATACTTAGACATCTAACAAGGAAATTTTGAAGCAATCTTGAAATTAACTTAATTTCAGCACTTCTAGATACTACACAAAATCAAATTTTAAAAAATGTCTACATTCTCTAATATTGTTTAAAATATTTTTAAATCATCACAAGCATCTGTTGTAATTGGAAAACAGAATTCAAATTGTTTTTCCAAGTAGGTTATAAAACCAAAAATCTCAGTAAGCCAATCCCAGAACTCCAAGTTAAAATCAATTACAATGACCACATTTTGCTTCCTAAAAATTGTTTTCTTTTCATTGTAAAGTTTAAGAAAAGGGTACTTTACGATTCAATCCCTTTATTTTGGTGTTTGTTTTTATAGCAAAGAGGTTTTCATTGTGATGTTTACCTACTCAATACACCTGCAGTTTCAAGTTGGTTTAACGGAAGCAGTGAAACAGGAAATAAGCTGCCAGCAGGATGAAGAGGAATTGCCAACCAAATCTTCATGTTGTATCCATGGCATAACGTCTTCAAGGAATCCAAAGGACATTTCTGCAGTTCAGATTCTCAGAGGTCACTGAGTTTTATAATTATCTCCAAACAATTTTCCCCACATCCTGTCAAGCTCTCTCTGAACAGCTGTGTGTGTTGCCATGCAGCTTCACCATCCCCTCCATTTAGAACCGCTTCCAACACAACTTCCGTTGCTCCAGAAAAATCTGAATAGGAGCAAAGATTTTTATCTATTGGAGGAAAAGATAAAATAATTTAGTAAGCCACAGTTCCAGACAGTATGTAATAGAATGCATGTTAAAAAGGCTAAGCTGTAATGGCTGTTTAAGGATCTCAATTGCAACTACTCAGACTCATTTGTCACCAGACATAGAAGCATATATCCTTCTAAGTAAAACAGAAGCATCTTGTATTCACTCTGTGCTCTTGCTTGCCCTGCTCTGTTGCAGCTAGGGCTGTGTATGTTAATAAAACTGAGTTTTGTACCAGCTTTAATTAAATGCACAGTATTTTCCTGACCTTGCTAAGAAACGCCGTTGGAAAAGTAAAGAATATTCGTATTTTGTTTTTAGTGTTTGCACAATACTCTTTCCATATAAACTATTTATTTCCAGTTACACCTCTGCTACATCATAAATTTAAATTTCACACTTACCTCCTATCAGAGCAGTTTCTGCTGTAGGAGAGCAAAGTCTCCACTGTATTCTTCCACTCTGAAATGTTTGACTGCTTGTCCTAACTGAAATGTTATCTATTTTTAGACCAACTGACTTGCACTCAAACTTCCAGCTGATGGAAGCAGAGGATGACCCTTCTTTTCGGGCTAAATAAACCTACATGGAAAGAAGACACAACCAACATGTCAAAAACTGAGATGACCAACACACATCAAATCAATGCTCGTAAAAAGGACATAAAAATCTTAAGATATCACAATGTCATTCTTTGTCAAGCCCCTGAGCCTTTAAAACTGTACAAAGTACCATTTTATATAAAAAACCTTTCTTCATCCCCAAGTATAATCCACAGGTAATTGTACATGTTCACAGCCCCTCACTAGGGAACACTGAACTATTTCAACATCCACAGTAAAGTTCAAGCCACAAAAATACCTAAGCTTATTATTTTTCAAAAAAGGAGAATTTGGGGCCTTTTTAAATGCACAGAATACTTCAGTTATCCAGTACTGTTGATGAAAAGAATTGTACAATCAGTAGATTCTTCAGCTGTGGCTGCACACTGCTTCTCCTAGGGATGTGTCTCAGTTAAAGCAAATCATACATGCCAGCCATTTACAAATCCTATATTAACATTATTTGAACTGTTACAACCTTGAATAATTTAATTTAATCCCAATGCTGTTCTGAACCTCACCTGGCTGAACAGTCACGCTCATATATAAACACTCATTAAAGTTACTATGAACCCTCTCAAGAATTTGGTCACAAGTGCCTGACAGTTTTATTAAGTCCAACACCTATCATAAGCAAACCTAAATTGTATCAGACACTACAGATTAAAGAGTCCACTACTGTGACCCTTTTGGAACCCCAAATTAATAAAAATTCTGTCATGTCCAAGCTGAGTGGACTTAGTCAGCTCTTTATTTTTTAATCTTGAAAGAACAACCCAGAATAAAATGACAATAAACCACAGTAGTTTGTTTTACTAAATAGCTCACACTAATATAGAAATGACAGACTATTAAACAGAATTTTAGTGTTACTATTTTCATGCTGAAGAAAGTTCTAAACCCCCAAAGGTGTGAGGCCTTACACTGAAGATTATCTATGAAAATGATTAAATTATTTAAGCTGTTTTCATGTGAATGTAATCTTAATGTTCATTAAGGTGCTGACCTCCACACATTTTTTTAAGTATCTCAGCTGGGTCTAGCAAGAACTTTCTCTTGGTCAGATCCTACTGAACTGCTTTACTTGAGCAAGGAAGCTAAAACCCCCCATTAAATACTACTTGGTTGAAATGCACTAAACATAATTTTGAATGCTAGAAAAGCCTCAAACATTAGTCTATTTCATCTTTCATTATAATATCCATGCATTTAATCAGAAAAAAATTGAAATTTTCTTTTGTGTATTTTTGACTTTTCTCTAACTTTCAAACTTGTTTTTTCCTCTCTAGTATTATTTGAAAAATGTCTGAATTCAGAGGAAAAAACCTAACCAAACAACCAACTCATTCAAATTCTCTTCCACTGCAACAATTCTTCTGGAAAACAAGCTTTTTACAAATCCATGGATTTCAGATCTACAGGTTTTTATACTATTATCACCTACTGTGGTCTGCCTGTTTGAGTCCTGGATACCAGGTTATCTCTGGGTAATCTGACTGAATCTGTGGTTTGTACCCCTTTGCTTTGTGTACCATAAAACCCAGTGGTTCTTTTCTGTTACTCCTGGTCTACTACTTACAAATACACTATCTGTGGCTTTTACATTTAAATGCCTTTCTATTCATCACATAATAAATGTTAACCAAGTATTTCTGTAAAGGTTTCTTTGACTTTTAAATTCTTGGACAGCTGCTGAATCAAACACCAAAGCTGCATCTTCTACAAAAAGAACAGGCAAACCCCAAACCATCTTTCCCTCTTGCTGTTATCTCCAATTATACAAACACCATCCAAAGAAAAGTGATTTAAAATTCTTAGATTCTTACATACTTTCTGCAGGATGCAATTCCTGCAGAACTAACATGCCTTACCCACAAGCCTGAGAGACTAGGAGCTGTAGCTCCTGTAACTTCTAAATGCCATCATCTCATCCTTTTGAGGTGTTACTGAATACAAGGTTAAAGTCCTTTTGCCTGCTCTTCTAGATCAGTCCCACCCTGTCTTATCTGATTAGTAGAGCTAACAAAAATTGTAGTTTAGTTTCAGTGCAGGGATAGCATTTTTCTTGCAAAAGTGATGATAACTGATCATTGCAGAATTGAAATCATAATGTGCTATCAGATTTTTAGCAGATCCTGGGAAGAACAGAACATCTGTGCCTTACTCTGAGTTTTTGTTACTTCTCTTTCACTATAAAGTCCACCCTGTTGTAACATATTTCACACTTTTCTCCCATTTCTTTGTTATTCTTTCTCTTCAGCACAGCACAGCTTTTTCAAGTTATTCCCCCATTGCATTTTGCAAGTCAGTTATGTACAGACCCAGGAGAGAATCTCAAAAGGCAGATACATACTTAACTCCACTTTCACCAATGGGAAGCTAGAAGAATATTTGGTCACAGACCCTTCAGACTAGTAAACTGGCAGAGGAAAAAAGCAGTAACATGCTCTAGTTCCTGACAAGAACATTCAGTACCACAGTTGGTTGCTGTTGTGGGAAAAGCTCTTTGCTAGTACATAACCCCTTCCCACTTCACAGGTAGCAGTTTTCTTAGATTTAGAGCTTTATGACTCTTGTGCTGCTCAGTCCTCACACTTGGGAAGGATTCTGGGCAGGGTACACAATATTCTGGACAACAGACAGGTTTTTGTCTTCTTGCAGATGGCATTGGATTATTTAGGATGACAATTTCTTCCTTTGGCTGTGTATCAAAGAGATAACATGCTATAAAACTATTCTTAAAAAACACAAATACCTTTTTTTATTTTGAGAGAAATGCTGCTTTTCAATAAAACAGCATTTTCCCCAAAAGCCTAAGGAGGAAACCATTTTTTAAAATTTGGCATTCTGGCAAGGATTTTACCTACCTGCAGAGAATTCAATCATCCTTTCTGAAAGACAAGTTAAATTTATTTCAAATTTCTTGTACCATCTGGCAATCTTACTGAATCTTAACAACAGCATTTACTAATATCAGCTAAATTCTATGGGCACCAGGAGAGGTTTTGAATCCAAACATTGGCAAAGGTTTTCTGTTTTACTGGAGTTATCGTAATCTTACTGTATATTACAGGTTTTTAATAATTATTATTCTTACCATTTTCCAATCTGTTTCAACCTTCCTCCAGACAGATTCTGCCTTCCAAACACCTGCTTCCCAGCCAGTTATTTTTTCATTGTTATTGGAAATCCGTGTATAACTATCGTCTATTACATTGTAGACGAGATGGAACAGTTTAGATGTCTTCTCCTTTTCAGAGGGAATAAAAACTACTTCTTTTCTCTTCTGAAAAAGCCAAGAATTACATTCACCTTCATTCCCCAATGCCTAAATTCCCCCAAAACTATGTACTTTTAAGCAGTATGTCATGATTTTGCAATTCAGTTTTGCTGCCAAGTGAAAATAAAATATCCTTTTTAAGAGAAGTCATGTATAAAACCATTTCTAAAGAAGAAAACTTTTAAACCAGTTTCCTACAGTATACCTGCAACTTTTCCAGAAGGGAGGAGTAATTTTATTTTTAAAATTTTCATATAATTACTTTTAGATGGAATTTTTTTAACTAACTAACACAAAATAATATCATTTAAGAAAGAAATTGGAGTTTCAGAACTGAAAATTTATGTTTGAGTACATTGCTTTTACAATGCATAAGTAAATGGTTCTTTTGAATAGTAAACCAATGACTACTATATACAGGTGCTTATGCCTTTACAAATCAACTTCAAAAAACTTAAAGTATAAACTTTGTAACTTCACATTATTATTTAAAAAAAAAAGTCATTGTTCTTATGAGTTTCAGAAATTAAATCTTCCATACAACAGAGAACTGCAATAAACTCTTAGTTTCTCAAACTTAATACAACCCTGAGAAGCTCATTAATTTCACTTATTAGTTTCCATTTAAGACAGTTAGACATTCCACATGATGGGACTGCTATAATAGTGAGGTCACACCACTGCATCCTGACTCAAGCTAAATATGATTATGGTTCTGGGAAATTGTATCTTAGCATAAAATAAATAAAAATGAAGCCTTGCTTTTGAAAACAATAAAAAAATATTTATGTGAAAATCAATCAAGCTTAGAGATTGCTTAATTTACCCAATTCAAATTGCTCCCATGTTGATTTATTAAGAAAAATAGGTGGTCAAAACCTACTATTGGTTAAAACCTGTAAGTAACTAATAATACAAATAAATACAAAAATTTTTTAGCTTTCTCAATTTTTTTCAACTAACTTAAACATTCTAGTTCTGTCAAACTAATTTAAATGAAAAAAAAAAGGATTTTTAACTTTTAAGAATAAAATACACTTTATATCAAAGAGTCCCAAACACTATTAGAATCAACGGACCACCATCAATTCTTAAGTGTTACTTGTGGACCTCTTCTGAACTCACATCACTTTCACTCATTTTTGCAAGATTCACTTGTTTGAGCTGAATCTGGCTACCTACCATGAAGTGTCTTGCTTTGTTTTTTTATTGACCATAATCACAAAGCCTTAGTTAGCTACCTCTAAGATGGTCATCAGTGCAAAAGTTAAATACCTCTGGACCAATTTCACCTCTGGCTACTCGCCAAGCCATTGAGCCTGACGTCCTTCCACCATATTCTCCAGGTTTAGGTGTTTTAGGAGAAATAAACTCAACAAGTTCCACAATAGTCCTTTCCAGGAGCTCTCTTTTTCTATTTTCTGATAAAGACTTTTGTCTCTGAAAGAAGACATTTAGGAAAAAAAAGAAAACATTCAGAAAAAACGGTATTTGTAATTCTGCTCTAGAGCGACACCAACAGGGAAAAATAGAACTGAAAAAAACAGATTAACATTCAAAGTCCAGACTGACTGTTAGAAACATTCACCTTATACCACAGACACAAATATCAACCAGTCACAAATGCACAGTTATGTGACAGCAGTGCTTTTTCTAGGAACTTGCAGGCAGTATGTGGAAGTCTTTTAAAATAATGTTTGTGCTTTGTTTTTAATACATTTTCTTGGATAAAACACTTCCGTAAGTTTTTACAGCTATTCTTACGTATGCTGCACCACAGCTGTTCTCAGTATTATTTGGAAGAAAGAGAAGACAAGAATAATTTGTGGTCAAATTTTTCTTCTCTAAGGCAGAGTGACTTGGTTGGCAACAGTTTTGGTTTTGTGATTAAGCCCAAACAAAAGTCTCTGAAAGAATTATTTCACTGATTCTGCCATAAACAAACCATGACATCTCTATTTTTCAGACATCAGAAAGCTAAGAAAAACTTAGTTTCAGAGAAAATGGTAAAAAAAAGAATTACATGTCTTCTTTGCCTACATGAATAAAACTATAAGCAATTTTTTGGTAAACAACTGTAAAAATTTTTATTGAGATGGTAGTATTTTGTCTACCTGATTTTCATCAAATATACAAATCTGGAATGTGAACTGTTTTGGTTTTTCCACTGTGGGTAAACCCACATGGGGCTGAAAAAATTAAGTTCAACATTGAACATGTAAATCATTACACACATCATCTTCTTTTCTGCCATGGTGATCACCCAAGGCATGATGTACACTCAGCCCACTGGGACCTGAAACTTGAGGCTGACAAACATCTCCATTATCTCAAAAGCAGCTCTGACCTCAGCAAGTTTTGCTAATAGAGATTACAAAAGAAACATTTGAAGACTTTTTTTTGTTCCAGACAACAACATGGAACCGTATAAAGGAAAGCAGATACAGAGAAATGATGAGAAACAGCTCCAGCTGAACAAATTCCAAATGCCAAATACCAGTCCTAACACAGCGAGGGGAAACACACCTCTGCTTGTGTTGATGGATGACAACCAGTGGCTGCAGCAGTTTCCCATGAAACATCAGGCCTTCCTGAGTCTAACAGTTGCCCTGACACTTAGTCAGTATGCAGCACTACTGATCTTGCTCCAGCTCAGAGGAAGTTTGATATGGTTTATCCTAAATTAACAACACCAATCTACAATCTCCTTTAAGCACTTTGATGTAGGGGAAACCCAATGTCAGTGGTCATCACCACTGAAATCACTGATGCCATGCTGAGAACTGGATGCCTTCACTGTGTAGTTTTTGTAACAACAGCTGAAAAAAATTGTTATAGGGCATTGTTCCAACATGAAAAGGCTTCAGAAAACAGACCTCTTTATGCACAATTCAAGAAATCAGTAAGTTCCTCAAGTATAAAGAGCCAAGTATGCCAATTCTTGTCATCTCCTGCCACCCAGCAGACTCTTGCATAGAAATGCAACAGGCCCAACATGCCAAACACTCACGGCAGACATCAACACAGCCTGTGCTGGGAAAACCTGTAACTACATTTCCTACCAATGACATTGTCATCAGAAATGGATTGCAAAAACTCAAGCTGCCATGGCTCAAACTTCTTGCTTTTGGTTTTTTGTTTTGTAGGATTGTTTTTTGTTTGGTTGGTTGGTTTTTGTTTTGTTTTTGTTTTTTTTTGGTTGTTTAGTTTCTAATTTATTTTTTGCTGTTGTCATTTTTTGTTAGAGGGTATTACCCTCTCTATACCTGCTCAGGCAACACCTTTCTTTGGCAGACAAAGGTATTAGGAAGGAAGAGGGATGGTGAACTGCACCTTTAAAATCAGTTCTGTGTCATGTGCGAGTTGTGCTGTTGATGCCTCCTGAAGGACTGTGCTTTCAGGGGACCGCCATAGTTCAAGCAGACCCATTGCTGGCTGAGCAACAGATAATTTGAGGGCAGGAACTGAATTTTAAACCTTTGACAAGGAACACTGGTTCATCTCACATCAATGAGCATGAAATGCTTGCAATTCAACCTAAATTACTAGTTTTCCTTTTAAGAGTTGACCTGGCTATAACTATAACTATAACCATAACCATTCACAATCACTACCAAAAACTGGAGCCTGGAACAAACAAAAAAATAATTTGCTCCTCTGTTCTACCACCCAAATTCCACTGAAAGCAGTGAAAATTCAGGGTCTTCCCCCATTTTCTATCAGGATAACATACAATGGATAGGGCAGTAGGTGAAGAAAATAAACAGCCAGAATATGCTATAGTACTACAGAATATAATCATATGGTAGGTAATCCAGAGGCTATACACCCATTTAGGAATGCCTGGCCCAGATAAAAAACACGAAGTATTTTTGAGAAGCAAAATAAGTACTGAAAAGATTAAATTATTCTTATCTGCTATGCATTTAACAGCAAGCCACTCAACATTTTTTGCATTGTTGTGCAGCCTCTACTTGGCAACAGAACAGACAGACATCCAGAGAAGTAACAGCCACAGCCTTTGCTCTTTATGCAGGAAAGACAAAAAAAGATCCCTCAGACTCCATTTTCATTAACACTGCAGTACAAGTGATAATGTATACTGTATACCAGGCTTGTCTTTAGCTGTAACTTAGAAAAATTGAGCTTAAAAGACCCAGCATTGGAGCTCTGCATCAAACAGCACAAAGATTACAATTCCTCCTACTGTGGAGCCAGTCTCCAGGAGATGATGGGAAAATGGCAAGTTAGAGGAGGCCTCTACAACAGTTATTGCCTGAATAGGCTGCAATCAAGGAAATCACACTAGCTAGAGGCTTGTGACTGAATGGAGTAACAAAAACTTGCTCTAACACATCTTGAAAGTTCCAGGGACGAGCTACCTTAGCCTTCTGTGACTGTAGAATACAACATGGAGAATCTTAAGACACCATTTTTTAAAGTCCCCTTTTCCCATACTGCTTTGTCACCTTAGAATGAACTATAGGAAAGGCCTTTTAACTAGGAAAATGTAGGAAAGATACCCAGTCCTTTTAGCAATTGGATGGCAAACTGTCTCTAAGACCCTGAAATCTAATTCCTATTGTAAGTGACAAAAGAAAATAAGGAGCAATTGCAGATATTTACAGAGATTAAATTTATTAACTTAATAAATAAAATTAATCAAACATTCTGAACAGCTACTGGACAAAAAAAAAGTGTACGCAGCAGGAGGAGTGTGAGTATCATTCACTTTGTAGAGAAAGTAAGGTTACTCCTCAGAATAGGATACAATTAAAAGGAGTGAAAAAGATGTTATTGTAAAAATCACAGAACAGTTTTAATAATACTAGAAAGGAGCAGGGAAAGCAACAGCATAGCAATGAAAAGGCTGAGATTTTTCACATGTAGAGAAATGACTCTAATTTTTCATTACTGTTAAAATTATTTCAAGCCCTGATCTCAAAATATTAGTCCAGCTCAATTCTTCACAGTTTTAATGTACGGCTATAACTCTCAAGCCAGCAGGCCTCAAAAAAGGCATAACCTGTTTATTAGGTAATCAGCTGTATACTACCACTGGAACTAAAGTTTCCATGGATGGCAATTAGCCCTGTAAGGAAGGGAGGACAAAATTGCAACCTCAAGGTGGTTCAAGGTTTTATGGTATTACATTATGTTGAATCAAGTTCACGGTGTCCCAAGCAGGCAGTGGAAGAAACTTAGCAGAGAGGTTCTGCAAACATGACATGTAAGTGCAAATGGCTCCAAGTATTTCTGGATGCTATGCATGAACAATGTAAATACACAGGGCTCTGAGTCAAAGATCTGCTGATGGTATCAACACCTTTTGAAAGCCTAGGAAACAGCCCGTGAATCATTCCTCTGAGTTCCTAGTGTAAAAAATCACTGAAAGCAAATTAAACCTGCATTTCTTACAACTGTAAATGCTACTGTTTTCAAGTTATAGCAGTACTAGTGTGGAAAACGTTCAGTCACTCTGAAGCAGTGCACATAGTTACTAAGGAGTTGCCGTTTACTCTCAGCAAGTACAAATCTGCTCCAAAGTCCCTAAGAAAAATAATACACACACACACATCTGCATTTGTAAGAGATAATATCATAATCCTCTAATATACCATTATTTATCTTATTTCCATAAGTTCAGCACTGCAACTAATTCCTATGTATTCAGGGTAAAATGGGTAATTAACAGCCTTTTTATATCCATAGTGCATGGATATTCCTCTGATGTCACCAAATGCATTCCTTTGTTTGAGGGCTTCACATTCTGCAGATACTCGTGTTTCAGAAACGCACTGAAGAAAAGTTACATACCGTTCTGTTTAGCGCGTTAATTGTCTCTCGCAGCGTAGCTTCGCTGAGCGCTGTCCTTCTGGAGAGTACTTCTTCATGTTTACAGCTGTATCTCCAGGTGACATCAACAACCTCAAGCACAAGTGGAAGAAAATAAAATAATCAAAAATTTCCATATATCTTGCTTCATTTAAGGAGGCTAGTTAATGAAAGTATGCTTGTCTACAATAATCCTGAAAATCACACCAAGGTGGGACACACTGCACACTTGCTTCAGGGCAAGTTTGTTTATTATTAGCATCATTGCTCCTACCTCATCTTTGGAGAATGCAATTATGTAGGAGGGCTTCTTTCCCCAGCCAGTTTCATAGAGAAGAGGCTTATCACAGACATTTTCACAAGGATCACAGTGAAGCCATCTTTTCTGAGATGAAGAATATACTTCAGTCCACACATGATCTACGTAACAAAGGCCAAGAATAAACGACAACTTATAAAGATAGAGCCTCTATTCTAATCATGCAGAATATTGTAACTTTTTCCAATTTATTAAATAAAGAAATAGGTGAAAGAACACGTTTTCTGTTCATCTACATTTAGAAACATTACCAAAGCTCCCTCTTCTTAGGACCATAGTCCCTTACATTCAGCTAAAGATTGTATCACTCTGAAGTCAGTCACCTGACCTTACCTGCAGAACTGCATTTCATCTCATCAGGCAAGACAGGAAATTGAATGCATATTGTCATTGTTAGCTGACTGTATAACTGCACATGCTGCCTGATGGCTAATATGATCTGAGAAACACAAAATACATAACCTCCTTTTGCACAGGTTTGTATTAAAGTTACAATACTCCAGCATACTGATACCTGTATAGTCCCAGACGTATCTTGCTTCAAATCCTACAGCTCTGCAGCACAGTGTAAAACAGTTGGCCCACTCACCACAGCGTCCACGTCTGGTTTCCAGAAGTTTTTCAGGGTTGTTATACCTACAGAAGAAAAACAACACAAAACAAGAACTATACAAATTACATTTCATCTTTCAGAAATATTCACATTGTGGTCTGATGATATGAACAGACTTCAGTACCAAACAGTGCACAGAAGGTAAAGGAAATAATTGCAGTACTGCACAAAATAAATCTGAGTGGAATGCTGCCACAATCCCCATGATTCCATCATGTTCATAGCAGCACTGAAACGAATCTGGTTAAGTTTTCAAAAATGATTTAGACATCTTAAAATATGACTTTCATATGCTGGTCCTTTAAACAGTTAGCAAAATGTCTAAATATCACAAAAGTATAAATAAATTGTGTATTTGCTCTTCTGCTATAGACTCAGCAAAAGATGCACATTACACTGTGATTTCCTACAGAAGTGAAGTTTTTCCTGCAATAACAAAACACTACCTACATATGGTTGCCAATATTAACATATTTTATTTAGAAGCTGTAGTTTATCAAATTAACATTAAAAACCCCCCAACCAAGCCAGACAAGCATTCAGAACAAGTCCACATAAGAGAAAGCACATATTGTTTTTAAAAATCTCTGATCTTGTAGAGAAATTGCTGGTTCATCAAACATTCTATCATGGTACTTAGAACAGCTTCTCTACTCTCTGAACTAAGAACTTCTCAAACATTCACAAATACAAAGCTGCTTCTTGAAAGAAAAAAAGATAGCAAGTCTCTGTATGCTCACCTTGGGAATCTGTTAGAGAACTGACACTGGTTGCAGTAATGATTTTCCACTCGACGGGCATCCCACCTTAGATCATCATCAGTAGGCAACAGGTAGCCACTTTTATGCTCTGTCTGCCCACCACACCTGCTGCAAGGAAGACTATTTACCCAGTGAAAAAAGGAAGTCTTAAACCAGTCCAAAAGCTCCAACAATAAGAAGTCATCTTCATTCACATGTGCACCTGTAAAATTTATACAACACACACAGTTAGTTCAAATGGAAAAAGTAATTTAGTTGAATTTCACAGTGCCTTTGCAAATCAGCATCTCTGGGCCTTTATACATTCTTATGTAGTTTTAAATATAAAAATTGTATTAAAAAGCTTAAAATATTCCTTAAACATATACAGAAAATATAAATTGTCAAGACTGAATAAGTTCAAACTTAAGAACAAAAAACTGCAATCCTAAATACTACAGCTAGAATGAGAATAAGAAATTCCTCAGAAAAATGAGTCAGATCTACACTTAAGCCTGGTGAAGCTCCTGATGCCCTTCATACTCTTCCAGTACTTTGGAACAGAGAATTAATTATTTTTTGGCTCCAAAATATTTTCCTATCTATAGCTACTAAACTAGGAATAACAATTGCTTTGATTTCAAAATCCCAAAGAACCAGACACTGGCAGCAATCTAAAAAATAATGTGTACAGGCTTTCTATAAACAGGCTTTCTACAAACACAGCTTAATTATTGTAGAAAATACGTATATACCATGTGAATGCATTGAGTTTGTTCTAATTTCAGCAAATAAACACCTTTCTCAGCTTACACAAGGTAGACACAGGATGTCTTTTGTTTTCTACTCTAGCTGATTTCACCACACCAGAGTCTTCTGGCCTATTTTCCTGCTTACAATAGCTAAGAATAGGTTAGAACCTACTCACATACTCTCACTGTTCTGACACCTGGAAATAGCCCATTTCACCTAAAAAACAAATCTAAAAATCCGATTTTTCAAGAGAAATTATGAATTCCTTTAAATTCCTTAGAATCTTTAAATGCATAACCTGCTACAATGCCCAGAGAGATCCTCTTCCTTCTCAGATACATTATTATTCAAATAATTCTTCCTAATAACTTTATCATCTGGGCCACATTGCAATCATAGATATTACTGCCTGGTTATTTTTATGCACTACAGCTTTATTCTAGTCACAGTGCAGACAGGTTCGACTAATGAATATTAAGATACAAAATAAATTTGTAAAAATGCTGCTTAAAGGACACTGAAGACAGTTGAACTAAAAATTTATGCACTAGCTCCTTTTTCAGGATGGTGGAAAAAAACCCAAGATGAGTGTTTAAGCTCATTTCACATCTTGCTCTGAAGCTGTAGCCATCTTTGGTACAAAAGACTCTGTAGGAGCACTAACATCATTAAACACACATTGCCAAGATCATAAAGTACATGGGAAGAGATCATCTGTTAATCAAAGCAAGAACACCTGGTTTGTAATTATAGTAAAATTTCAATTTTTACTCATGAATGTAAAAAACCTTTGTGCTGGAACATTCAGAGAAAGGCTTACTGCTTACAAAGTGCATATGCTTTGTATTCAAATATTTTGCTAAAAGCTGAATGAGAAGATTTCAAGCACAGGCCGAACCCATCTGTGAAAATATGACTGCTATGCTATAAACATTCTTCCCTCTATTTGCAAAATAAATCCTTCAGTAAAACATCACACGGTAAAATGACAAATGTAATTTATTTGAACAGAAAACAGTTGGCTGTGATACACAGCTATGTCTGAGTGTTCAGTCCATCTTTCTAATGAGATGTGGCAAAGGGAAATAATAAAATCTACACTTCTACATCAAATGACTGTTATCTTCCCAGTATAGTCTTTATGACCCAAAAATGCTTATTATGTGTTGCAAGGCCTATCCTAAAAACAAGTCTCCCCTAGCACTAGGTATTTATTCCCACAGGTGGCAGTCTTAATGCAGCAGGACAGAAACCAAAGAAGCTGAAAGCCAATTACCCAAATCTTATATACAGTCCATCCCAAACCAAATGTTTCTGTAAAGCTCTTGAAAAAAGCTTTCAAGCTGTCACAATCCGAAACAGTGGAATTCCATCCCTTCCCCTTTATTTGTATCTAAACTAAGATCTGAAAGTCATTTTGACTAAGTCAGCCTGAGGGTTTAGGGAAGAAGCACTCAGAACATGATCCTCCCCCTTCCTTCCCCTTTTCAAACAATGCAGCCATATTATAACAGAGTCTAAGATGCAACCTTGTTCTTTTTTTCCTTCATATAAAGAAATAATAGTTGTATTTATTACCGATAAGTCTCTTTTCCCCATTGTATTGTCCCATGCTGCTGAATGAGAATGCTTTGTACTTGTTCACATGGTTTCTTACTTCCCAATGCAGTTTTATAAAAAAAGAAAAAAGTACTAAGAAAATCCATTGTCAAAAATTTCCTTAATGCCAAAGGCACAATTACATATTACTGTGTGGCTGTATGAGACACCATAAAGTAATTTATAAAAAAAACATGTGAAGAGATTATTTTTGGTTTGTAAACCAACTGCACTTCTATAAAGTTCACATAATTGCTTGAAATAGTCTTCTATCAAAGATTTACAGTGAAAGGATTTTTTTTGTTTGAATATTGTCTTGGAATTGTATTTTTATTTATATTTACCCTATAGAAGTAACATTTCATCTATACCACTGAAACAAATCTAAAACCACCACCTGAAAATAGAAATGCCATTTTAACTGACAAAAACTTCATACATGCAAAACAAATTCACATTTATGAAGAAAATATAAATTTTAGACACTGATGCCACAAGTATTTATGCCTACATTTCATATTTAACTCCATAAGGAATAGGGAATAACCCTATTCATTTAAGCATTAGCAAGAAAAGTGATTATTTGTTTGCATCAGTTCGCATCTTGGAAAGATCTCATTCAAAATCCCACCAATATCACTTTAAAAAAGAGTAGTATTTTAAAAATTTGTTCTGAATTTAGAACTGTAGTATGTACAGGAAAACTGTGCTCTGAGAATTTCATAACAATGACTACTTGAACAAGAAGTCTCCTCCTCTTGTTGTAGCTATTTCACTCGAGATTCAAGGAATGCAACATTTGTTTCCCCAGCACTTCTTTCTACTAATTCAGAAATTAAGAATCAAAAACTTCTACATAAAGGCAATAAAAGATGGATGACAAAAGTGAAATAAAAATAAGAGAAGAGAGTAGTAAATTAGGGAAGAAGACAAATCCAATTTAGAAACAGCATTTGGAATCTGCAGACGTTATGACCAAACACACACCAACAATGTATGGTACGTTCGAAAGAACATTTTTACTTTCATATACACTTTAACTTGGCAGCATTACCTTTGTCCAGTCTTGTAGCTTGTGCTAGCTTTTTCTGAGCCTTGCTTTTCAGTTCCTGGAGGGGAATTGCAGCTAGTGCTTTCTGCTGAATAGAAGGATTCTCATACATCAATACAAGATTCTCAAATTTTGTTTGAAGTGTTTTCAAGATATTTGCAGCCTGCAAAAGGATTTCCAGTCACAAGATGATTTATGAATTTTCACCTTCAGGCAGAATAACCAAACTCTCCTATTTTAGTTTAAGTCAGTCATAATTCTAAGTTCACATTTACATTATATATTTATTTACAATTGAAATGTTTATTTGCAAAGATATCAACAAAAACTGAAGACACCACTACTCAAACTGTAAAGCCAGTCTTGTTGTCTCTAAGCATTCTGAATGGTGTCTTGAGTGAAAAGTGTACTAATTCAGAGAGAAAACTCTTTTTAAAGAGCTAAAATGGGAAAATTTTTGACTTCTCTTCCCCACCTAATCCCCCCATCTTTCCTTTGGGCACCTTTTACCCAAAATCCACAGAAATACATTTAATCACTTTCATTTTCTGGACAGTGCTACACTGGTTTGTAGAACTACATTATTCTTACTCATGAATGTTGCTTGTCTGCTTCTACTTCCTTCTTTTATACATCAGCTCTGACAGAGATTTGTATAGAGAGCCCAGTGATCACCCACTGAACCACCCAGTCTGTTTCAGTAGCAACTGGATATAAGAACTAGGTTTCTTCAGTGAGTTATCCCAAGCGTCACCTAATGGCTGCACCCAGTAAGGTACACACAGAGATAATAAAACAGCTGAAGTTAATAATAATGAAGTTGATAGCTGAGCAAACTATTTGCACCCATTAAAAAGGGAACAATACACAAAGTAAAATGAGATTTTTAAAGTAAGAGTCTGGCATATTTTCGGGGGAAGCCTGTGGCACTGCTAAATTACCTTTTCTCTATTGCTACATCATGTTTCTGCCTTTAAGCCTTGTTGACTACTGTCTTAATGTAATCAAAAATGCAACGCTTTCCTGAGAAGCTGATAGCAAATGCAATATAATATATCCAGGTGTGAGAACTCTTCAGAAGATAACTTCTTTTAAAGGAGCACTTAGATTACAAGTGATTCTTTGGATGCTGTTACAGTACTGCAGGATCAGTCCTTAATTTTCATAAATGCTAAAACAGAACAGAGCTGGTTTTGCTCTTCCTGGAGTTCATCAGCTGTAGGTAACTGGTTTAACATCATAAACTCCACTATGTCCAGATTCACTTTAATGCAAGTTGAAAGAAAGAAAGAAAGAAATAAGGGACATTGGAGACTCCCAAAGGCCTAAAGACCTTCATGGTCTGTCAGCTTCCTGAAAGGCTTTTCAGGGATATTGCTCAGCACAGCAGGAAGCCTCCCAGATTCTTTAACAACTCAGGTTTCTGAGGCAAAACCATCAGTGTTACAGTAGTGCTTAATCTGCTTCATGAAAGCCACTGTATGAAGTGTTATGCAAACATTTAATCTCAGAAGCGAGGTGAACACTGCAGTTCTAAATTTGGATACACCTTTCCTCCTGTAATCACTATGCCACTCAGGAAGAGTTCAGAATCCATCCACTAGAATTAACAACTAGCCATAGCTTGCCTTTTCCTAAGTCTCAAGACTTAGGAAAGAAATGCAGAAGACAACAATGAAGCAAACTGATGGTGGGCTAGGTCCCTAGAACTGTGTATTTAGGAATATTCCTCTGTTCTTTCAAGTAAGCTGCTTTTCTCTGCACTCACCAGGCCCCCCATGAATGACAGGTGAAATACACAGGCAAGAAAAAATGCCTGCACTACAGAAACAACTCCTAAATCTCTCTGACATCTGTCAGCCGTGCATACAATAATAACGCAACTATAACTCTGCAGTGTACTCACTGGAAAACAAATCCCCCACTGCTGCGCAAGCAAAACGGCCAAGTCACTGCCAGACTTCTTTCCAATCAATTCAATGGCTCAGACACCTATCAGTATAGTTCCCTGTAAAGATCAGCTAAATACAGCACTCTAACCAAGTGCCAACACTGCATTACTAATGCCTCTAATAGTAGTAAATTTGGTTCCACCACCTAGGCATGGAAGCATGAAAAATTAATAGCTTCAGAGAAACGGATCCACAGCTCCGATGGATAGTGTGGGGCAGAGTAACTAGAAATTGGAAGGATGAACCTCAGAATACATTGTGTCAACATTGCATAACATTGCTGTCACAGCAGGATTGACTTTTAAAGCTTCCTGAACTAAGCAGTGCAGCAGCAGTAAATCACTCTACAGGTTTCATAAACGCTTCCAACCACCACTGCAGAAGTAGCTGAAACAGTAAAAATCTAGAAGCAGGCCAAAAGAAATCAACCCAGAAACCCCCAAACAAAGTAAAACAAATCCAGTCAGTATATTTTAGAGGCAACAACTGCTGTGCTAACATAATTAGATTAAAGGTCTCAACACAACATGCCTACAACAGCACCTTTCCCAAAGGACCTTCTGGGTGAGGCTGTGTCATTTAGTGCTCTCTCCCCAAAAGCCATCACTTCAAACAATGCTTTATTATTTCTCACTCACTGCCTTAGGTAGGCATTGGTACGTCCATAGTTCATATCCAACAATCTACTGCTAATATAACATAAAACACGCAAATTGTATTCAAGGATGCATGGGAAGTGAGCTTTTGGAAAGATTCATCCTACACCAACTTTGAGACCAAAGTGACACTGGTTCTAGGAGTAAAAACTCTTCAGAAAGTTAAACCAAAGCATCCTTAAAAGCTTCTATCAAAAGGTGTAACAATTTTTCGAAGTTGTACAAGATGCTGAGTCTTCTCCCATCGGGTCAGTTAATATCAAATGAAAGAACTCTGCTCTGTCTTGACCAGGAACTTCACCTCAACCTCTTGGACAAGGGAAACTTAGCCTAAATAACTATAAATTTGTTCTTGTTCGGCTAAATTTCTGTTTTTAATGACAGCACATGTGAAAAAAAATAAAGCCCTCTTCACAGGCTACACATAGAGATCATAATGCATGAACCAAGACACCAACAATTATAAGCATTACAGTTATGCTCCTATTCTTCTGCTGGCTCTCAAATACCACACATAACCCTAGTCTTAGCTTCCCACTCTCCCCCTTATTCTCCATCTTGCTGTTCCTTTTCAATACTTATCAGCTTTTTTTGACACCCTGATCAACAGAATATATATGAACATTTTCAAAAAAATCTCTGGCTAATTTTCTGTTTATGGCACGTTTCATACTTAAGTTGCATGCAAACTGAAGAAAACACTCAAAAACCCTCAGAAATCACTGGAGAAAAAAAAAGTCTAGTCCAATCTTCCTAAAGCAAGATTAGCTATGTAGTCAGACCAAGCTGCTCCAGGCCTAACAGTGTGCTTCTTTGGAGGCTACTCACTTTCTGTGAGCAACCTGCCCCAGCAGTTAACTCTTCTTCAATCTTTATATGCAAGACTAAAGAACCTATGCAGTTTGCAGGTTATAATTACCCTTTCAAGAGATTGCACAAGTGATGCTTCTGGTCGCTGACGGGCAGGGGCATGACCAGAGTCAACAGGTCTCGAAGGCTGTTGTGCAGCTGTCTGAGTGCTGCTGACAGTTTCAGAGGATCCTGATCTGTGGCTTTGATTTGACTCATTCAGTCTGCTACTCCTCTCTCCAGCAATTAAGTCTCTGATTTTACGTAGTTGCTCAATTGAAGCTTCCTTAGGGAAAACCAGGTGAGTTTCTCCCTGAAATTTAGACAAATGAATTCAGCAGTTAATGCAGGTCTAGGCTGGTCAATGATCTGTAGCTATAGCTGGAGAGTTTACTCCAAGTTAGCATCCTAAGGCTTGGCAGGATTCAGCTTTTTAGATTCTGTCCCTTAGAGTAGAAGCTTGAAGCCTCTCACAGCTTCAGAAGCCCACCAGATCAAGAACCTAGAGTCAATCTAGAGAAAGAGGGCACATAGCAACGTGCTTTTGTTAGTAACTTATTTTGCAGAGCCATTTGTGGGCTATGCAGTTATGGTTTGGCAAAGAAAGCAGCAACAACAGAATTGAACAATTCATGCTGAATTCTCAGAGTACAGCAGTGAAATCCTAGGCAACACAGAAAGACATCCAATGTTGAGGGAAGAAGCCTCCTAGAATGGGATCTGCTGGAAATCCTTGTATATACCGGTATCTTTTATGTCAAAGCTTTAGGTTTTCAGATAGGCAATATTACTCTTAATAAAACTGGTACCTGGGTTGATTTCTGGGCTTTATTTTTGACTGCAACATGATTACTGGTAGCATAACAAGAGATCAGTAATTATGACAGAATCAAATATCTTTGTATTTAACATAAAGAAACAGGTTACTAAAAACATGAATATCCTGAAGTAGTCACCCTTTAACAGTTTCAGTTTCTACCACAGCAGCACTTCTATTTATTAAGCTAATTTGTTTACCTACAGTTACTTGAGGTCACATATCACTGCAGATGTTAGCACTTAAAATCTTCACAAAACTAAACTGAATGTATCAGTCCCTTATCAAGCAGAAACAAAAGAAGGAACAATAGTAGCCATGTAGTTGAAGAGAAGTTTGTGAGCTCCAGCTTTGACTGACACAATAGCCATAAGACTGAGCCAACACACTCCCAGAGACCTGCCCAACACATCGTACACACCCATGCTGAAGTGTGACATCAAACAGGCAAATTAAAGCAAAGCAAGAGCTTTGCACTGTTAAACAAGAGCTGGGTTTTCAGACCAGCTTTCCAGTAATTACAAAAACCGCTTCTAGTTTAACAAGCTTTGGCACTTTAGGTTCCACCAAGACAGGGACCACTTCAGAACACAAAGCAATCTTCGAAATAAATCTTCCTGATTCAAGATTCACTCAACACTATTTTAGGATAACATTTCATAACTTTTAAAAATGGGTTTTGAAGGACTCACCCTCCTACTATTACTTGAACAGTCAGTCTACTGCCCTTCACTGCTGTCATGACAACACTAGTACTTGTGCAGCTGCACTGTGAATTGCCTGAAAAACATTTCTGGTTTTGTTTTGGAAGATTAAATTCTAATCAGATCAGCTTCCCTTATCTAAATCAATACAGGGCCCTACTGATGGTAGGAACCTGAAGAAGAGCAGGGCTTTTTAAAGTTTTGGGGGGTTTTTTTGTCTCTTTTTAAAGGCAGTTTCAACGCTCATTTATAATGTCAGATGTTGACCTAACAGAGGATTGCTACAAAAAGAAGGGGTTTCCACTCTGCTTCCACCACCTCCTTTATGCCAACATGGCTATTCAGTAAACCAGCCGTGTGCCTGAGCAGCAAAAAAAAAACCAAACAAAAACAACTCATTATGCATTAGGTTAGCTCACCATTTTTCCGAAGCAGCCACATTTAAATTCTCTGCTGGTTAGCTACAGATATTTGCAAACAAGGACTGAAAGAAAATACAACTAACCTAACATCTACTGCCTTGCAACTAGAGAAGCAGAAAAAAAAAATCCAATTTCAAGTTTTACTATGTAAACTGATGAAGACATCTGACGTTACTACATTATACTCACCTCTTGAAACCCCATCTCAAATAAACATTCAACTGCTCCTCTGACGGGCAACAGCCTTGTGGAAAATGCTGGATTCCCAATCCGAATTAATCTGTATTTTTCCTCATAGGGATTCCTGAACAAATTGAAAATTATAATTATATTTGCAAATTAAGTAAACCCTTTGAAGCTGGGTAACTGCACTATGAAAGTTGTTTTTTAAAGTCGTTTCATTTATACCACCTAGGTGAAACCTACATAAAACTTTGACTTTATACATGTCTTTTTGTACCTAACTCTGAAAGTTACCAACCGGTGCTGAAGTTTACCTTGCAACTTATGTTTCTGAATTCATGTTTTGTAGTCATACCCGGCAGGGCTAAGCGTGTAGACACTAAGAGACAACTTCACATCCCCCTACACCTGGTGCATTCTAATTGAACTGGTCAGGTTAATGCTGGACGGCTTTAGTCCCTCCACGAAACGATGCTAAACTGCCTGGTACGTGAGTGCAACGACTGTGGTCTCGGTGCTACCGCTCAGCTCCTCTTTCCTCATTCAACTCTTTCAAAAACCTTCTTCTCTCGCCTCTTTCTTTAAAAGAAGCCAGCCCAGGACTCGCCATTCTCTGTCACACAAAAGCTTTTACGAGACAGATACAGACAGGGAGGGGCAGCCCATACACCCCGAACTGTTGGAAAACATCAAGGTAAATCACACGTACTGGCGTTTATGCACACCTTACAGAAGAATCGCAGAAATTCAGCTATAATTAACTCTTGGTACCAACCTTGCGAAGTCAGAAGCAAAGGGCAAGCGAAATATAAAGTAAGCAATAAAATAAAGCTAAAATAAATTAAAAATGAAGTAAAAATGAAGTTTTAGTCAAGTTAAATTACTTGCTGTGCATCCACTTGTTTCTAGGTAGTTCAATACCCACCTAAGGTGGAGAATCCGGAATCAGGCATCTTTTTATGGTTAATACATAAACTCCAAAACTTTCCAAACAAACCAAGCAGCAATAGACAAGGAAACAGAAATCCAGAACACTACACCTCTAGGTAAGCAACAATAATTTTAAGACAACGACAAAAACGCACGAGACGCTTTTGAACTCTGGTATTACAGAACAGAACCGGAGGCGCCGCGCGGAGCCGGGGAGCGGCCGGCGGGACCCTGCGGCAGCGCCCGCGGACCGAGGGCGGCGACCCCGCTCACCGGAGGATGTTGTCAGCGTAAGTGAGGAGCAGGCGCGAGGCCTCCAGGAAGATCTCCCGCCTGTTCTGGCACAGCTCGCTCACGGCGGGGGAACCCGGCGAGGACGAGAGCCCCAGGGCGGCCGCCATCGCTGCCCGACCCCCGGGCTGCGCCAGGCGCATGCGCCGTGCGAGCAGCGAGGTCAGCGCCCTCAGGCGGGCAGCACCGCCCGCCGCTGCACGCATGCGCAGCAGGAGCGGGGCGGTCCCCGCCCGCAGCCCCCGCCCACAGGGGCCTTAAAGGGCCCGAGCGGGTTTAATCCTGACCCCGCACCCCCCGGGCAGCGGGAGCTCTCGGTCGCACCGGGCTCTCGGCGGGCCAAAGCAGCTTCTTTCACTCGCTATCCAAGGCGCAGATCCACGCGCAGCGATTCATTTATAGATCTGCGCAGAAAGGGGTGCACAAGGCCAGCACAATGACTACCAAAATTTATCGCTATTTATACACTCTAGCGTACAAAGGCATTAATGTTCATTGGATACAAGTTACACAGTGCTCTTATTAATGAACATGCTATCTTCTATTGGTTAAATGATTACGTTACTTCTTATGCTGATTAGTCCACATGCTCCTTCCTTCTCTCGAGTCGATGGTTGCAAACTGCCCCTGGCAGAATTACCTTTTATCCAGTCAGAGGTGGTCCCAGCACAGCGACTGCGTTGGCTTTGCTTTGGTTTCTCCCTTATCTTGGGAGTTCTGCCAAATGTCCTTATGTTCTTTGTGCCCACTTTGTGTCAGTGGTACATCCTTCTTCCCAAGCTTTGTAAACCTCTTTGAGGTGTGATCTCAGTGAAACATGTGGAGCCCAAAAAAAGCAATTCTGTCAACAAGCAATTTGTCTTTCTAACACCTGGACATAACTTCGAGCTTGATTAAATCTCCTTTCTGGTTGATTTGGCTTGAAAGTATACAAAGATCAAACATCAAAGAATATAATTTCTAAAGAAAATATTTACCTATTCCATATTTTGCAACATCGGGAGCCCCTTGGCAGGCAGCAACATCATTAAGGATATAAATCCCCTTTTGTACTGCCCTGGTTTGACAGTGATGAGGGTGCCACACCTTCAGGCTCACCTGGGTTGCCTGAGCAGGAATGTCGCTGCAGCGACATCTGCCCTGCACTACCCAAAGTCCGTCGCAGAGAAGCAAAAAAACCCTGGTCTTCTTGTTCTAGACGTCTGTTTTGTGCTGTTGCTGAAAGAACTGTGGTGAAGAACCTTGGACTCAAAGGCCTGTGGAGATTTGCTTTATTAGGAATGCAGATTAAAGAGTAGCAAGCAAAAGAGGTCTTTAAAATTCAAGCTGTTTTCTGATTTTGTAGGTAATATTACACTAGATCTCTTCTGCCTGCTTCTGACAGGTCACTGCTCAGCTTCTATGACTTTTTAAGATAGTGGTACATATCCCTCACAAAAGTTGAGATTTATCACAGGGCCATTCACTTTTGCTGAGATTACATTTATTATTCCTACTGGCATAGCTAAGAACTTACTATTTCAGCCCTCACGATCATGGAAGTGGTACCAAAGTAATACAATTTTAAGATTATGCTATGTTCCTTGGCTGCTATTTCATCTTTTAACTTCCTTTTCATGTGTTTAATATAGGCATGTGACTTTCATTGTTGGCTGCCTTAGGAAATATAAAATCAAGTATATTGCTATACATGTATGCATAGAAATACATAATGTATCTTAGTGAGGCATTTGTAAACAATGCTTTGGAAGTGCTCCTAGGCAAGCAGTGTGAAAAATTTCGAAAACCAAGTGTCAACTTCCAACAAATCACTAACACATTTAAATGCCCAAGGAATTTTATTTCTAAATTAAAAACAGACTCTTCATTAAAAGAGAAAAAAAAATGCACGCGATTATTTTCTCCCCTTATTAAATATTGCATTTATATATATTTATTTTTTTTCTGCAATATGTGCCTCATGACTGTGCTATAGTTTGTATTTTTAGGTAGCTGTGTTTGCAGCTAATAAACATCGTTGTGTTGTGTGGGGGTAAATTTATTTCAGTTTTCTTACTGCTGTATACTACAATTATATAAAGGTATTACCTAACAAGTAAAATCACAATGTAATTAATTCATGCCTCTGTTGATGAGACTGACAGTTTATGCTCTGCCATGGTAGTCTGTCTGGATAAGGCCTTGCCTATTACTCCACCGGAATGTTTGTTTGAAGGCTTTTAGGTTTGGAGTTGTTTTTTTGGTTTTGGGGTTTTTTTCTCCTCTTTCGGCTGATTGAAACACGTGGCTCGGGAAGGAAATTATTTCACCGCCTTTTCCTGGTTTCTGGTCTACCCGCACGATCACNTATAGTTTGTATTTTTAGGTAGCTGTGTTTGCAGCTAATAAACATCGTTGTGTTGTGTGGGGGTAAATTTATTTCAGTTTTCTTACTGCTGTATACTACAATTATATAAAGGTATTACCTAACAAGTAAAATCACAATGTAATTAATTCATGCCTCTGTTGATGAGACTGACAGTTTATGCTCTGCCATGGTAGTCTGTCTGGATAAGGCCTTGCCTATTACTCCACCGGAATGTTTGTTTGAAGGCTTTTAGGTTTGGAGTTGTTTTTTTGGTTTTGGGGTTTTTTTCTCCTCTTTCGGCTGATTGAAACACGTGGCTCGGGAAGGAAATTATTTCACCGCCTTTTCCTGGTTTCTGGTCTACCCGCACGATCAC